>OY015313.1:81429567-82014823 GCA_955612985.1 Cheilosia scutellata
AACGAAGGAGACATTTGGCGAAATGCTCAAAATGATAATGTTAGGTCTTCAATGGGATAATGGGATCTATAGATGGATGTGTAGTGTTACAGAAGCACAATATTACAGAATGAACAATAATTAAAAAATGAAGTAGATTTACTACATATGAAGTAAATTATCATCTCTGGGAAGGACTATCATCACCGGCAATAATAGGAAATATTATTAAACTTTGGGCGCAGTAGCGCAGTGGTTAGTGTGCTGGACTGCTGTGCGAGGGATCCCAGGTTCGATCCCCGGAAAAACACAAATTACATCTTAGGGTTTTTTTCTACTGCGCCACCTCTCGCGAACGTCTGACAAACATCCGAGAGTATAACTGTCCTGAAAAAGCTTCTCAATTCAGCCGTTCGGAATCGGCATAAAATTGTAGGTCCCTTCCATTCGTCCCAAAATTATTTTTTATTAAACTTTGTCTAGATTATAATACTCCATAAGATCAAGGGAACCACCGCTCTTGTCAGTCGATGTTTCTTTGGTCATCAGTCAAGAACAATCTCATATAGAATCAAGGAGATATGAGAGAACACCCTAATCACCCCGCATGTAGCGTTAGTATGGACTTTGTGGAAACCAGGTTAATAATTTCAAAATATTATATTGACTGAGATAACTAGGTCACATGGACAACAATAGGTACACCATTTCGACGGGGCCAAATTTTAATGAAAAATTGAAAACGTTGCCTTACGTGCGGCTCTCGGAAATTACGCCAAAAAGTGGCTTGGAATAAGAGGCTCTGCGAAATAAGCCCCCAATGAAATAAGGCCAAAAAAATTAAATAAGGTCCCAAAAAATTATACAGGAAACAACAACAACGATTTTTAATAAAATTTAGGGTGTTTTTTCCTTTTTTGGGGCCTTATTTCCTAATGAAAACCCCGAAAGAAGAAATGAAATAAGACTCCAAAAACTAATTTTATCATCAGTTTAGTGATTTACATTAGACGAAGTATAGACGTAAAAGTGAAAGTTAAAATTATGGAATGAGAAAAAATTGTTGGATTACGCAGAACTGGAAATTTGTTTTACGTTAAAGAACAGAAAATGTTATATAAAATAAAATCTAATTACAAGAATATAAAAAAATTAGAATTCAGGAACAAAACCTGTCAAGCCTGGGTAAACCTATTGCAAAATTGCTAGATATTAAGGACACAAACCATATTACTTGTAATGTACACCCTTAGCAAAAAAGTTGTCCCAAAATAATTTGCCCGTCGAATGTGGACTCGGCTTAAGCTTTCGTTAAGTCTGAAATTGGCAGTCATGAGCAATACTGGGAAAAATACCGGAACACATTGGCTATATAAGAGAGCGCAGCCTCTTTCCGGTCCTCTTTTCCCATTGATGTGCGAATTTTGTGTAAACTAACCTCACTGATCGCCTCTCCCAATTCATCACGTTAAACTTCGCAAGGTAAAATTTTTTTTTATATTCCTCCAAGTTCGGTTGTAATTGAAATAATTATATAATACCACATCGCAGGTCGTTGCGTATTGCAAAACCACTGTTTTTTGGAATCCCGACACCAATTACAAGAGGCTAATCACTAGAAAATTGCTAGCGAAAATCGGTTCTTGTGCTGTGGAAAAAAAAAAAAAAAAAAAAACACGAGGTTCTCAGTTTGCGTTCAATAATATCGAAATATCAATCATCATACACACTCTGGTCACCTTTGTTCTAATCAAGAGCATTAAAAACCCTACCGGTGGTAAGAATTGCTGTGTAATATTACCCAGTGTACCTGTATGTAGTCATGTGCATATTTTCTCTTAGAAGTACCCCGATCGACCGGACAAGTGTCTCGAACACGTGCACTGCAACAGAGGATTGCAGGGGTATATCGGCATCGGTGACGTCACGAACGTAATTGCCATCTCTTGCATACGCTCCACTCAATTGAATTGATAACTGTCTTTCGCTATCAATACCACACAGGGTCAAACGATCTCTGAGAGCGTACCTCTGCATGCGGACCACAGACAGACCGAAGAAACCAAACACCCGCTATCCACCAAGCACATCATATACAGTGCAGTTTAACCTGTTGAAGTGTCGCGTCATTTACCCGAAGTGCTCAGGGATTTAATTTTGTTCTTCTTTTTTTCCTATGGTTCAATTAATTTCTACGTTAGGTATTCTTGCTATGTAAATAATTTGTTAATTGCTAAAGCATATCAATATTTAAATATTTGCCTAAGTGTGCGGAAAAAGAAACGTTGTGCCTAGAAAGTGCCTAGCCTAAATCAAAATCGAGAAAATTAAAAGTAAAGAAAATATAAAGTGGAACAAATCAAGAGGTAAAATAAATAAGTAATACAGTGGTTGTGGGGAAGAGGAGATCCTGAGTTCATCATGTGCGCACATCATGGAGAGGAGCGGGGATTTTTGTAACAAGTAAGTGAACAGTTTTACTTTTTTTTCTATACACATACATACCGATTATATTTTCTTGAAATTTAAAAACATACAAAAACAAAGAATAATTACATACATAAATAGAGAATCATACAAAAAAAGAAAAATTTACTTACATACATACCTATACTTAAAGTACATAATTGCACATTTAACTAAATACTTAAATATATATATGAAATCCTAAATTTGCCTATATAACCTAACTTAAAACTAAAATATACCTATATACCTATCTTGAACATTTAATAATATAGCCTTAAATTAAATTTGACAGTTAAACTATAGTATAGAATAGATATATATTTGAATTAGTAAAATCCTAAGCACATTTTTTTTTTTTTTCATATTAGCTATATACAAGTACATGCCCAGCTATGTACTACAGTCTGTGTGACAAGAAATCTATTGCGTTACTTAATTTTAGAGTTAGAGTCTGAATAATTTTTTTTGTTTTGTAATTTGGAACTGAATATAAATTGAAATTGAATGAATTCCTGAAATAATGGTGTTTTAAGTACCTAACCTGAAAGGGTGAGATTGGAAAGAAGGAGGAGGAGATGATGAAGTAGGACATTTAATAGGATAAATTTAGGGATCGTTCGCGAACATATTGAGGGAAGGCGGACGAAGGGAGGGGTATTGCCACAGGATAGCGCCAATACCAGCTATCCAACGCGTCATCGCGCAGGTCGAGTGCGCACATTGTCAGTTACCGTTTAATTTTCGGCAAAATTCTTACGGTTGTGTCATACTTTGGGTATTGAGAACACGAAAGGATATGTACAATTTTCTGACACGAGTATTTTTTTTTTTGTTTTAGCGAGAGTAGTTCGCAGCAAGATCCCCGACCATCCGGCGAGCTAAGTCGAGCCTAGCCAGCGTGCCAGCCTGCTGCTTCACCAAATGGAATTTTTCACCCCGTCGTTTCCCATTTGTCTCTTACATACTAAATCCATTGATATATTGTGAATTACACTTTAAGTTTTAAACGTCATCCGAATTGACATATTGAATAAAGATAGTGTATATTTAATTATCGAAACACGAGGTCATAGCTTTTTCCTTTCCTTCCTCTAGATTGATTCCCAAGTTACCGATTCACTCCAAAAATGGTACCTGCGAACTTGCAAAAAAATACATTGAACACAATCACGACAACGTGGAAAATAAATTTAGAAATAACTGCCCTCAATGATATGAAACACAAATGTTCTAGTGTTGGAGGCGTCCTGGGAGGAGAAAGCAACGCGATAAGTTGCATACGCTCAGCTTATCGTAATACCTGTGAAGGGTACCTAATTATTTATAAAAATATTGGCAGTTGTGTTTATATTATATTCTCAATAATTAATTATTTTGTAGGTTTCCCGTTTCCAGGAAGAGACGAAAAGCATTCAGTTTGCCAAAATATGACGAGGTTTACAATATATCGTCAGTAAAACATTTGTAATTTCGCCTGACCGTCCTCTACAAGTATTTTGGATTTGGATTCTGTGTGGACTTCGTTTGGACTTACAAAGGATAAAGCAAAACCACTCCCATTTTACATGACTTGTATTTTTGGAGACCAAAAACAGCGCTTTTTGTATAATTTCGTCTTTAAAAATAAGCGAAATAAAGGAAAATATACCACCGCGCGCCGTATAGAAGATATTTAATGGACGAAACTTTTAAAATAGTTGCTTAAATCAGCTCCTAGTCATCTATATTCAATATTTTGACCATGTAATTACATTATTTTAATTAAAAAATTTTTTTCAACCGTAGTGCCTCAGGCACTAATGTTATAGATAGTTTATTTTACTGAAAATCTAAATTTGTTTTTAGGTATTTCAGTTATTTTTCATTTTAATGAATAAAAAAACGAGAAAATGTTGCGAAGAAATGTTGCAATATATTAAGGAAAATGTATTCGATATGGAGCTTTCAACAGTAGTAACTGATTATGAGGAAGGCATGAGGAAAGCCATCCGAAATAATGTTACCCACAGTAAAAAGTGTCGCATATGTTGGTATGTATTTCACCGTTTTTATTTTTGTTTAAATTTTCTTCAATGCTTTCAACAACTTGATTTTAAGGTTCCATTTTTGCCAAGCAGTAAGAAGAAATATGTGCAAGAAGAAAACGTTGCTACAATTTAACAGGAATTCAAAACCGGCAAATTCAGGGGTCAGATCACGTAAAATAAAAACGATTGAACGATATCGTTTTCACGCATGCTGTCTCTATCATATCTGTGGCAATAAACAGAGACTGCTATTGTCGAAACGATGTCGTTCTAGTCCCAGCTTTCTAATTCCATAAACTACCATTGCTACCTCCACACTTAATTGAAACTGCTTTTTGTGAAATCAAAACTAGAATTTTAATGTGATGATAACAACGATTTTTTCACTTTTTTAACTTATTTCGACAAGCAGTGGATTAAGAAGGTAATAATTCTTTATGTAAAATAACAAAAATATTTAACTAATGAATTTTGAAATTGTTTAGAGGTGGGTTGCAATAATTTGTGTTTATAAGGAAAATATTCGCACAACAGCTGCTGTGGAAGCATACAATGGTGTATTAGGGCGTTCTGCAATGCCAAATGACATTTTTTTAAAAATTTGTTAAAGTTATTCGCGACGAGGAGTAAGTAACTTCGAGCATTACAACTACCCTTATTTCAAAAAAAACTTATTGAAAATTCCATGCAAGTCTTTATTTACCCAATTAAAAATACATATACACTCCCATGCACTTGAATAGGTACAAGATTTCTTATTTCTCTTATGCGGTTTCAACATAATATTTGTACATATATAGGTAATACATTTATTTAATGTCTTGATTTCAATTCTGTATAAAGGGATTCCGTTAGGTATTTTTAAACAAATGATTTTTGAACGTAGTCTTAAAAAATGAATTTTTCTCTTGCGGCACTTGAATAGGGACAGTAAACTGGACTGGAATCTGGAAACAAGGATCAATAACAAAACATCAATTAGTGAATATACACCAATGTGTGAATGCCCTGCGAGAATTTTCAGCCGGCGGCCGGCGCGGCGGTGCCACGCCTCTACGTTGTTCTGTGTCCGCAGCAGATTTTGTTTCAAAAGGTTACAAACCGACCAAAAATTGGGGGAGTATGTAGGATTGAAGCATTGAAACATGTTTAGGGAGAGGGGGGGGCATGCTGCCCCCCTGCAACCCCCTGCTTGTTTTTACTGGAGTAGGCGTGCTGAAAGAATCATTATTGAAGTGATCGACATTATTTCCATTCTTTTTTTTTGTTTTTTTGGAAATACAGTCGAACGCAAACATTTTTGGAGTTCGATATTATTTCCAATCAAAATGATTCGACCTTATTTCCTTCGACATTGTTTCACGGCACCACTACCTGCAAGTCCGTAACGTTTTCTTTTTCTACTCACTTTGTATTACGATGTTCACTGGCTAACAATAATCGGTCAGCTATCACACTATGAGATCAGCACAACGGGATCATGACGTAATCTCGAATGACAAAAATCACGAAAAGCTTTTTTTTAATCTCGAAAGCAAAAATTTTGAATTTACAAATATCTCGAAAAAATCTCTAAAATAAAAGGTAAATTCGAGATTTTTTTTTGCACCCACCCCATATCCAAACAGTAGATAAACCCAAGCAGGTGGGTTGCAGGGGGGCAGCATGACCCCCATACGTATCTCACTTTTTAACACCATTTTTAATATTAATTCGAGATTTTTACATTCGAGATTTTTGCTTTCGAGATTTTTTTTTTCGAGATATCGGGGTAGACCCCAGCACAATATGCGAATTGCAGCGCAACATTACAAAACATTATTACGGTAAATGGAATGGACAAACATTTGTCTATTTTAAATTCTAAACAAAATAAAGAATGCCGAAACGAGATCCCGTTTTCGGGATTCTTTTTTCTGGATTTTGGCTTTTCGGGATTTTGGATTTCGGGATAGTATCCCCAATCATATTCGCTTTCATTCTTGATGACAGAAACTGCAATTAACATTGCTCATAATAAGAGATCGCACAACATACCCCTTTGACGGCTATGGTGTCGTGACAGATAGTGTTTTTCTTTGAGTATGTCATGAATTTAGTAATTTAACCATCAAGGCCATCTAAATTAAATCGGGTTTCGTCCGAAAAAAACTATTTGATGCCACTAGCTATTCCATGTCATGCAATTCGAAGCAATAACCATGCGAGTCTCCTTACGAGTAGTGGTAAGGGGCGTTTTTTTTTTTGGCAATATCGCTAAGTTGTAGTTGAGACTGCACCCCTTCTAGCCAATTATTTTGCCTTTCTCTTCTGGAGTTACAACTTTTCCTCACTCCATTTGATTGTAAAACGATTAAAATATACGCGAAAGAAAAATAAAAATACCTTCAGCTTCAATAAATTGATCCACAGCAAATTAATTGCCTCTGTCCCTATTCAAGTGCTGCGAAAAAAGTTCCCTTTTTTTGCATGGTCAAAGAAAAACCAAAATAACATATAACTGTTAAGTTGTAACAATTTTGTTTCGCTTCTAAAGGTTGCCTATTATTATGTACTAAATAATAGCATAAAGGAAATACCGATATTTAGGAATGAGAAAGAGAAACACAACATGAAATGATTAAAAAATCTTGTCCCTATTCATGTGCTTGGGAGTGTATAAAGATGGTAAATTTATTTCTAAGAAGACAATATATGGAATAAAAAAGCAATAAAATATACAAAAGAAAAGAAAACAAAAAAAAAAAAAATTGGGTGTTATTTCATTGTATTTTCAATTTTTGAAATTGGGGCCTTATTTAATTTTTTTTAGCCTTATTTCATCGCAGTGGGGTCTTATTTCTTATTTGAAATTGGGGTATTCTGACATGAATTTGACAGAAATTTATTTTTTTATTGCTTTTCGTCTGGAAATGTAATTTTTTGTCTCATTTTATGAGTTGTGGCGTAGGTAGTGTTTATTTTTGTGGTTTTTATTATAAACAAATTGGGAGTAAATATAGGTATTTCTCGGAAAAATACCAAAATAAATATGTAATAACTTTTTCAAAAAAAATATTAGGTAGGTACGAACTTAAAATTTGTCAACAAAGCAAACATCGGGATAGTGCGGCCGTTTTAATATTTACGAGCTGTACCCGCCCAGCTTTGCCCGTGCACAGAAATTGTATTGCTTAGGTCTTAGATAATAATGTTCTTTAGTAAAATGCGAAAAATGAGAATAAATCTATTTTCTGCGAGTCGTCACCCCCGTTTGTCCAATTTTGGCGTTGCGATATCGATAATGGATGTAATGTATTGGTTATATTAATGTGCACCATCTGCATCGCCCTCCCTCTCCTTGTTTGCTACTTGTTTGTAATGCTGTATTTCCTTTGTTTCCCTCTTCCTATGGAATCCAAACAACACCTACCCCAACCCTACACTGTTAACATACTCATACACCATATCGAATGAAATTTCTGAAATGAAACCTGTTTTGTATTATACGTCTCTTCTCTTATGAAGATTATTAATATACCCCATGCCATACTGCAGCACGCACGACGCACCCCATCCCCATCCTGCATGCATCATAATATACATACCTACATATATGTACAACTGACCATATAGCACTCACTGCGAAAACAAATCAACCCTACCCTAGAAAAGTCCTACAGTTTTATTATACCTATGTATAGATAATTTGAAATTCTCTTCGAGTTTGAGTGTATATAATTATTGAGTGTATTTTATTTGAAATTTTATTCATGAGCTTATTCCTTGTTTTTGAATTTTTTTTATTGTTGAGTGTTTATTATTTGAAATTTTGTGGAATCGGATCGCAGCGCTACCTACCGGGTCCAATTGTGAATATAAACCATCCTTAGTCCCATTCAAACACACATACAAAATTTGATTATAATAGGTCCAGCCATTTGGGAGGAGTTTTGAGATCGATCCAAGTTGTTGTAGATGGTGTAGGTATCATCCAATTCGTTTGCTATAAATGCAGGAGTGCCCCAAGGATCTATTATTTCTCCAACTCTATTTCTTATCCACATCAAAGATTTGCTTGGATCGACAAATAATAATTATCTACAGCTTTGCTGATGACCAGCACTCTTATATCCTCCACCTCGAACAGCGGGCCTGTGAATGCGGCTACATCACACAGTCAGATATGTGAACAAATAAGTTATCTAAATGATGATCTGTACAAAACCTTAAGTGAGGGAAAAGACAACTTGGTTGTATTTAATGCAAACAAGACACAGCTCACAACATTTTCTAGGAAAAATGCATCAACAGTTCCTCAGATCCCAATGGATGACCATCCAATCCATCCCAAGGACTCAATGCACCTTCTAGGAGTCACAGTCATTTATTGGGCGCCCCACAAGACAGGCTGCTAATGCTCATGAGTAATGACCATACAACAGTAACCTTGACAACCGCGAGAACATCAACTTTCCAAAACTCCTTCTCTTACAGGACAAGCAAACTCGCTGGAACTCGCTCCCTGGGGACATATTTCCAGAAGACTACAATTTGCAGCAATTTAAGTGCAGAAATAACATACATCTGCAAGCATCTCGGGGCGCTGTTGAAGCGTTATAGGTTCGCCTTTCCCGAGAGAAGTATTTAAAAAAAAAACACGTACCTACAGAAGAATTATGTACATATATAAAGATAACACATTCACATAGGGCGGACAATAGCCACACGGTAAAGGAAGTCACTTTTGTGGTCAAATCGCTAAGAGTTGGCAAATCTAGCGATCAGAAATCCTCAATTTGAGGAGTTAATTATAACTAATGCCCAGTTGCACAGTCAGAGTTTAAACTCTCGATTTGGTTTAAACCTTCGTTCAATAAATTTTCGGTTTCACTGTGTTCGTTTAAACCCAAAGTGGAGTTCAACTCTCGGTTTAAGTTAAACGCCTGCATTCTGCCGTTTAAACTTTCGTTTGACAGCTGCTATTTCATACAGAGTGATGAGAGAGAGAATAAAAGAGATAAATTGTCTGGGTGCTACACTTCTTGAATTTATATGAGTGAAAACTAGAGTTATGATTAGTTTCTGCATTACTGCGGTAAACCCACTGTTAAAAAATGTCATCAGAAAATTTCAATAGATTTCCAACCAATATACTTTTTAAGGAAAACCCCTTTTTTTCATGTGAACAACAGGTAGATTTTAACCCAAACATAATGTAGACAAGCGTAAATAGTACCTATTGAAGTTTTTTCAATACAAATTAATTATTTTAGTGTGTGGAAATGACGATTATTTTTTTGTAATGCTACTAGTGATTTCTTTAGATTCTTGGCGAACAAAATATATCTATACATACCAGTGGCGTGGCGTGAATAATTTTAAATGGTAAGTCGAAGTCGAAAAATATCAAAATGTCGAAGGGAAGATGTAGGTAGTACCTATCTATGTATACAAAACCTTCAGTTATTTTTTAAAGCCATACAATCGAAAACTCCAGGAAGAAATTAAATTAATGAAGATATTTTTCCATCTTGAGTGCAAAACTTTCATATGTATTTCGTGTAAACATGATTTATATCATGTCTTATAATATTGTCCTTTATTTCTACATAAAGGTTCTTTAAATGAGTGTTTAAATCGAGCATTTGGGGTTTTTGTGGAGCTTCAGTACAATCATCTACTTAATCTTTGAAACATTTCTTCAAACGTATTTAGGTACCTACGAAGATCATAGCCAGCCAAGACTCAAAACACTTGATTTCTCACTTAGCGACTTGTTTATAAACTTTATAAACACATCAGTATGTTTATTTTTTAAAAGATACTTACAAAATTCACCAAATAACTCGGAGAAAAGCGTGTTATTTTATTGCATAAGAAAGCGGCCTATGAACAGAGGATACTCCCCTCAGAAAAAATCAGAAAATTTTTAGGTAAAAAAGTGAACTGACTATGAGCTATGACTACATCACATTTCACACTTCACAGCGGTAGGAGATACACACACAATTCAAATTCACCAAATATGTCGGAGAAAAGCGTGTTATTTTCCAGATACATATACTCAATTACACCACAGCGCAGCGGTAAAAGATACACACAAAACCCACCAAATAACCCGAAGAAAAGCGGGTTATTTTTTTGCATAAGAAAGCGGGCGTTGAAAAGAGAGGACTAAACTCAGATAAACGCAAGTGTACAAAAGAGAAAGGAGACAAATTTGTTCTATCCAGTGAGAGATTTTATAACCCGTCATATTTCGGGTTATTTTAGATTTGGGTTATGCTCAGAGAGTGTGGGCAGTTATAATACTAATAATAATGAAGGCGAAGAAGGCCCGAAGGGTGTGTGTTTCCGTGTGTATAAAGTTCAATTGAGTTGGTGGGGTCGGGGTATGTAGCTTGCGCAGATGAATAGATACATATTATTAAGTTTATCCCGTGGGTTTTATGTTGCTCGTTTTTAAGTAAACATTGTTGTGTAGCTGAAACTGAAACTTTTAAAAGGTAACCCGGTAGGAATCGGGTTATATGGACGCCACGCCACTGATACATACTCAAATCTTTCACAATTTGTTTTGGCTGAAACAAGACACTACCTACTCTATGCTTTATACAATGCAGTTTTTTTTACCGATTTTGAACACACTTCTCGGAGTTCATACCATTTTCGTATACAGATCTAGATTACATTTTTGTATAACAGGAATAAGATAGCGTAGATTTTCGTGGGAAACACCAGCAAAAATCTTTGCGCGTACCTATAACCAGACAATGACCCTAATTAGAGGCTCATAAAATCCTTTCAATTTTCATTATCATTACTGGCGACGGGTGATCGGATGTGGTAAAAACCCAGCGAGTGACAAGAAGCAGTACCTGTGATCGCATCCGTCCGAATGCCCACTACATTTCAACAACTATACATATTATTAGGTTCGTTCGGGTACTTTTTTGCAAACGTAAAATTATTAAGGATTTGCTAAGAAACTGTGCGAATGCGCCCACGTACCAAGTAAATTAAAACCAGTAAGACAATTATCTTCGACTATGCCGGAGCTCAAATACCCGGTACTATATTATTGTAAAATAAAAAAAATATTTTGGTATTAAAAAATTATATATTTGTATGGGAGGTATGGGTACTTTTTATTCGACCAAGCTCATTTTTTGTCAAAATTTTTTTAAATATTATTAAAACAATATGTGCAAAGTTTAAACTTGCTATCTTTACTGTAGCTATTTAAATTTAATTTTTAACATAAAAAGCTATATAAATCTGATATTTTTGTATGGGAGGTATTAGTAGTTTTCATCCGATCTTGCTCATCTTCGAACTTAGCCTCAGTTTGATGGATAAAAGCTTACGTACCAAATTTCAAGTCGATAGCTCTTAAATTACGGCCGTAATCGTGCGGACAGACGGACAGACAGACGGACATCGCTAGATCGACTAAGAAAGTGATGCTGATCAATAATACATATAGTTTGTCATACCTACAACGCCTCCTTATGGGCGTTACAAATGGAATGACAAAGTGAATATACCCTCACCACAGTGTGGTACCGGGTATAAAAAATATTTTAGTATTAAAAAATTATATATTTGTATGGGAGGTGTGGGTACTTTTTATTCGACCAAGCTCATTTTTTGTCAAAAATTTTTAAATATTATTAAAACAATATGTGCAAAGTTTAAACTTGCTATCTTTACTGTAGCTATTTAAATTTAATTTTTAACATAAAAAGCTATATAAATCTGATATTTTTGTATGGGAGGTAGTAGTAGTTTTCATCCGATCTTGCTCATCTTCGAACTTAGCCTCAGTTTGGTGGATAAAAGCTTACATACCAAATTTCAAGTCGATAGCTCTTAAATTACGGCCGTAATCGTGCGGACAGACAGACAGACGGACAGACGGACAGACGGACAGACAGACGGACATCGCTAGATCGACTAAGAAAGTGATGCTGATCAATAATACATATAGTTTGTCATACCTACAACGCCTCCTTATGGGCGTTACAAATGGAATGACAAAGTGAATATACCCTCACCACAGTGTGGTACCGGGTATAAAAAATTAGAGAGAAATCCATTTCCCCTCTTTTCATTTTTTCGTAATTTTCTACTCGCCGAATTTCGACTTACTGAAAAATGAAAACTGTCATCTAAGTGACAGCTCAAAAGTTTGACAAATAAAACCAAAATGGTAGGTTTAATAAGTATTTTAGATTATAAAAAAATCAAATCCAAATTATTTTGTAGATTTTGCCGTCAACGTTTATTTTACGAATGTCGAAATGACATTTCTTAAACTTTTTGTAAGAAAACCGATCAGGTACTTCTCTGTAAATTGAGAGATTTTTCTCTCGATTTTTGAGATTTGACATTTTTCATTTTTCTATGCTGAAAGTACACGAACGAACCTATTATTATTGAAAAAAAAAAAAATAAAAAATAATTACTGCAATAATTAATTGGTGAAAGTAGATGATAGTTCAAACACGTGTCAAAAATAAATCAATTCAATTCGTTATTACCAAAATACATAATGTAATAATATTGCACACATTTTCTTTTATTTCCAAATGGTAAAATAGATGAAGTAGAGAAAAGCAATAACCATTTATTTGATCAAAAGTGCGCTGGTAGAAAAATATCCCCTTAAGGGAAATTGATCTGCGCTTCCACAACTGCGTTTAGCTAACTGGCAGATTAATTTGAACTATGAAACTGAACGAATTAAACCAAAAGTTTAAACTCTCGGTCAGGTTTAGTTAAACTTCAGTTTAAACTCTGACTGTGCAACTGGGCATCAGTGAGTCACTCTCAAACCATATACAAAAACTTTATACATTTATTACAAAAATAAAGGCAGTAGGATAAGCATATCGTCACCTCAGTATTGGAGTGATCTAAACGACAAAAACCTAGTTTCGAGAAAACGACGTTTAAAGTTTGAATACGAATAAAAAAAAAACCGTCAGTAAAACAACTATGAAACAAATTTATTAATTTAGTGGCTATTGAGTTCTACTTACACTTTAGTTCTTGTTTCATTTAGGCGATTGGTTTTTTTGTAATCTCAAGTTGAAAAAAAGGAAATTGCATATGTGGCATGCTTTTTTTTCAAATAATGCGTATTTGTATGGTATGAGGCACTTTTTGACCAACCTATGTGGCATTTAAATATGGAACGAGATTGTGATTTTTGAATGCGTATGTGGCATATTTTCATACAAAAGTTAAAATAAAAGCATTTTTTTGAACTGCTGTTATTTTATTTTTCTTGTCGTTATTTTTGTTAAACTTATTTTTGTATGTAAAAAACAAGGTAAGTTATCATTTCAAAGAAAAATAGTTCTGTAATATAGCTACGTTTGTTTATAACTGGGATCTAAAAATCCAATATTTCAGCTCTTTTAAAAATTATAATAAATTATTTTTTTTCCTTTCTTACCCTCTGAAGGCACTAATTCAGAGGGAAGAAAAAATAAATAAAACAAAATATGTATTGTATCCAACTATTAATTCATAACATAATTTTAAAAAATATATTTTAAATATAATGCAGAAAAATGAAACATAAATTGAACTTCCGAAACATGAAAACTTCGTCGACTAATGTGATTTTCCATTGGGCTCATCCGATTTTTATTCAGATCTCAGATTTTTCGTGATACATGGAACATGAAGCAGATTGATCTGCTTTTGTAAATGTATTAGTGCGTTATTTGACAGTACATCAGCTGTGCAAATTGTTTTCGTTTGTCGATGGAGACATACGAACTTCATAATATGGATAAACATATCGACGAAGAATCAAAATCCACAGATGACACAGATTAAGAATAAAAAAAATTAAGAAGATGATAGCAATTGCTCCAAAATTAAGTCCATGTCCATTATTTACGTTTTTGTTCTGAATAATTGCTTTTCAAGAGGCTTTTAGTAATTATGTTTTAAAAACAAATTCTGAATGATGTAAAATAGCTGTGCAAAGTATATTTTGATTAGTGAGAGTATGTGTAAATCTTGAAAAATAACGAATCTGCAAAAAGTGATCCAGATAAAAAAAGGTAGATTTTTTTGCCCAATGGAACATGACAAGTGATCTAGGTTAAAAACAAATTGATTTTTTGGCCCATTGGATAACCACATAAACAAAATTTTTTCAATAAATAAATAAAATTATATTAATACTTTTGGTATAAGCCTTTTTGATCAATGCTTTCTTTTCATTTTACGCGTTGTTCTCCTTGGAGTGACTTCTTTGACTTTTTCATAGTCTCAAGTGTACTTACAATGACATCTTATAAGGCTTGATTCTTTGCAAAAATGCGGCTATATGTATTTGCACATCAACCGCACTCATGATCATAACACTGAAATTTGTTCATGATTATGATAAATTGTGTTACTTTTGGCCCAAGTTATAATGGTGTGTGCCAGTTATACATTCAACTATAAAGCGTTTAAGGGATTTGAGAAATGAATTGTATGTATGTATCACTTAAATACTGAACAACAGTAACTGTCTATAAGGCATTTATGGAGACAACTGTATTGTATGTATCACTTATGCACTGAAATCAATTTTAATGCTCAAAAAATTAACTTGGAGTTTGCTTTGTATGTATCATTTAAACACTGAAAAACTATTGTGCATATGAAGCACTTTTGAGGAAGAATTGTATGTTTAGATCATTTAAGCACTGAATTGGTGTTTGCAATTGAAGCATCATTTTAGTTCTATTGTATGTATAGGTCATTTAAAATATTTAAGAAATTTCAGAAAAGTTCATACGAAAATGTGAACTTCACATACAAAGGCTTATGTGGCAGACCAATACTGACAATTTATTCCCATAAGTGCGTTTATATCATTTGTAACACTGATATCTTTGGCAGTAATGGAGATAGGACAGATTTAATTACACCAAACGAAAGATTTCCTTTTTGTCTCTTAGAAATCATTCCTAACTCAAAAATGGCAAAAATGCATATGTGTCACTCCAATACTGAGGTGACGATATTGCATTTCAATTATTGACTGTATGCTTAGTTTAAAGCATATTTCAATACAACTCTTTGGAAAAACTTTGCTTCTTTGATGATCTAGTGGTAGGTATAGCTATGTGCCTTTCATCTACAACAATAACCCAAAGCTGTTATCGTATTGGCAAGAATCTAACCAAGGTAAATCTTAAGGCTTTGCAAAGTTTGCAACCCCATGGCAAAAGGAAATTCGATTTGTATTTGGAAAGAATAGAAAACTCTGAACAAAGTTTGTGCAGAGAAGACTAACATGCAAAAGTTTTCTCTAAAAGATGTTAACAAAAAAGGTGTGTAAACTTAAACTATAAAAGGAATCATTGAATGCTTAGAGTGGGGGTTGTAATGTAATACAAATTATATTCTTGAACTTTTGACAGTTTTACGACGTAAGCCGGCTGGTCTTTAAGTTTGTAATCAAAGTACTATTCAGATTAGTAATTTAAGGATGTTACTTGCCTTAGACGAATCTATGTAGTTAACCATAGGTGCAATATGTATGCAATCTATGCCATGAAAACCCTATCTGTTCGCATTCCACAGCACAATTCGCAGATCACAGTGACAATGAGTATTAATACGAACACCTGCGGAAGATCTATGAGAAATCGGAGCATTAATCAATGCCATAGCCCATAGTATAGAATGAGGGTTCCTTTGACAATAAATATGAGAGCTCGACCAGAAAATGAATCGGAACGTTGCCACATAGTAAGAAATTTTGAGCGAAGACCCATGGAAGATCTCGGTGTGAAACCCTGAATTTCTTAGGTATATCTGCTATGGCTTACAAAACAATTTTTTACGTTTACATTGGATAGCAGCTTGTATGCAACATTAAGCTGGGATAGGCGTAGATCGTTCTTGATACAAGACATAGGATCGAGTTTTTATTGATGGGCCATAATGTCATCGAGCATGCTTCACTCCACCCATGTTGGATTATGATTTGGTATGTATGGGACCTACCAAAAAATCAATTCAGAGGCGGCGACCTTACTGTTCTTATAAGCTTTCTTGAAGCTTAAGCTAATCTCTTTTGTACTGAACTATGGAACTAGTTCTTCATTGCCAGAATGTGACTCTCTACTTGTATCATATTAATTTCTCTACTTGATACCTATTTAGCAACTTAATTCTTCTAAACTACATCACTATTCCCTACGGTGACAAGGTTTGCCTCGCTATTTGGAAAAGCCTGTAATTTGGTCTTAATTTCAGCAGCAAGTTGCTTGGCTTTCTTATAAAATTCCAGGGTATTTTTCGATCGTCAAACTCTTGGTTGGGACGCTGGAAGATTGAGTAGACCCTCTTCTCTCTGTGCAGGAAAAGTCGCTTCGATTTGAAGCCATCGATATTTCCGTGGCTCCTAAAGTTCTGAGCACAGACTCTAGTTTTTGAGTCACACTTAAGAAGTAGTTCTTCGTTATTTTTAAGGTACTTAAAACCATCCCATAGTCCTTAGATGTTCCGAGTCTAGTTGCCAATTAAATTTTGTGGAGTTTCTCAGACTCAGCGTGTAAGTTACCCCAACGGCACGATTCTAGACTCTATAATTTTGATCTCAAGCCATCAGCAAACTCAGATATAAAAGTGGAAGTGATGTCAGGACTGCCGTTGATTCATAAATTTATTTTTCATCTGCCATCAAATGCATTTTGATACACTGATTTAAGATTAAAAGTCTTAAATATCTATTCTCCCAGTATCTGTTGGCTTGAATGCTGTTTAAAACGTCTATTCAATCATTAGTAAATTGTCCGACCACACGTCCTCCTTCCGAATAATTAAAGTTAGTCTTCTGGAACTCATGCAACCAGTAATTTTCGACAGAGCATGTATTTAAGTGCTGCTATGTTCTTCCTGCTTAATAATTGAGCCTACAAGTTTATAGAATCAAGGCCGTTGAACATAATTGACGTGTACTTACAATTTAGTCCCTTCCAACCCTACTTTTTTAATATCCAGGGTTTGAACTACTCTGGGAAATTGTTGTGTCTGTATTAATGCAAAATGCAGCAGAGAAGCAGACCTTATCCAAGACGTTATATTATCAGTTGGATAAAAGATCGAATTGTGCGCTTTTTCTTTCTTTCAGTCTTTCACCTTCTTCATCCATACAATGATGCTGTCTGATTGCGGTATAAATCTGGACAGTCCTTTGTTAGCTCATAACAGCTTCCATTAACGTTTTCGGTAAGTTCTCCTGTTGTCCCATATACTCTATTCGCCTGTACATAATTGTGTCTTCAATGGCGTGTCTAGAACGCTGCATGACACTATAGGTATGCAAAAAAGAATCTGTGCTACCGCTTCCTTTTTCCTTTCCCAGCAAATTTGCGCCGAAGATCTATTTCAAAAATTCGCCGGGTGCAAGTTCAAGCTATGTGATCTTCGGTAATTAAGCCGGTCATACCGTTTGCTGCAGCTAAAAGTAGAATTCAATTTTGTTGCTAGGAAAACTTTATTCTAATTTGTTATACTAACACCTAGTCCTTCCTATTGAAGACCTTCACACGTCTGCACACATTTCCACGATCTACCTGCCACCATGTGTCAGAGAGTAATTAATTTTTGCATATCAAAAGTACTCTCCCAGCATAGCAATCGGGAGTACCAAACATCACCCAACAAAGGACGACTTCAGCACCATCACAGCTTCCCTCATCAGATCTGCATATATTATTGTCCTCAAAGTAAGTACGCACGATGCGTGCATTCATTTGGATGCCTATGTGTGTAAGCAAAGCGTGGTCCTGTAGGATCCTAATAGACACAAGTACGAGATTTGAAATTCGATACCCACCACGGGAGTTGGTAAACATAGAGATATACCTAAAGCTCACCCCATCTAGAGGTAATAGTATTTTCGTCGTCGTCCTCGTCGTTTTCGTCAGATTCGAGTTTCGCTCTTGGGGACACTATTCCAGTGATTTGTTCACCCCACAGTCATCCCATATTTGGCAAAACGTTCGTACTCGTATCTGGTAAACGCAGATAGACATTTTCAACAATTGGTCTTTTATTCAGCAAACACACGAGCGTAATACCTTAATTCGGTTCCAATTTGAAATCGGATTCATTTGGTATGCTGCCTTAGGGATTGGGTTACACACACTCATTCCTGTGTCCCATTTGGCGAACTGTATTAAATACAGGAATAGCTGGGAAAATTGCTGTTCACGAATGACGGCGGTTCTTCGCCGGAAAGTACAAACCAGACGTGTCCAATTGCTAAGCTCTTCCATGCAGCAGTCAAATACAAGTGTCAAGTCTTTTGAAGTAGGTCGGTAACCCGTAACTGATGGAGATTAATTCATTCGGAAGTTTCAGAGAGATGTGCGGGCCAAGATAGTGTAACTGCTCGCATTAGGGTAGAGATTTATTGCTATGATGCGAAAAATTATTGTGGATATAGGTAGCATGTCTTAAATTGAGTTATAAGTGTTTTGCAGGAGAAAGTTTTCTTTGGGAGTTTGGGAGAGGTGGTGTGATTACTTATCACAGGAAATGCAAAACACATTTTCGGTTGATAACCCTAGGCAGTACATACAGTTCAGAAAATTCTGTTCTATAGAAAAGTGTTGTTTCTGAGACTGTGGATTCGACTCGTATTTTCATATTCATTAGTAGGTATATTGGTTAGTGCAGTTCCTAAAGTCGGAGGACTAGGTTTGAAATTATTTTCAAAAAGTTCTACAAAGGCATTTGATTTTTCTGTATTAATTAGATTAAACTTGTCTCTCATCTCAGAGGCTTTTTTTATAATAGACACGCGCTAAAGAGGTTTATGACTTCTCTTATAGTATAGTGCACAGCGCGTGCACTAAGGAAATTGAGAAGATAGGAGATAACGATGCACATTGGTTTTAAATGTCTGTAAATTGTACTGAGGAGGAAAGACAGAGCTGGCAACTGATGAGAATTCCTAGCGTGGCGACTATTGCGGTTCAATTGCTGAAGGGGTGGAATGCAGCTGGCAATTTCGTTTGAGCACTGTTTGTTAAAAAAAAAGCGATAAAACAGCTAGAGACACGTAACATTTCTGCGATGTTCAAGCGATTTTATAGAATTTGTAATGTTCGTGCCTCTGATAAGCTTTAACGTACGATTTTGGATCTTATCTAGTATCCAGTTTTCGGCGAACCATACCAGATATGAAATTTGTATTCAAGTTTTGGGCGAATCAACGCGTTATATATATTATAGCCAAATCAGAAGGGGTCAAATATTTCTTACACTCTTTGAGAAAACCTAGACATTTTGCAGAATTCTTGCCGACTTCGTGTATATTATGTTCGTTCCAACGAAGGTTGGAACACATGAACACATAGGTATCCCGGTTTCTGTGTTGCAAGTGCCATTCATGGAGAATGGCTGCGGAGGTTTAGATTTCACTTTAGAGACTGTAACGAAACGTCCCCGTTCGTCACACTTTTATGGCCCCCACTGTAGACACTTTGTATGGCCACTACTGTGCACAGCCAACCGCAGACACACCACCCGCTGCTATTGCACAAATTACCTAGACTGGCCAACCAAACAACATTCGTGACAAGAAATTTGCATTCGTCACTTATAAGTCACACTGTCCCATTGTAGGAAATTGCATGAGTACCCGAATGAAATTGCCATTCGGAGAGACTTATCTATTGTTGCTAAGTACCAATCTCGTGTACCGGATAAGGCTCCCACTATAGAGATTGATCTCGGTCAATACTCTGAACTTTTGGTGGCTGTTTCCTTTTGGGAGACTGGCCTTAAAACGGAACCACGCTTGTCGTTGGGCCGCTATAGAAATTGACTTCGGTCACCTTTCTAAATTTTTGGTGGCTGAGTTTTCTTTGGGAGACTCGCCTTAATTCGGAACCACGCTAGACGCTGGGCCGCAACGGAGCCACGTTTATCGCTGGGCCGCAACGGAGCCACGCTAGTCGCTGGGCCGCAACGGAGCCACGCTTGTCGATGGGCCGCAACGGAGCCACGTTTATCGCTGGGCCGCACACGGAGCCACGCTTGTCGTTGGGCCGCAACGGAGCCACGCTTGTCGCTGGGCCGCATCTTGTAAACACGGAGCCACGCTTGTCGCTGGGCCGAATCTTGTAAACACGGAGCCACGCTTATCGTTGGGCCGCATATTGTATTTGTATAGTGTATACTCAACCTAGGAAGTTAATCAATGTTAAGGTAATCATAAGATAGTAGTTTATACGTTGGTTAAAAAAAAAAAGGATATCTCTTAACCAAAGTTTGGTGTTTCTTTGGCGAATCCTGGATCCGGCGAGCAAAACCTCGGCCTTAGAAAAAGCACATCACAGACAGCTTAAATTCAACTCTATTTGGTATAGTCACCATTTTATAATGCTGTCAGAATATGGGAAGATAAGGGTGCTATCAATCGCGAAGGAATGAATTGGATTAGAGGTTTCAGACAAGAAACAATAATTTATGAAAATGAGAAAGACAGTCGGAGACAGAACAGAGCTTTTTTTTTTCTTTTCGTTTATTTTTTCCACTTCAAATATTAACAATTTTGATTGTTCAAATAAACTTAAAAAACTACAACTATTTTTTTTTTAATTCTTATAGTAAATGACCTCATGGGTACTCACTACCCATAAATATTATTCTATTTTATACTTAGACTAGTTTATTTTATATTGTTTTATGTTAAATACATATTAAGGTATTGTTTTTTTTTAAATGTGGGAAAACCTTTTTTTAACAATATTTATTTTCTTAAAATTTAACCTAGGTAATAAAAAACCAATACTACATTAACCTAACCTAACCTAACACCTAACATAGCCTAATCCTAAACTTTGAGCTGCGTTGGGCCCCGACATGCGATCTTCGTTCCGTCAATATCAATATAAGCATCCAACAAGTAATAAAATATCACTCGCCAGCCCCCTCACAGGCGGACCAAACACCACACGTCGGGGCCCAGGGCCCAGCCTAAACATTGGCCACATAACCCAGTCAAACCACCAGTATTTTTCTCGATTTAGCCTGTCGACGTTTGCTACATCCTTTTCAGGTATGCTTACGCAGTATCGTAGGTTAGCGTTTCCATCATCCGAGTTAACAGGTTCGTAGAGGATGCGTTTATCTGTCGCCCTTCTAGCAATATGGTACATAATAGGCACGTTATTTGAGTCCGATAAGTAGTCGTGTGCATCTAGATACACAAATGCCTCAGGTGGTATGTATCCACTCACCATGGTATTTCTGAAGTACCCAGGGTTAGGGTAAAACAGGCCTGACACAAGTTCGTACACTGTAACGCCCGCCGATCGCGCGAAATGATTCCTCGCAAGATCCAGGATGACATTGTCAATTCTGGACACACCGGAAGCATCCAATAGTATCTTATTAGAGACGTAATGCCGAGAGTCGGAATGTGCGCTTCTGTACATCCGCATACAGGCTCGTAGACATTTCCTTTCAAATATTCGAAGCTTTTCCATATACGATGGGCTTATGTTCCACCATACTGGACTCGCATAAGTCAGAATTGGGCGAACGAAGGATCTCAGATAGTTGGAGTGAAAAAGGCTTTTAAGTGACAAAAATGCCGCTTTTGCCTTTTGTAACTGTATATCTATGTGCTCATTATAGTACAAGAACTTGTCCAAATGAACACCTAAATATTTCACAACATTCTTTGACTCGATGCAAAGACCATTAGAACTCCTAATTTTTAGATTTTTCCAGTTACGTCTCAAGTCTGAATTACCACGTCGTATTGTGGTGCAGAACAGTATAGTTTCACACTTTGCATTGTTTATTTTCAGCCTCCATTCTGAGCAGAATACTTGAAGATTATCAAACTGATTTTGGAGTTCACTCTGAATGTCTTCTATTTTCGAGCCGCTTGCATACAGGATAATGTCGCTATCGAGTTACCCAATCCCCTCAGTACTTCAGATATGTATATATTAAATAGGAGCGGTGCTGTAACTGTGCCCTGTGGGAGGACAGAACAGAGCCTTAGGAAAGGCCAGCATTTATATGATGAGTTTCAAACTTGAAAACATCCAAAACCACTTGAACTGACCGTTCAGTAAGATAGTTTCTAATCCATTGAATAAGAGACCCAGCGATCACATAAGCACGCATTTTCGACAAGAGAGCTTAATGCCAAACTCATTTAAATGCGTTTGAAATATCAAGCGCAACAATCTTCGTTGTACCGGATTGATAAAGATATTGGTTCCACTTCTCGGTGAGATAAGCCATCAAATCACCAGTGGATCTATTGCTATGAAAACCGTACTGCCGGAGTTTTATGGAGTTTCCGTGATTCAAGATATTTCATAAGCTGACGATTTATCAGCGTTTCCATGACATTAGAAAGTAGGGTTGGGTACAAAAACTCTAAAATTAAAATCCCCAAAGTGAAATCCCCAAGTCAATTTCCCCAAACCCAAAATCCCCAAATCCAGAATCCCCAAATCCAAAATTTCCATATCCAAAATCCCCAAAAACAAAAATACCCACATAGATTTCCAGTGAACTCACAATGTATTAACAGTAAAATTGGTATGGGGGGCATGCTGCCCCCCTGCAACCCCCTGCTTGGGGTCACTGTTGGATTTGGAGTAGGCGCAAGGTTAGGTATACGAAAATTTCTTTAAATATTTTGAATTAACATTTTGGGGATTTTGTGTTTGGGGATAATCAAATTGAGGATTTTTCAAAAAGTGGGGATTTTTGGGTTTGGGGATTTTGCACTTGTGTATTATGTAGGTATCAAGAAGATTCACCTTTTTTTAGCGACGGGTTGGATAAATGATGTTTTCCATTTACACGGAAAGAGTCGAGAAGACTTATTTCTGATTCCAAAATAAATTGACCAGCGAGTGTTCTTCATTGTTTTTCTGCAGAACCTAATGAGTTTAACAGAACTGTGGCTTTAAAATCGATAGATAAATGGAGGGCATCGATCTAGACTCCTTCGGTTTTCTCTAAGTTCTGCCTTATTGGTCGGTTGTGGACCAATCGGTTCGAAATAATGGTTTCAGGCACTTACACAGGATCTTTTATGGGATTTTAAGGAGACTGATGCAACTTGATGCATATTTTATCACAACTTGTTGGCGTCAGTGACACAGTTGTTGCTAGCTGTCTTGGACTAGTGGCAGGGATTAATCCAGCCAAAACTCTCGCAAATTATTTGAAGTCTTCTGCATCCTGATGCGTGGGCGTGAATACTCTGCTGCTCTTTGTCTCATGGAGCTCTGCTCTTTATGCAATCAGACTAAGCTTACTATTCTTTACAACTCTGCATTTTCTACAAGCTTTTGTATAATTTGTTTTTCTTATTCAACAAAATCATCAATGCTCCTTGCATAGTGTTTCCTATGCTTGCCGGTAGCTATTTTTATACAAAACGGTCTTGCATTCCTGAATTTCTTTCTAAAACGAATTTGTACACTTGCTTGTCTGACACTGGTGAAAACATGGTAAAACAAAACAAAAAATGCTGCTATAACTAGCCACATGTAGTCACATTTAGCCAAAGGCTCCTCTGATTCAGATTCGATTGCGTTAATGAAATTGTGTCTGCAATGTCTGACCTACCAAAATTAAGCGGCTTCATCGTAAATAAATACGTTTGCCATGTAGCTCAAAGGTATATTATAATCTAAAAGCAGCGCTGGTTCACAATAAACCGCCCAAACATATCACTATCGGATTGACACAAGCAACAACACCTAAAGAAAAGGCAGATCTTTTCTCCAGTATGTTTTCAGAGAATTCCACCTTAGATTCTGTACAACTAGAGCCACCAAATATCCCGTGGGTGCAAACATTGATGGCAGAAGTGAAATTCCGGCCTCGAATAATTCGACGCATCCTTAAAGAAGATTGTAATAAGGTAAATGGATCCGACGGAACCCCGGCTATAGTACTCAAGAGCTGTGCACCAGAACTTGCACTTGTATACTATACCTACTAGCGGACCCCCTGCACACTTCGTAGTGCAAAATAGAAAAATAAAAAAATCAATTGCAAATTCATTTAAATCAGTGACAAAAAGTTTTTGTTGTAATGCTCTGTACACTGTACATGTTTTGTTTTTCCAGGAATCGTATTGCATACATAGTATTCTGTCTATCAGGACAATGCATATCAATGTTACAAATTAGGCCAACACCTAAGATTGTCCAAAAATTGTAACTCAATCGATTCGGTGATTTTCGAAATAAAGGATTTTTAATGTGTTTGTTGTATGGGCGGTGCCACGCCCCTTTGTGCAATTTTGCCCAATCTTCACAGGAATACTCCTGGGACAATACCTAAGATCGTATGTAAATCTGAGCTCTATCTATTCTATGGTTTTCGAGGTATACGATTTTGAATGTATTTTTTGTATGGGAGGTGCCACGCCCCTTTGTCCAATTTTAACCAATCTTCACAGAAATACTCCTGGGCCGATACCTAAGATTGTATGTAAATTTGAACTCAAACGATTTGCTGGTTTTCGAGATATAAGATTTTGAATGTTTTTTTTGTTTGGGAGCTGCCACGCCCCTATAACTATGAACCAATACACCCACAAAGACCGTATGAACTTATAAACCATGGTATCAACGTCACCTTTCATGGGAAATTTCCAGAATCAAAATCGGTTCACGCATTACAGAGAACATTATCGACAAACACAATTGACCATGATTTTTATATATATAGAATATAGATGGAAGCTGTTTAGCATGTCGTACTCCCAAAAAACGTTTCCTTCTTGCTGGAAGACCGCACGCATTCAACCTATTCCGAAGAAAGGGAGGAAATGTCTGCAACAAAACTATCGTCTAATAGCGTTACTTTTAATGCTCTCAAAAGTAATGGTTAATGGAAAATGTAATAAATGTCGAAATAATAAAATATCTAGAAGGCCACCGGCACCGATTAATAAGCGACAGGCAATACGGATTTCGGAGCTGTCGTTCCACTGGAGACCTGTTAAGCTACATAACGCACTTATGGACGCAATGTATTTAATGAAAACAAGACAGAACTCACAACATTTTCTAGGAAAAATACATCAACAGTTCCTCAGATCCAAATGGATGACCATCCAATCCATCCCAAGGACTAAATGCAATTATTATTATAAATAAATAATTAAATAGTTGGCGCAACAGGCGTGTAGACACCCTAGGCCTAGCTTCTCACAACCATTCGTTTGTGTGAGTTTTATTTTTGGGACGAATGGAACGGACCTACAATTTTGTGCCGAGTCCGAACAGCTGAATTGAGAAGCTTTCTCAGGACAGTTATACTCTCGGATGTTTGTCCGACGTTCGCGAGAGGTCCGCAGTAGAAGAAACCTTAAGATGTAATTTGTGTTTTTCCGGGGATCGAACCTGGAATCGATCCCTCGCACAGTAGTCCAGCACACTAACCACTGCGCTACTGCGCCTACAGTCAATTATTATTATCAAATTATTATCGCAAGATCGGCGTCCGCTAAGTTGAACTACCTATTTAGAGCACAGAGATACTTTAGTCCAAAGCAACTTCTCCCTCTCTACAAAGCACAGGTTAGACCAGGCCTGGAATATTGTTCCCATATATGGAGCTCGGCCCCAAAACATTCACTTAACCTACTTGACAGCATACAGAGAGGAGGAGTTCGACTTATTGAATACCCTACACTCACATCGAATCTACAACCGTTGGTGCACAGAAGACAAGTCGCTGACCTATGCCTGTTCTATAGGTACTTCCATGGTAGATGTTCCGAGGAAATCAAAGACATTGTACCTCGAAAAGCAAATTTTGGGCGCCCCACAAGACAGGCTGATAATGCTCATGAGTCATGACCATACAACAGTAACCTTGACAACCGCGAGGACATCAACTTTCCAAAACGCTTCCTGGCGATATATTTCCAGAAGTATACAATTTGCAGCAATTTAAGTGCAGAACTAACATACATCTGCAGGCATCTCGGGGCGCTGTTGAAGCGTCATAGGTTCGCCTTTCCCGGGAGAAGTATTTAAAAAAAATGTAACTAAACTTAAATACCCACTCAGGAAACTTTTTTCAAAATCGCCACTATCTTTTACTTTGGTGTACCATTTGCTAATTCAATCGATTCAAAAAGTGAATACAAAAAGACAAAAACTGTTCAACTTCAAGAACAAAAACCATTTCTCTGTCTTCGATGATGTTTTAATAGAAATTCTTAAAGTTGTTCAAGTACTTCGAACAAAGTTAAGCCATAAGCAAACACTCAAGAGAAGAAAAAAAAAAATAAACACAAACACAATCCACATCGAGATATCGATTACAGAAATCCGGATGGATATTACGCTTCACTATAATAAGTCTTCAACAATAAGATACTTGAAACTTATAGCCGGGTATACCTACGAGCATGTAGATACATCATCTTGTATTGATTTTTATGTTCTCCGACTTATCCAAATTATATTCACATACACATCCATAAAAAGGATAATCCTTTCGAATGAAATCGAATCCCTATCAGCGTTCGTGTAAAAGGCAAACGAAACAGACTCCGTTGTCTTAACGACAGATATATTTTCTCAAATGCCTTCATTAGTAAATCGATTAGCCGATAACAATGGTGCTCGCCACAATGTAAATGTTAACGTATTGCTGGTCATTAAGGGAAAGCTATTAAGTCCGGGCAAACATTCTACTTTGTTGATACTACTGTGAGTGATGAAGCAAATAACTTTAACAAGCATCCCTCTCCGTCTCTGTGGGGTGCACAAAGTTTGAATAGTCAATCAATTTATATCAGTTAAGCTCGCAAAGTTTAATCAAAAGGAGTCAACAGAAAAAAAAAACATATTTGATCAGATTTCAAATTAATTTTTGACAAGAGCCAACAGTTCCACCAAATTTCCAGAACCCAATTTCTGGCTATAAATTAGCTTTACAACCCAAGTGCCCAATATCAATTTCAAAGTAATACTCAAACTCAAACGCTGGTAAAATAATTTCAGCATCAGTAGCCCGTTTCTAATAACCCTTCAATATAGGAGTAACCATCACGAGTATCCTTACCTTCGTCGACGCAGAACACAACGAACAAAACATCTGGCACAAGGCTGTGTCAGTTTGGTGAACATTTTGCAGTCCCCCTTAAAGTGATACACAAAAATGTGAGATACAAATAAACCGTATATGTATTAAGTTTTCCAAAACTTAAAATTGCGTTTACTCCGGCCGGCCGACGACGTGCATACTTTTGCTTTTAGCCTTAGCTGTACATAATAATTGTGCTGATATATGCTGGGTACTGTTTTTTTTTTTGCACTCCTCTGTGCAGAGATAACGTCGATGATCCCATTTGTATTCCGGGACTCACATCGTCATTATAAAACGTATACCCCCAAAGAGATTATTATGAAAACGACCTGGCACACCAAGTCATTCAGAACTCAACCCAACGGGTGGTGTAGTGAAGTGGTGGCTGGCTACGGCACGATATTCATGCGATGGTATTTAAATAATACTCGCCAAGGCTCTACGATATATGTGATGCTATGCCCACACCTAGGGCTGTTGAGTTATATAGGGTTGGGGTATACTTTGGGAAGTTTTAAAGCATTCACTTGGTTTTCAGGTATTTAGGAATTTTTAATACTAGTCTGCATAAATTTGTACTATTTTTTTAATTATTTACTGGCATTAAATTTCGTCGATGAAAACTGAAAAGTATTTATGCTTTTATTTTTTTGGAATGGAATTCAGTTTAAGAAAATTTTCGCAAAAAATCGCTTAAAATGGGTGTGTGAATATTTCTATAAAAATGTTACGTATACGCCATACGACTTCTAGAAGCAAAGTGGATGCAAAATAACAGAATTTGCTAAACGGCATACAACAATAAACAAAAAAATAACACACGAATATTAACAGAATAAACATAACAACAAATTCCTGGTAACATTCTGGGACTAGGGGAACAATGTCAACTAAGTCACACTTTCTAGTGGCTCCCGGAAATTACGCAAGATATTTTTTTTGAAAAAAATGCCTGACAATGTTCTCTACAAAGTCTGGTCTTTTTTCCTGGGAAGAAATACCAGTCTTTTCTGGCAATCTTTCCGAAATTTTAGGCATTTGTTCCAAAAACTTTTCTGCCATTATTTCCATTTCTGTAAATGGAGCGGGTGCCAGGTTTTTTATATGTGAAGTTCGATAAATTTCAAATAAATAACATTTTCTGACCTTTTTTTCAAAATTAGTTTGGAAATTAGGCCAAAATGCGAATTGCCTATGTTTATTATCAGGCTTAATTTTCATATTACTTTCTGGTGTTTCTTCCACATCTGTCTAGCATAATTTCCTAATTTCTGGCATATTTTCCAAACAAAATTCTGATATTTTTTTCCAAATTCGAAAACAAAAACATTTTCTGGCATTTTTTCAAAAAAAAATAAAAAATCTGGCGCAATTTTCGGGAGCCCTTTCTACTGTAAACCGAGCAGAAATTAAATCATTAATGGGCTCCACGTGACTTTACCGTCCAAAATACGAACTGCTTTGTCGATTTCGATTTTTATAAGAGTGTAATGCGTGAATTTTGTGGGCGCAGTAGCGCAGTGGTTATGTGCTGGACTACTGTGCGAGGGATCACAGGTTCGATCCCCGGAAAAACACAAATTACATCTTAATGTTTTTTCTACTGCACCACCTCTCGCGAACGTCTAACAAACATCCGAGAGTATGACTGTCCTGAAAAAGCTTTTCAATTCAGCCTTTCGAACTCGGTATAAAAAACTGTAGGTCACTTCTATTCGTCCCAAAAATAGAAACTCACACAAAACGAATGGTTGCGAGAAGATAGGCTTAGGGTGTCTACCGCCTGTTGCCTATTTATTTTTTAATCCGTGAATTTACTAAAATAGAACCATGAACTTGACATGACGGCTATAGGTCAGACTAAGAAATTCTTTCAAGATTGTGTGATGCTTATAAAGGGTGATTTTTTTCCTGTTTGGTTTTTCAGCCTGGTTTGTGTGACAGTTGATGCGTACTCGTGACACGTGTCAAAGTAAAAAGTGCTCTGTTAGCATTGCCACGAAGTTATTATGCTTGCTCAGCTTGTAGACAAAAAAACGCGTATTCCAGACCTACTTAATTACTTATGTTAGGAGATGCAGTCTAGGGTGGAATTGAGCCTCAGCCAATATGTCTAACTAGTTAGCGCGGTCCTTATCTACCTACAGTTGCACACTGCACACTCCCAGCCTGTTGAAGACCCCTCGTACTTGTGCACGCCATCTGAGTCGAGTATTTGATCTACCAGCTTAGCTGACAGATACGCAATTTTTTGACTAGGTTGATGTAGCTATATCGCTCGTATAGTTCTTCATTGAATCTCCTCTTCGAAAGCAAACGGGGCGGAAAATCTAACGAAGAACCTTGCAGTCTTCATCCGCTTTAGATAGAGTCCTATTGTTGGGGCTATAAAGCTGGACTGGGATAATCAAGGTCTTACAAAGAATCTCCTTGGTTCTTCGGCATAGAGCTCTATAACACAATAGTCTTCTTAACTCAAAGAAACAGCTTTTGTCAAGAGTTATACTTCGTTTTATTTTTGCTGAGATAATATTATTATTATTATTATCAGAATTTATAGAGCAGCCGAAGTAGAAAAAGTTCCTTACTATGCATAGCAAAGCTCTAGCTATAGATTGTGGCATTTTTTACCTTCTTGATGACAGAATATACTTAGTTTTGACTTTGCTAACCACTAAATCCATTTTAGTCACCTCCGTTTCTAAACTACCAAGCGCATCAGTTACAGTTCGCTGAGGTCTACCAATTATGTCAATATTATCGGCGTATGTTCGCAATTGAATAGTCTTTTGAAATATCGTGCCTTGTGTCTGGTGTGTTATGGGCTGTGAGTTTCCCACAAATCTTTCAAATATGTGTAGTGTATGCTGTTAAAGAAGTCATTTCGCCATTATTGTCATCCTACATGGTCGGAGATCCAGTTTCCAGAGACGGCACTATACTAGACAAAAACATGGCTATATAGCTCGTTTCTTTAAATGCTGTCATAGATGGTTTTGAAATCGATGACAGTGATTCGGGTCAATGTTGGAAAGCTCGAAAGGTTGGGACAAGGAAAATAATGGAGGAATGCCTTGGGTCAATAATAGAGTGATCAATTTTATGGGCATGCATTTTATTTATCGTTGGTCCTATTTTCATATAAATTGTAGAAAATCAACTTTTTCAAAAATATCAGTGAGTGAAAATCCAGGGTCAAAATGGGGAAAATTGGGGGGGTGAAATTTGTATGGGAAAATTTTTATTTCATCGACTTCAAACTCGGTTAGTGTAATCTATAACAGAAATAAAGAAAATTAGTTTCTCTGATTTTGGAAATTCAACCCTTAAACCCTTTATGTACTCTATTATAAGAAATAAAGATATATGTATGTGGGGGAGGGTAAAGGGGACTGTAAAAGGCAACACACGTTTTGTTCGAATCAAATAAAGAGGATTTTTTCACTTTGTAATTCATAAATATTTAATAAGGTTTAGAATTTAAGTTTTAATTTAATGTTTAAGTTTTAATTTAATGTTTAAGTTTTAATTTAATGTTTAAGTTTTAAGACAAAAGAAAAGGGGTTTCGAATTCAGGTATTAAGTGTCTCGTCTCGTTTCGTTGCGTTGCTCTTCGTGACTGCTGGTTGACTGGCGTGATTGTAAAATGAGCCGTTTTGACAACTGACGATGATGATTATGACCAAATATGGTCATATGCGAGTATGGCTATTGTCAAGCGGTTATTTACAGTTGACGCGGCTTTTCGTTTGTGACAGACTTAGGGGGATTAGTCTGTCACAAATTAGGGGGATGAGTCTAATTCAAAATCGCTTTCGTCGTCGTGTAGCCATCGTTTCATTTGGTCAGCTGATGATGAAGTTTTGTTGGGACCTTCGTGATTTCCTACTTTTTGAACGTCATAGCGATCGTTGCGCTTAATTTTGGTGACCTCATATGGTCCAAGAAACTTCGGGTGCACCTTGAGTCCCGGTCCAACTTGAGTGCGCTGGATTGCGACTAGGTCCTTTACTGCGTACTTTTCTGCAGCTTTTCGATTTTTATCAAACGTTTTTTTATTCTCCGCCTGGATTTGACAATTTTTTTGTTTTACTTCTACTCTGAGTTCCGATCTATTGTCCTCGAATTCGCATCTTATTTCTTCCTCTAGTAGTTCTATTATCTCAGGATCTCATTCTGTTTTCATCGGTATGCCTACAAGCATTTCGAATGGGGTTCTATTGGTAGCCCTTGACACCGTACAGTTAATTGCTCTCTGAGCTCTCGGGACATTCTGAAACCATTTCAGGGGATTTTTAACTGACATCTTGGTTAGCAATGATTTGATTATCGCGTTCACGCGTTCCACTTGCCCATTGCCACGTGGTACACCCGTTGTGATATGCATTAGATTGATATTTCTGCGTTGACAATATTCTTTAAAATCGGTGGACGTAAATGCGGAGCCCTTGTCAGTTATGATCCTATTGGGGCTACCAAAAATGTTTTCCTGCAACTCGATTTTCCTTAAGACTTCCTCCGTTGTCGTCGATTTTACTGGGTAGATCCAAACGTACTTGGTAAAAGCATCCATAACGACTAGTAGATGTTTGTAGTTCTTGGCGGTTGACGCCATTGGACCGAGGTGATCCATATGGTAAGTGTGGAGCGGAGTATCGACTTTATCAATTGGATGGAGATATCCTTCTTGCATACCTTGTTTTCTTCCTGCAAGGATACATGCAACGCAGTTAGCATGTTCATTAATTTTTCCAACTTTGGAAATTTTGCTTGGGTCCCGAGTTATTGGCGATTACCCCTTTTAAGGGGGCCATCTTCTTAACTCACCGTTCGTCGTATTTTGAAACTTTGTAATGCGTCCCAACCTCGGTCGCCATTGAATATGATTATCGCTTCATCTAACTCCAAAGTACGTACTTCAAAGATATTCAAACGGAATTGTGTAAGAATGGGGTCATTCTGCTATAATGTGGTACACATCCTCACAATCTTTCTTTCTGCATAAGTTTCACAGTACATATAGAAAGATCTGGGAGATGAGGAATATAATTAAGGATTTACTAGCTAAGAAATATGTTTTGTCCCGTAGATAGTGGCTCAGTCTGCTATAGTATGATGACATACAAATTGATCATGATCATATACCTACTGCAAAAGCAATAATGGGTTATACATTTTTTGGTACGAAAAATATAAGGTATGTAATTGTCATAGCTAACTGACGCTAACAATTGGAAATCTTATAATTGGTTTGACATATATAATTGCTTAAAGTTAGTACAGGCTTAAAAAAACACCCTTTAAAAGTTATAATTTTTTTTTTCAGTTTAAGATTTGTACTTTTAAAATTGTTATCGTTTTAATTTTGTATACTTTTCGAAGTTACTCCAAGTCTCTCATTGAATTCCATATTAAAATAAACGTCAGTACTGGAGGCCACTTTAAATGTACCTATGTTCCTAATATTCCACATGCTGAATTCTTACTATCTATATTCTAAATATTTAAGTTTTTTTTTTATGAAAATTAATAATATCTAATACCTGGGATTTATAACACTTTAAATTTTTTTCAAATCATAAAAATAAAATTCAAGAATTATTGAGTGAACTTGGTGAAGCGTGAAGCTTAAGGAATGTCATCAAAAACAACATTAATTTAGTGGCATCCAAAAATGCATTTTGCTCGGTTGTATTGGGTTTGCTCATTACAGTCAGTTTTAAAATCATAAGTTTTGGGAAATATCGAGCAAACCACCAGATATCGGGGCTTAAGCTGAACCGCTGAGTTGTTTTCATGCTAGAACTGATGTATTTCCAATGTCTGTTTACTATAAGATTCGCAAATATGGGTCCTAATGGGTAATGAAATTTTAGCATTTTTGGAACCAATCACTTTAAGTACGAATATAATATCATATGAGAAGTTCCAGTTAGCCCTTTGGTATGACTAAGAATGGGCTCAGCTTTGTCGTTAAAAGATTCGTTACCTTCGCTCATAGATTGCATTTTAGTTTTTCTAATAAAAGGTATCTGATCTACCTTTGAGAGTTTGGCACCTGTACCCTCTATTCATCTAAAAAGAAAGTGTATCAAAGCCGAATGGAAAAACGTTTAACAGAGAGACTGGGTATGAGGCATAGGTTGTCACCCCTAATTATGTAATTTAATAAATAGTCAATTTACTACTGTGGTCTCTCATTTAAAAAAAAAAACCTTAATATTTTTGTAATAAAATGTGCCTGAATCGAGTTCCACCGATCAATGTAGCCTTGTTTGCCTATACGGTTAAGCCTGGTTCAGGAACTTTAAACAGACGTTCCCCTATAAAGAAGTCTGCTGTCGTTAGTGACTGAAAGTTTGGTCCTTCGAGCCTGATGTTAAGAAAATTGTCTGGAATAAACTGATTTAGGTTATTTAGCTAGAAACGCACTAGCTTATATACACACAGACTTGTTTATGTACAACAAAATGGTAATTGCCAGCTGATTCGAATATATGTTTGATGGATGTATTCCTTGTTCAAATTGGTTGAAAGAAATTTCTTTGCTGCAGATGATTCTAATATTACAGATAACATTTTTAAGAACCCACAAATATTTTGGCAAATGTCATTAATAAACATACTCCATACATATACTCCCTACTTTTTCGTTTGCATTGTATGAGGCTGTACATCACACAAGCTAAGCTAACTTCGACAGGTGAACTCTCATCAGCCAGCATCCAACTCGTATTCGTATACAAACATTTTCTGGTTGAATAACTGAAGGGACATAAAACTGCAGAAATAAGCACAAGATTTTCTTCTCAGCGAATCTAATATGCAAAAGCATCAGCCATCATATATGAAAAGACCAAACGAAGTGAAAGAAATCACTTCGACGCGCGGTCTTAATGCTGTTAAAGAGGAACCTTTGCCAGGGAATACCCCCTACTTGTGCTGCTATACTGCTGTGAATAGGGACCTTTTCTTCTGTGTATCTGTCTAGCCCTATAGTCTATCGCTTTCCCTATAGATTGTACACATCCACACGCTTGCAACGCTTTCTATGCGCGTCCACAAATACAGTCTGTATACCTATTGGTAATAGTCTAGGATGGGTTGTTTTTTTTTTTCTGAATCCACGCCGGGTCCCGGGATACTGCGAAGGATGGGTATATACGAAACAAAAGATAGAAATAAGCATAAATAAGAGCACAGAACTTCACAGGAGCAGAAAAGATAGAAAAAAAAGGATATATCCAGAATCTCCATAAACACAAAAATATGAATGTGTGTTGTATGACTCTGTGTTTAAATAAATTGTATACGTAGTCAGTGACTATGAAAGTTTTATGGAAGCAACAAATAAAGGGACGAGAAATGGATTAAATATTAAAGTAGACACTTGAGCCCTTTAACTTGACAACGATAAGGAATAGATAGGGAGGGCCGACTGGGGCTTTTACTTCACATATACCTGGTGCCTCAAGGGGGAGTAATGAATCTCCAAGCATCAAGTCAAGAGTCGAATGAAAGCCTATTAGGAAGTTCGGGGGAAGGTGCGAGGAGTTGCGCATTCACAATCCATTTCATCTTCCCTAACTACTATCGCACCCACTTGTTCGGTCAAAGTGGAATATATCTTACAGCTATAGATACTCGGCAAATATTTTTCTCAAAATGTATTTATGGTCTCTTTTCAGGGATGCTAAAAGGTTTAACATGACTCTAATGGGATGTAATGTGAGTTATACGTATAGAGATATAGGAGTGTCCCTAATACGATTCAAATTTCGTATTGTCTTTATTTATATGATAACACGATGATGTGGGTCCGTAGTTAGTTGACTGCCACCTGGGGATATATATTATTCCTATTTCGGTTTTTTCGTATTTCTGTGAGGAGACGACTGATAGGTGGAATGCATATTAATGGGAGTGTTAATGTCCTTTGTGATTTCTGTCATAAACTTTTTCTGTTGCAAATGACAGCGCAATATGTTTAGTTCACAGTTTTTGTAGAAGTATCTACCCTGTTTATGGGTGAAAGTCTTATAATGCCTCCAGCTGTTGTAGATATCGCAAACGCATGTTTACCCAAAGAGCTGAAATGCATGGTATTGTGTTGCGAAACAGGGCACCGAATAGGGATAATGAAGAGCCGGTGGGAATTCAAACAATGGGATAAGCTGGTAACCAATGACTTTGGAGAAAATCTTCCCATTATATCGATGAATCTTCAAGGTAATGTACAACGAGAGGGGCTCTATTGACATTGACATCCTGATGGAAAATAAATCATGACCATCACATAGGTACATTTTTAAAAGATTATCGAATGACATTCAAAACTAGCTACTTTGCTGGAGTTTTGAGTTAGAAAGCAGCAAAACTGTATAAAAATCGTTCAAAATATTTCTCTACGAAAAGGCAAACTTATAACGCTTAAACAGTGCCGGGGAGCTGGCAGATTTTAGCTCTGCACTTAAGTTGTTATGAGATACAGTCTTCAGGAATTTTGTTTGAAGGCAGCGAGTGCTGTATGTTCGCATGTTGTGTAACCAAAAGCAGTTGTGGAAAAGTGATGTTGTCATTTCTAAATGATGGTCATTTTATTGGGTATCTATCCTTTATACCTCTCATGTTCTTAAGAACATTTTGCATGGAAATATCTATAGAACGAGCATAGGTTACCGACTCGTCTGAAGTGCTCATAGAGTGATGTTAGTTAAGTGAATATTTTATGGCCAGGGCTATTAGCTCCATATATGATGAGAGCAATATTCAAAAGCAGAATTGCTGCAGGTTGAAGTTCGACATTGCTTTAAAAAGCTAACTTAACTTAGAGGACTGATGATCTTACTATGTTAGGTATTTGGTCCAGTAATTTTTTTTTTTTCTGAAATGGAAAGTTGATCTTACATAAGGCACCAATGTTCTATGGCATCCATTCTTACCACTCGACTCTTACGGACTAAAACCACTTCCCTTCCAGATCAGGCTGATTATTTTATCAAACTAATATTCGCTTCATATTGGAGCTCTAACTGTTCAGTATGCGCGTCGCTATTTTGCTTCGGAGGAACTGCACTTTCTCAGCACACTTGATCATATTTCAACTCCTTTAGGTCTCTTTTCTTTTATTTCCTTTTCCTTCGATGTTACTTACCCAGCTTTGCAAGCGCATTAACAGTTCTAAAGACTTTTTAGACGACCGTCCGCGTCCGTAAAAAAATTTCAATATCTGTAGATATAATAAAACTGTAGGACTTTTCTTTGTCAGCTAAAAACTCGAAAACTACTGGACAGATTTCGATGAAACTTTTTTTAAAATGTTCCTTAAGACTGTAAGACTGCTATAGGCTATGTCGTTTATAGCCACGTCCTTCGGAACAGTTTTTAGCCAAAATGTATTTTTTGAAGTGAAAATATATACATACACTACACATATACCTTGCTACAAATGGATGTTTATACCTACTTTTGCGATCGTCAAACAAAAACAATACGTATACTACACACATTCGAAGAGGGTTGATTTGTTTTCGCAGTGAGTGCTATGGTCAGTTGTATATGTAGGTATGTATATTATGATCGTATGTCCGATGCATGCAGGATGGGGATGGGGTGCGTCGTGCGTGCTGCAGTATGGCATGGGGTATATTAATAATCTTCATAAGAGAAGAGACGTGTAATACAAAACAGGTTTCATTTCAGAAATTTCATTCGATATGGTGTATGAGTATGTTAACAGTGTAGGGTTGGGGTAGGTTGTTGTTCGGATTCCATAGGAAGAGGAAAACAAAGGAAAAGAAATACAGCATTACAAACAAGTAGCATGCTCAAGGAGATGGAGGGCGATGCAGAGGGTGCACATTATATATCCAATACATTACATCCATTATCGATATCGCCACGCCAAAATTGGACAAACGGGGGTGACGCCTAGCATACAAAAAAACAACTTCTATGATTTTCATGATTCTTTTTTTTTTTTGTTTTCGTATTGCTATTTCAGGTTTAGGCAGAAATAAAATTCCAGAAAATAAATTTATTCCCATTTTTCGCATTTTATTAAAGAACATTATTATCTAAGACCTAAGTAATACAATTCCTGTGCACGGGAAAAGCTGGGCGAGTACAGCTAGTACGTAGGTAATAAATGTTTCTACTACAAACGTTGTCATTTCCCAAAACCTTGTACGTATTGTAAACTGGAGCTCTATAACTATAACAACTTCAAATAAAATTATAAGCAGGTTATTAGTGCGCTTCGGCTAATTAATACTGATCTCTTCAAAACCAGACAGGTGAGATATAGCTCCGTATTTAAGAAATCTTTCTCCAATATGCCCGATAAAGCGCATGAAAATGTGGGTATGGGAAAGTATTATATCCTGATAGGGAAGACTGTCAAAAGAATAAAGTTTCCAAAACCCCGTACCTTCAGTCAGGTACACGTACTCTAGAGACTCTAGAGGATTGCTTTCCCTTAATCTGGAAAGCAACCCAGTGCCACCTCCGACAGCTGCCTTGCGTAATTATATTCAAAATATTCTGAAGTATGTACTATTTCACAGATAGGCTATTTCTGGACAATACCGAAGACGGACTCAAACAGTACAGCATAACTGGTGGCGTTCCGCTATTGTGGAACCTAATGTACGACGACATACTGAGATTGATGATCGCGATGTCGTCTAAGACAATCGGCTTTGCCGACGACATAGCTATAGTGGTGGTAGCTTCATTTTTGGAGGAACTAGAGCACGATTGCAACGAAGCAATCAGATCCTTGCAGGATGTCTGATTTCAATGGGTCTACATTTAGCTAGGAGGAGAAGATTGACGTTTTACTCATCAGCAGCAGAAATGTTATGGAGATAATGGTAACTGTCGGTGACCAAACCAGAGTTAAAGTACCTCAGGAGGTTTTAGTCAGTAAGAATCTGACATAACTGCTTATTACACGCAGTATCTTATGCAAAATTTCCCTTCCGACTTACACACAAAAAAAAAAACGTACTTAGAGATATAGACCCACAGGCAGAGGTTCAACAGATCAAAGTTACAAATGGGGAGAGGTATACTATTTGGACACTGCCTTCTTAGAAAGCACGCTAGGATATAAGGTTTAACAAACAATACATGCACGTGTCCAGTCCATGTATTGTGGAAGCCTACATGTTGCAGAGGATATTACTAATCTTCTCTGAGAATGTCAAGCTCGGAAGGTACTAGTTCGACAATTTGAAGCTGGTTGGCATCTCAAATAAAATTAAAATCATTTTTAAATTAAGGGTTTGAGGTAATTGATTTGGGTTTTGACCTAGTCGAATACAATGACCTCACACTCTATATAACCTAACCTAGCTATAACCACGTACATACAGTTGCCACTGATGATAAGAGAAAGGATTTACTACAAGACATAATACCCGGTTACGAATTCCTCTCTGCCCTCCCGACTTCAATCATCGCCTCACTGATAACGAATAACCTAATGACATAATTAATAGAAATAGAACTGCAGACACTTTTGATCCTTGGTGCATTGAATAGACACCGTCTACTACTGCTGCTGAATGAATGTGCTAATTTATAAGAGGCTGCAAATATTTAATGCCAGATCCGGTCAAAAGCTGAGAGGACGTATAAGCAACTGCTTCGGACCAGAATCCGGCGTTAGGTTAGGTTAGGTTAGGTTAAATAGGGGTATGAGAGAGATATCTCATACGGCACTAGGCACCAAAAGGGCCCATCGCGATCCCTAGAGGGAACCAATTGCAGTGACCTACAATGGAAAAACACCTAAACACTTGCCCTTGAGAAAACCCCAATTTCCCTGCAAAAACCAAGTAGCCCCTTGTAGTTGGTATTGTCTATCTCCTCTAGATGTTGGAAGAAGTACCTGCCTAGAAATTTCCTTCTACTACGACATATTGCCTCACATTCACAAAGTATATGTGTTATGTCCTCTTCGGCTTGCAGGTCATCGCAGAATCTACAATTGTCCGAGTCTGCCAGCCTGAGCCTTTTGGCATGTTTTCTAAGAAGACAATGCCCTGATAATATGCCGATCAGTGTCCTGAGCTGTTCCCTACCTAGTTTGAGGATTACCCTAGATCTTTTACGGTCGTATTGCGGCCAAAGTGCCTTAGATACTGCGTGACCGGTGAGGCCCTCCCACCTCCGGTCGGCTTCCTTAGTTATTTTATTCCTAATATCACTTCTTATGATGCAGGGAGGTGGTTTAATATCCACATCTCCTCCATCTAACATTTCCCCGCCTTTTCTCGCAAGCTCATCAGCCTGCTCATTTCCAGCTATACCGCAGTGTCCTGGTACCCAGCACAGTCTCACTCGGTTCTGACTGCATAATGCCTTGAGCATTGTGCGACAGTTCCTGACTAATTCAGAATTGATGTTTGTAGATTCCAGTGCCTTGAGCGCAGCCTGGCTATCGATGTAGATGGCTATATCCCTTCCGGATACAGATCTCATCCGCATTAGCTCTGCCGCTTTCAGAACAGCCAGAACTTCTGATTGGAAGACACTGCTTGTATCCGGCAGTCGTATAGACATTTTTAGGTCTGGGTCTACGGAGTAGATTCCAGCTCCAGTACCTTCCGCTGTTTTTGAGCCGTCTGTATAGACTGCTACTTCGCAATGTTTAATTACTTTATCCCTTTGCCATTCGTATCTTTCCGGGTATGATACCTCGTACGGAGTGTCGAAATCGACCAGAGGGTGAATTTCATCAGTTTGCACCTGTACGCCAGGGAGTAGCTCCGCTAGTATTGTACAGTGCCCAAAACTGCCCTCTTTAAAATAGCCCAAGGTTGTGAGCCGTAGCGCACTGCTTCCCGCAAGTTGCTTAATATGCAAGTCAAGTGGCGTGAGGTGTAGAAAGGTGTCCAGCGCTGCCGTAGGAGTGCTACGAAGTGCACCCGTTATTGCTATGCTAGACGCTCTCTGCACCGACGCCAGTTTGCCGACTACTGTTTTCTTCTTTGTCGCCTTCCACCATACTAGTGCGCCATATGTGAGTATGGGCCTGACCACCACTGTATATAGCCAGTGCACCATAGCAGGTTTTAGGCCCCAAGTCTTGCCTACTATTTTCTTACAAATAAAAAGAGCGTTATACGCCTTTTTGATTCTTTCCCCTACATTTGCATTCCAGTTCAGTTTCCTGTCCAGAATAACCCCAAGATACTTAGCCTTGTCAGACAGAGGCAATTCCACTCCTTCCAGTTTTGGGAGGTTAAAGTGTGGTATCTTATGTTTTCTGGTGAAGAGTACCAGTTCCGTTTTGGAGGGGTTGACGTTAAGTCCACAACCCTTTGCCCATAAGTTGACTTTTCTTAAGGCACTATCCATGATTTCACTTAAGGTGTTTAAAAACTTTCCCTGAATGATAATAACTAGGTCATCAGCATATGCTGTGGCACTTATACCCCTGGAGCTCAGTTTCTTCAGAATGTCGTCCATAACAAGCACCCAAAGGAGAGGTGAAAGGACTCCCCCCTGTGGTGTACCTCTTGTCACCGCCATTCTAATGGAACTTTGTCCAAGGGAGCAGTTTATCTTCCTACTTGCAAGCATGTTGCAGACCCAGATAACTATACTGTGTTCAATGTTCATATTTAACATGGCACTTTTTATAGCTTTGCCCTCTACGTTATTAAAAGCACCCTCAATATCGAGAAAAGCTGCTAGAGCAAACTCGCCCAAGTGTAAACTTCTTTCTATCTTCCCTACTACGCTATGTAGAGCTGTTTCTACCGATTTTCCCTTCATGTATGCATGCTGCGATTCGCTTAAGAATCCATTTTTGCATTTGATCCTGATATGAGCTTCTAATAACCGCTCTAGGGTTTTTAGCATAAAAGATGACAGACTGATTGGTCTGAAATCCTTGGCTGTTGTATGCCCCTGCTTGCCAGCTTTGGGAATGAAAACCACCTTCACTTCCCTCCATGCTGCTGGTATGTACCCTAGTTTCAGACTCTGTCTTAGAATCTCCATAATTTTCCGTATTGCCCTCTCAGGTGCTTTTTGCAGCATGATCGGTAAAATTCCATCTGGGCCCGAGGATTTATACGGTTTAAAGGACTGCCGGCCTAACGCCGGACTGGACTGGGAATCCGGCGTTAGGCAACATGTATAATTTAACATAGACTAAGATAAACAAAACGCCCGTCCATCTGATCTAAATGAAGTCAGGACAGTAATGGCACACCCACATTGAGTCCTGAGAAAGAAGTGGACCCACGATCCAGAGCAGCTAGGCAAGCCTAACTAACTCTGGTACAATTACCGAAGCTGAAATTGGAAGACAGCCTCGGTCCCCTTGGTAGGAGCGAAGTCTATCAACCACCTCTTTGTTCTAATGAACACATATGGTCCCGCATTTGAGATTAAACCCCAGCCCCCACGATGATCCGTCCTCATCGGAATGGGCTGCATCAGTTATGATACAGGGGCCCCCAAATCCCCGTGGTACCAGTGATATTTTAAAAGCCACTGGTAAACGCTTCCTCAACCCGAAAGTCACTTCTATTTGGACTCACTCGCATTAGTCCGAGGTAGAACCCTCAATATATAGCATTTACTATATATGTCCATGCGTTCAAATATATACAGTAAACTGTATACGTTCTTGCGTTCAAAAGAATGTTAGGTAAAGAGTAGTTTGAACTCCGATAATACTAGCGAAGCCAATTTCAACTCATACACCTTTTTTGCTCTTGCATTGTTAAATCTCGTGAGGCTACAATAGAAGCAACACTTAATTTTGGCAGTACCCCATGAAGTCAGGACAGCAATATTCAAATTAAAGACTATAACAAAGCTATAATGGGCTTGACGGTCATATTTCATTTCATTTCATTTTATTCGTTAGCAAAAGCCTTGATATAAAATCTCATTTATGGCTTTAAAAATATACATTTTAGAATTAAAAGATATAATGATTAAAGAAAAAATCGAATTCTTAAGAAACATAATTAAGATATATACACTATTATATAATTATAAGAAAATAAATTATATAAAAAAAAAACAAAAGTGAAGTGAATTAATGAATAAATAAAGAGTGAAAAAGCAAGGTTACGTCTGGGTTCTGGGGATGATCTGTAATCGAGCGGATAAAAATATTTAAATTGTTTATAGATTTAAATCTAGCAGGTAAACTGTTCCAAATTCTGGCACCTATCACGAAGAAAGATCTGCGAGTCTGCAATGTTGAACTTCTTGGAATATTGATGTTGTTTGTACGCGTCGAAGTTGAAAATTCAAGTTTATCGTATAAATATGCAGGCGTTTGAAATTGTACCAATTTAAACAAAAATTTACAAATTTCAATAACAAAATGGGACATCAATGGTAAGAACGAAACTCTCCACAACCGCCTTAGTCCTCCATAAATGCTACTTATTACTTTTTTAGCATGATCGTTCCAGGAAAGAGATTTGTTGAAAATGAAACCTAAATTATTTACAGTAGAACTGTACGAGATAACGTGACAATTTAAAACTAGTTCAGGAAAGTATAGGATTAATCTAAACAATTTTTGTAAATAATTATACTTTGCGACTTAGCGGGATTCAAAACTAAATCATTTAAAACTGTCCACTCATATATGCTATTTAAATCTTCATTTATGTTATAGACTGCATTTTCTAGCAGTCCCAATGGAAAAGATAAATAAATTTGCAAATCAGCAGTTAATAGTTAATAGCAGTAACGACATCATTAATGAACATGCTAAAAAGTAGGGGCCCTAACAATGACCCTTGAGGGATACCCATTTTAAGGTCCACGAAGTCAGAGACCAAAGAGCCAATGGAAACAGCTTGTCTTCGGTTAGTCAAAAAACTTTTAATCAGTTTGAGAGCGCAAGAGGAAAAATCAAATTGATGCTTCAAGCAGACTTAAAATCGATACTTTGTCCGCATTCATTGCAATCCGAATGTCGTCCTGTATCTACCTTTAAAATAGCAGAGACGCAGCTGTGTTTTTTTCGAAAGCCAGATTGCAGAGGTGATATAAGATTGTGCGACTCAATGAATTCAGAAAGCTGATAAAACATCAGTTTTTCCAAGCCCTTAGAAAGAAAAGGTAAAATACTAATCGGTCGATAGTTCGATACATCATTACATCCCGCCTTCTTTTGAAGAGGAATTATTTTTGCAATTTTCCAAGAGCTAGGAAAAATCGATTTTGTCAAGAAGTCATTGTAAATGTTGGCAATGCTGGGAAGGATTGCAGGTAGCAACAATCGAATAAATTTGAGTGAAACATTATCCAGGGCAATTGCATTCGATTTAATTGAAATGAGAGAACCAAAACATTCTTCAAGTGACACACAATTAAATGAAAAGGATTCGTCAGGAATATTCGAACAAGAAACCAAATTCACTCGTGGGTTGCCAACAGGCAAAGTGAAGAAATTATTCAGATTGTTCGCGAAATCTAGATCTTCACCAGACTCAAAATTTGATTTCCCAATTGCACCCAGTCTTTTTAGATTATTCCACAAAATTTTAGTGGAGTTTCTTGAAGTGTCTAATTGGTATCATATCCGTCCTACTTTTTTGCCCTTCAGCTATCTAAAACGGATGAAGATATCCTCGGTCACTTTGGGAAGAAGATTCTTCCCAACAAGAGATAAATCAAAAGTTAAACAAAAAGATTTTTTTTTTAAAGAATACAGCTTTTAGCTTAAATGCTTGATGGATGCTGATGGATGCTTCGGTTAAAACTATAGGATGTGTAACTTAATTTCTTGTAGGTGTTAGCGATCACAGGACATTGGAATAGGGGACTATTTTAACTCTTTCCCAACAGTGTTGCATCGGTTCGTCTGACAAGCTTCAAAACGTAGTCTGGGGTATTTCATGGAACATAGACTAAACTATTTGTGTATATTTATAAGGATTGTTTTTTAAGTGGTTTGTTTTTTCGAATTGGCAAAATTTTCCAACGGAGTTGACAGTCGCTTTGTAATAGTTTTGGTTGTTATACATACATGCGTTTAAATTTTTTTTTGTTTATTTGATTTGATATATACAAATACATACAGTCTCCATTGATGGGAAACGCATACCCAGATCCTCGTCCTACATTATTAAGAGACCATTTCAAATCAAATTATTATCAGATAAAGACCCCTCCTCAGTTAGAATTACAGATTTCAGCTTTATCCGATTGGAGAATGGAGAGTCAATGATATACTTCCTTCGTATAGTTTTTAAAGAAATGTCTCGCAAGCGTTTCTAGTATAATAATTCAAGTTTGGAAATTTCCCTCGAGGACATATGCACAATTGACCATTTTCAGTTAAGCGCTCTTGTTCAATCGCTTGCGCCCACATAGCACTTAGCTTCGCTTGCAGATGACCAAAGTGGTGGTTACCACAACTATGCAATAGGATATTCTATCTACTCTTAAGTGGTAGATCTGGGTCTAGGACATTTCGAGGTGCACGCTTCAAATAATTCTACCCCGGGAGCAATGAGTGTTGGTAAAGAAACCAATGATATCGTTCTATTTTATATCCTCTATTACTTTTTTCTATATATGAATGCTGTTAGCAACTAAACTCCTGTATAGTCCTGTGTGTCCCTTTAGAGGTAGTAGGTACTCTGGGGAGTGTGCGGTGCTCCACAATGATTTAAATTTCAAATCTGTGCATACTCGTAGATATTGCAAACAATCCAACGATGTGGTCTGAAATGCAAAATGCAAGCGACCAGAGGAGCTTTTGCGTCCTTTATTCTCGACGAATATATTTCCTTTCTGTTTTTTTTTTTTTTTTTCTATTTCTTCGCCCATTTACTTTTGAGGCTACATGGCGAATCGGCAGGCGAACAGCATCAGCATACGTTTCGTCTATACAAATATTGCTGAATGAACGAGTGGTACATCGGATTGTGCAATGTGCAGTCCAACGTTGCGGGTATAGTGTGCGGGCCAGAAATCTCAACAGACTAGGTATAGGAGGTATACAGTGGAATCCTTTATGGTAGAGAATGATTCAAATCATAAGAGGACGACTATGATGACGGCAAGTGCTGCATAAATACAAATGTAATTGCATACACGTTTTGGGGTACTTTCCGAACAAGCGTGTAATTCAACTTGGAAAACGAGACTACCCAACCGACGACGATGATGACGAGTTGCATGAAGATGTGTAGAGTTATGCAATGAATTTTATACCAGGCTATAATGCCCCTCAGGCAAGGAGGGGTGCATCTCATCGCCGCGTCGTCATGTCTTTTGTGACCGTTGCCTTGAATATACAGACTTTCCGTTTTCAACATGAAATGTGATATATTTCCACACAAGGAGCCGTAAGAAAAGAAATGTTGTCTTATGTTATGCAGCACCTGGAACAAATACAAGGATAATGGGAAAAAAGAATTAGAAACTTTGGAGCTTAGAAGAGTATTGTCGGGGATACCTGCTCATCGTGGTGGGCAGAGCACGTAGTTTGGAATAACTTTTGAAATAGTTTACACTTGGCGTTACGGGTTTACATTGCAGAAGTATTTCTGCTCCAGTTATGCAAAGCCTTACTATATAGATGGACATTAAACTGAAAGACAATGTTCAGTATTCAGATTTTCTTCTTTGGCAAGAATTTAATTTTGTCTCTATGGGGTTTTCCGCATTCACGGGCATCATCCATCTATTAAAAGGAATGTAGTGCAATGCAGCTTGGTCCTGATTCGGAGATTTTATTCAAATTTTTTGGGACAATTGGAGACTTACTGGAAACTGGAAACTGCTTGCGCTGCAAGATCGAATCGGCTGTTTGGGGTCGTCCAAGGTATAGTTCAAAAGGTAGAAGACTCAGCAAAAAGGTTTTTTATTTGGTGTCGCGAAGGGAAATCTAAGATGTAGGTACTAACAAGGAAGTCTTGCCTCTTCAACACTGCGATCATAGTGCCCAAGGAGTATGACGTAATATATATCTAACTTTGGAAATTTTAACCCTCATCAGATTTCGGTAGAAGGTATACCTTACCTAGTATTTTTAGCAAAGAATCTTCTGCATAAATCACAGACTGTATAAGCACTCAGGCTCAAAACGAGCAAGATATTTGCGTGTTGTTTGCCTATTACCTGCATCCATATGCAACGCATCACAAATCCTATAGGAGCAAGATGGAAAAGGCAATCAATGTCGAAATAATCAAATATCTATAAGGCCACCGATTAATAAGCGACAGGCAATACGGATTTCGGAGCCGTCGTTCCACTGGAGACCTGTTAAGCTAAAGCTACGTAACGCACTTATGGACGTAGCCTTGGACATATATCAAAGGCATTTAACCGAGTCTGACATAGAGCCCTATTAGGCAAGTTAGTGTCTTATGGATTACCACAACAACTCTGCGGATGGATGCAAAATGTTCTTCTGGGAAGATCGATACAAGTTGTTGTAGATGGTCTATGTATCACTTAATTCGTTTTCGATCAATGCAGGAGTGCATCAAGGATCTATTCATTCTCCAACTCTATTTCTTCTCCACATCAACGATTTGCTTGGATCGACAAATAATAATTTTCTACAGCTTTGCTGATGACCAGTACTCTTATATCCTCCACCTCGAACAGCAGGCCTGTGAATGCGGCTACATCACACAGTCAGAGATGTGAACAAATTAGTTCTCTAAATGATGATCTGGACAAAATCTTGAAGTGGGGAAAAGACAACTTGGTTGTATTTAATGCAAACAAGACACAGCTCACAACATTTTCTAGGAAAAATTCATCAACAGTTCCTCAGATCCAAATTCATGACCATCCAATCCATTCCAAGGACTCAATGCACCTTCTAGGAGCCACAGTGAATTCAGCAATCACATGGCAGTACCACATTTCCTATATCGCAAGAGGTACTTTAGTCCAAAGCAACTTCTCCTTCTCTACAAAGCTCAGGTTAGAATAGGCCTGGAATATTGTTTCCATATATGGAGCTCGGTCCCAAAACATTCACTTAACCTACTTGACAGCATATAGAGACAACCTTCGGTGCACAGAAGACAACTCGATGACAAGTCGATGACCTTTGCCTTTGTTCAAATCCTCCTCACAATGAGAAGTGCTTGGTACAGACAATACACATCACCTATCCAAATTTGCTTGCAGGTCATTGCAGAATCTGCAAGTGCCTGAGTCTACTAGCCCGAGCTTTTTGACATGTCTTCTGCCCTGATAATATACCGATCAATGTCCTGAGCTGTCCCCTGCCTAGTTTGAGAATTTCCCTAGATCTTTTACGGCCGAATTGCGGCCAAAGTGCCTTGGATACTGCTTAATATTCACCTCTCTATCTAACAATTCCCCGCCTCTTTTCGCAAGCTCATCAGCTGGATCATTTCCCACTATACCGCTGTGTCCAGGGTACCCAACACAGTCTCACTCGGTTCTGCCTGTCGCCTGGCTGTCGATGTAGACGATTATATCCCTACCAGATACAGATCTTATCCGCATTAGCTCTGCCCCTTCCACGGATGTTCCGATGGATACCTACCACAACATTTTTCACAACTCTTTGTCGTCAAAGTTAACGACCTACCAACTCTAACTTCAAAAAATTCCAAATTATGTTCTATTGATAGTATATTCAAATCATAACATGCAAAAAAACTACAATTCTACTGTGCTACAGGACATTCACAATTCACATCCACATCGCACAGAGAGCATTTATCTGTAATCGGTTCTCGGGTTGACAATCCCTGTCACTAACTTACGAAAGCCTTTACCAAATTGCATGCACATCCTCCACTCTATGAGCGTATTGAACTGCTTTCGTTTTTCCCAAAACCATTTCTCTGCATACATTTTCGAGTTTTTTTTTTTTCTTTGTTACTGCTATGATAGTCGGAAAATGCCCTTTTGCCGATGCAAACCTAATGGAGCATACCCACTGATACACCTGGCCTGGTGCATGCAGTCTGAGTACGACTGCAGTTGGATTTGAATATCGATACCCATGCTAAAAAAGTTGGGTATGAAAAATAAAAAAACAACAAAGGCCATCTATCTCGTGGCGGTTTCCTTTTCAATATTGAATTGAACATTCTAACAATTACATATATATTTTTTTTCGTCGATGGTCCCTCGAAGGTAAAGGAACGTAGATGGAACATTTGTAGGATACAATTCACATAACAATAGTGTGTCCGGAGGCATATCACTCAGGAGGGCTTCGGTTGAATGAGCGGAATTCATGCCATAGCGGGAAAAATAAAAGATTTGTGGGTAACAGAAAATAAAAACATTCCCATTGTGACCGAAAAGCATTGTATTTGAACAATACTACAGTAATCATACACACACATCTGTACCTATCGTTTTCCATGTCGATGGGGTGGTGGCGCGATGTTTGACTTTGTTAGGAGGTTCTGGGTGCTTAGAGTCCTGATGCAGAAGGGATGGCTGAATTATGCGCTCAACTGAGTGTCTAATTGGACTTTGTGCGATTTGGTATTTATTTCTATTAACCGACATAACATTTATCTTTGAGCTTATCACAGTTGTTTGTGATAAAGAACGCTGCCTCTTTATTAGAAGATACAATGAAAGGAAGATTGGAATCTTCTTTGTAAAACATATGCTAATTAGGGCGAAACTTTAATTGAAAATACTGAGCTGAGATTATAAATTATAACGATTTAAAGTTTGCACTTAATTAATTCTGTAATGAAAGGGCTGAACTTTTCTCCAATCGATGAAGCTTTTCTTCGGTAGTGGGCCTCAACTAACACGCATCTCCAGGTAGTCCGATCTTTTGGCTTACCGCCTCCAGTTAAGCACTCCAAGTTGGTTAAAGTTACATTACACTTGTGCGCGCATACGTAAAACGAGATCTTCCTCTACTGGGTTGTAGCGAAGACTATTCGGGCCGGATTGTTGGTGTCCATTCTACATGTCCTAGCTATCTTAGACGACTGATACGTACTTTTCTGACCAGGTCAATGTCGCTGTATAGCAGGCATAGTTCGCTGTTAAATCTCCTCCAGTCAATGATGTCAATGTCGTCATGCAAGTAAATAGTTGCACAGACTTTTGAAAAACATATCTACATCATACAACATCATAACATACATCTGCAAGCATCTTGGGGCGCTGTTGAAGCGTTTCCCGGGAGAAATATTAAAAAAAAAAAAAAATTGTAAACCCCCGATGCTCAAAACTGTTCAGAGATATGTACTCGGTTTCTCGGTGTACGGAGGAGATGCAATTTTGCAGTTGAAGCAAAATTTTAATGGATTTGGACAAAAGGTTAGACCGTTAGTCCTAACAGATCAGAAAAAAAAAATGGAAAACTAGCAGACAGTGGCCCTGGTCAGTCACATCCACAGTCCTTAGAAGAGGGAAGGAAAAATAGTCTCACAGAAGAGGAAGCAAATTGAGTCAAAGTCCTCGTAGAAATACGAGTATCTACTCAAGAGTCAAGAACCATGGTTAAGTAAGACTGCAATGGCTGTCCTGACGGTTGGTAAACGCGGGAGACTGTGAAAGTTCAAGGCGACCATCTTATTGTATCAGTCAATAATTTGTCTGTTTTTTTATTTTTCACTTTTTCAGACACTGAAGACAAATCACCATTTTATTATCAAAATGGGTATTATGGGGGCTTACATGGTCTATGTTCTCAGTCAACTATTGCAAATTTGTTCGGTGAACAGTTCAAGGACGCACAAGATCTGCCGAAAACATCGCCGCTGTTCATCAGAGTAGTGTACATAAGAACCAGAACCAGGCAATTCCGCACTGCGCACGCGAACTTGGTATTTCGCAGACATTAAGTTGGCGAATTTTGCGTCGGGAGTTGAGCATGTTTATACAAAATCCAATTGTCCATAAGCTGGAGGAAAACTATTGGGGACAACGCCCTGTGTACGCTGACTGGACCCCGATTTCAGCAAAACAAAATATTATATCCAGCAAAGAGTCCCATTTTTGAATTACCTTTGCACGTCAACAAGCAAAATTGCCGGATTTAATAAGTCATAGTTTGGTTTCTTTAAAAACGACGATTGTATTGTCAGCGCTCCCGATGAGGGCATTTTAGAATCGATTATTTGTTTTTGGGTCATTTGAAGCGTTTTCCTGGGATTTTTGACAGGCTTTAACTGATCTTTTTGTGGCAGCTTTTTTTAAAAATTTGTTGGTGCATTTTTAGCGTTTTTTTTAAGTTAGGTATCTTTTTTTTTTGAGGGCGAATGTGGAGCGTTTCTTGGAAATGTTTTCAGTATATGTATACATTTTCAACTTTCTCGTATACGTAGTTTATTTATTTTTTTATTTATTTATTTCATCTTACAAGTTCAACTTATTTTAGATTACTTTGCAATAGTTTATACAAGAATACAAGAATGAGATCGTTTTTACAAATTATAGTTTACTTAAAACTACAGATTTACAATGTTCCCTACTCATATTAAAATCAATTAGGTTTTTGTATTTATTGTAATTTACACAAGCTATAGTGATAGGATCATTCTGACCATAATTTGTTCTGTGTCTAGGTGGCATAAAAAAAAATGTTCCCTAGGTCGAAGAACACGAGAAGGAGCATAATATATTAAATGATGACAGTAAAAACGAACAATCAATGTGGCCAGTTAAGACGTCATTAGCAAACATTGCGGAATAATATATCCTTCTTCTTTTAGAAAGAGGTTTCAAATTTATTAAGGAACATCTATCATCGTAGGTTGGAAGATTATTATTCCAGTCGAACTTTCGTAGAGCATACCTAGTAAACCTTCTTTGAATTTTCTCTATGCGAGATTCAGCATTGCGGTAAGAAGGATTCCAAACAACACAGCAGTATTCTAATATCAAACGAATCGAGGTGTTATAGAGAGTTTTAAGTGTATATGGATCATTAAAATCTTTAGAGTTTCGAAAAATGAAACCAAGCATTTGATTAGCTCTGCCAACTATGTAGTCAATATGCAAAGAAAAGTTTAGTTCAGTGTCAAAAATGACCCACAAGTCTTTTTGGTCTGAAACTCTACTCAATGTCGTATTTTGTATTCTATAATTAAAAAATATAGGGAACTTTTTTCTTCTAAAAGTAAGAACTGAACATTTTTTAATATTAAAATAAAGGCCATTAAAAACACACCAGTCATTTAAACGGTTTAAATCATTTTGTAACGCCAAGACATCCGATATATGTACAGTTTATTGTCTTGTAGATTTTTAGATCATCTGCGTACAAAAGACATTTTGAGCTTGATACGAAAGATGGTAAGTCATTGATAAAAAGAAGAAAAAGAAGAGGACCAATATGACTTCCTTGTGGAACACCTGAATAATTTCGAATTTCATTCGAAAACGCGGTTCCAATTTTAACAAATTGTTTGCGATTGGTCAAATAATTGCCAATCCATTTTAAAATACTAGAATGAATTCCAAAAAGTTTAAGTTTATTTAAAAGAACATTGTGCTGAACTCGATCACTAGTAAGAGAAAGATATTGTTTTCTGATATTACGATGATAGGGAACCTCAAAAAAGTGAGTCTCGCAATTCTGTACATCCGCGTCCGTATGTCTGTCTGTCCCATAGCTGGGAAATCTAAACGCTTGTTCCAAACTTCGTATTTAGAGTTTGTGAGCTAGGAGGCGTTTTTTTTTATGCTAGCCCTAATATTAACGGTACTTCCCCTATAAACATTTTACGAAATATTAAGCAATTTAGATTTTTTTCGAAAAGGGCTATACGAATTTGAGCCAAAATTGATAGTTGAGTTAATGTATGTATGCTTAACATGACTACATACCCAGTTTTTTGCTAAAAAGTCCAGCAACGGCACTTTTGAAAATTGGCGGTAGGTATACAAACGATTTTAACAAAAACTTATTTTTAAGATACTATCGTCATTCATAACTTGATAGCAAACTCAGTTTTTCTCTAAAAAGACTGCGTCCTTTGATATTCACCCAAACCCCTAATAATAGTACTTTAAAAAATTGCTCATATCTCAAAAGTGCCATTTTCGGTTATGATAACAATGTAACTGACAGGTAATGCTTAAATCCATAGTAATACCTTTTGCTCTGTTTTAAGCTAAACATTTGCAAAACCGTGTTTTTTTTACCATGAATGCATCCTTCGATTTCTACCCCAATCGCTGAAAATGGTATCTACTTTAAAAACTATTCATATCTCGAAAACGACATTTTCGACTTGGATGGAAATATAACTGCTAGATAATGTTTATATCCTGAAGAATACGTGTCATACTCAGTTTTCAGCTAAAAAGTTTAATAACAGTGCTTTTCAAATCCAAAGCACCATTTGTCAGCATAATTTTACAAAAAACGCTCTAACAATTTTGATCAAAGTACATAATTATTTAAGACAACATAAGCATTCTAAACATGGGGTGGTATGCATAAAAAAAAGTATTTACTTCAAGTAAAAGGTTTAAGTAAATACTGAAAGGTAGAAGTGGAAGTAGTAGTAGAATTTGAAGTAGAAGCTCCGATTTTCAGTATTTACTTCGTTTCATTTGCTGAAAAAAAAAAGTTTTTACTTGATTCCAAATACTTAAGTAAATACTGAATTCAAGTAAAAAGGTACTTAGAATTCGCCGGATATCATAGTAAATACTTATTTTTTTTAGTAGATGCTATGAAATTTTCAAGTTGGTCGATAGCAACTTGAAAAATTTCCAGTATTTACTGCAGAAAAACAAGCACATACTAGTTTTTCTGCATTCAAAAAAAGTATTTACTACAAAAATGCATGCGAAGAGAAGTAAATGCTTTTACTTGAAGTAAATATGCACCTAATCTTAGTGTTTACTTCATTTTATGCATGCCAAAAATAGTATTTACTTAGAAAATCCTCAGTAAAAGCATTTACTGTCTTTTATGCATACCACCCATGATCACGTGCTTAGTTTTTCTCAGAAAACTCGAATATCGAATATATAAAATTAATAAGGTGTAGTAGTTAATACGTACCTACATATTTATGTTTTTGTAGTATGTATTACGTTTTTTAACAAGGATTCAGTTACTAAAACTGAATACCATATTGAGTGAGTATGACTTTAAACGTAAAATTTGTTGAAATGACTCTGAGATTCTGCGAGATTCGCAATAAATGAGATAGTTTCGTGCTACCCAGTCGTGGACATTTTTTATATTTATTTTATTTCCTCAATTTTTATGCTAATTTTTGGGTCATTCGTAGCGTTTCATTTTTTAAAGCGTTAAAATAGCTCCATTTGATTATACAGCCTTCTCTGGGAAATTACGGCAGGATACATATTGTTTTTTTTTTTTTTTTTTTTTGTTTTCTGGAACTTTTATTGTGTGTTTTTATATGTTGTCCATCAAATCGCTTTTAGGATCGTTTTTGAGTCGTTAATTATTAAAATGAGTGAGCAAAACGGCTTCTACTTTTAATTTTGTGAGGGTACCTCCTACCTACCATCAGAGATTTGTTCACTGAATCAGAATTAAGGACCCCGCCTACCTTTCTGGTTCACTGACCTATTCGATATTTTAACACATCAACATTCTTTTGAACTAAAATTTGTTCTTCTCTTTGAAAAAGAGGTTACAATTCTTTTTCATATCTTGTTTAGCGATTACGTTATTCCGTCTTGTCCTGGGTTTAGTGGGGACTCCATTTGCGCCTCCAAAGAAACACAAAACTTTGGGTCGAAGTATTATATAATTCTGAAGAAATGCCTGACAAGATTTTTTGTACTGTACTTAAATTATCTAATTATTGCCCCGGACCCTGCCAAGCAGAGTAATCAGAAGATGCCAATACCATGGGTTGGACCATGGCAAGCAGTACAACTGAAACGCTATACCACAGACAATAGATATAGGTAATAGATAATAATTTATTTTCGTATTGAAATTTACATTTGGTGGACCACCGCGTAGTTTACATACAGAGATTTGATATTTATATTATATATTTCTACTGAACAATAAATTTTAAATCATGAGTAAAAAACAGAATATTATGGAATGATATACTTTGAAGGAAAAATACGTTAAAAACCTTCAATACAAATAGAATTAAAAAGGAAAAGGGAAAACCTTAAAAACTAACCAGGTACATTGTAGTGAATAAATTATAAATAACAAATTTAAGCTAAGCAGGTACATTGCAATGGGTAAATAATAATCAATGAATAATAAATAATAGATAAATAAATAAATAAATAAGAAAATAAATAAATAAATAAATTATAAATATTAAATAATAAATGACAAATAATAGACAACAAGTAACAAATAATAAATAATATAACAATAATAAATAATAAATAACAAAATAATAAACAATGTATAACATATATAATAAGTGTAATAAATAACAACTAAAACTTCCTGATACAGAAGAAGCATTTAGAACAAAAAACATGATTAAACATTTAGTTGGTTAATAAGTAGGTTTTCGGAGATCTCAGAGCTGCGGAGAAATTTGGTGGTTAACTTTGTAATTCGATCTTGAATCAAGTGAACATTTGTTCTGGTTTGATGATCTGCGGTTGAGTGATGCGGGGGAAGATTAAGCATAATTTTAAGGATTTTGTTTTGCGAAATTAATATGACATTTTGCTGAATTACCCCATACTTGGCAACCATATAAAAGGATTGACTGAAAAATTACTTTACAAATTATGATCTTGTTGGCTTTGTTCCGTAAGGACTTTCTGTTTATGAATGTCACTTTTTGTATTGTTTTAGCAGTATGTTCCTTAAATGTGAGTTTTGTATCCAGATGAATGCCTATATATTTGAATATTTGAATCGCAATATTTGAATCGCATTTGAAAGGTTTGTCTACACGTTAAGACTAAACTCATGCGAAGAATATATTGCCTTGTCATCCGCAAAAATAGCTAATTCACAATAATCTTGAAATATCAGACATAAAAATATTATACAAAATTGGACCCAAAATCGATCCTAGAGGCACACCAGCAACGACACTATGGCAAACAGAATATCTAACAATAGTTTACGAAAACTTTTAAAAAACGTTCGGAAAGGAAGCTAAGGACAAGTTTTATAAGGTAGGTATGGGGGAAAACGAAATATCAACAACTTATAGACAAGAGCCAAACGCCATAGACAATCAAAAGCTTTCTCAATGTCCAGCAACACCAGACCAGTTGATTTTCCCAAGGAACGATTTTGCTTAATATGCTGGCAGACTCTAAGTACTTGATGGGATGTGCTATGATTTTTTCTGAAACCAAGTGGCTCATTTGGAAGTACTATATTATTATCTTCGATAACTATCGTAAGTTTTTCTTTTAGTACCTTCTCAAACACTTTGCTAACTCTACTCAGTAAACTAACTGGTATATACATATAACTATACCACAAGGGACTGTTAGTATTATATCTACAGTTTTTATTCTACAAAGTACCAGTTGAGTTACTCTTCAATATTTACGGACAAATTCTCAGAAGAAAATCCACCAACTCCAACTAGGCGTAAATAACGCATTATCACCCATATCTACCCCGAGGCTGCCTGTTAATTATTTTTATCCATCAGTGTGACTTCTATGGACCCTCGGAGGAAACATGAACTTATATAATATGAATACTTAATGCGAAATAATTTCTACCGAAGATGTCAGATGAGTCAATCAGTGTCGGAGTAGGTACCTACCTATACCAATAAGTGATTGAAAAGTATGTGTCACTTCATCAAAACCATATAACAAGGATCTCTCTATCATAGTCTACGTGAATTAATCCAAGCTATACAATAATATGAAACTACCACAAATGAAAATATTCATATTCCATATGTGTAGTGCATCAAAAACCCTTTGTTTTCCTATCCCGAAGTCGTATAGTCTAAAATGTTCACTTTCATACCTATACTCGAATATATCTTCATACCAAATTCGTAACATTCATTTTGCACAATAGAAAATAGCTGACATTCCCTATTGTCCAATGATATAGAGAAAACTCTATTTTTGTTAAGGATACACCCAAATACAATCAAATACCAAACAATACCACCTCAAATAGATTTAAAATTGCATTTACCCAAGTGCTTCCAATCAACTATACTATACCTCTATAAACTGTACTGAAACATGCTTCTCTATACGGTTCTCAGAATGAAACTAATTTTCAATAAAATCACCTCACAGATACCCAAAACAATCGGCCGTAGCACCCAGCAGCAGCAGCCTTCTTCTAATGGGTCACTCGAAAAACTAGGTCTACCAGCCCCTTTTCTCGTTCGCACTCCCCATCTCTACAGCCCCAGCACCCACAGCTTTGTCTATGTCTCTACGTGCATTTAATTTCGAAAACCTGTGTTTATCGCAGCCTTGAATTAATGAAATTGCTGTTTGCATTTTCTTTCGTATAATTTTTAGCTTCCACCCTCCTTACCCGTCGAAGGATACGAATAATCATTGATACTCCTTTCCCCGAAATACCTATACCGTGCAATTCTATTTCAATATCCAGATATACTGAATATTGTATTGATTTTTATTTGCATAAGCAGATTAATGCTATAGGCCGGGTCGGGATGTTTTCCTGGTATGCTTAACGTATACTTATACATAATGATTTCCGCCGCTAGACCATATACTTTGACCATGAATCCACACAGAGCCACATTCAAATGCGTGCCATTCTTCGACATGCGAAAGTTATAATTTATTCAATGCGAACAGAACGAATCTATCAAAGTAGGTACGATGAAAAATGTATCTACGCACACACAGGCGGGTGGTTCGCAAACTTTGACAAAAATTACGAAAAGAAAAATTAAGAGAAAGATAACATTTTTGCCGGGTTACTGTCGATGTCGACTTGTGCCAAAGTGATTCCCAGCAAACTGGGTCTAGGTTTTGCCTGGTCCTTCTCAAGTAGTCTGGCCTGGCGGAAGGTTCATTCGCAACATAAATTGAGAATATATCCGATTCGGCGCGGATGACAACTCTCTTTATTCAGGAAGTTCGATTCAAACACCCTTGTATGGGGTGCGGATTGAGTGAAATCATTCGGAGTTGTTCCACCCCTGAAAATACCCCATCAAAACAACCGGATAAAGAGAGACTTGTTTGTTTGAATGCAACTTGTTGAATGTTGTGTTATTATACGGATCGAACATCCAGTTTTTGGTTGAGCACATGTAGAACTAAACTAGGTCCAGGACGACGGCAAGAATGACTTCAACTTTCCGGTAGGTATAGGATAATCGGGGAGGTGGGGAGAGCAGACGTGTTGCCAAAGTGAATGAAATTGCTGCCATAAATTTAAGGAGACTAAACGTGGATATTTATTGTATGGCTAAAAATTGACCATAAACCACTAGTTGCCGTTAATCTGCTGGGAAGGAAGGGAAAACCAACTTAATTCCTAGATTAAGGGGATTTTACATAAAAATTATGTTTATCATATGAGTCATTATATGCGATTAAAACGGGTTACTCTGGTGATAGATGAATGACCACATCTGGCTGTGGTTGTAGCAGAAAGTGTTTATGTCAATCAAATTGTGATTAGTTGCCCGTTGTGTGATTTCATTGCATCAACTTACTTAATCCTATTATGTTCATACTATCACCGATTTATCTTATTTTAGCAGTAGAGTTTGAGCTGCTTTACTTTCATCTCTAGATGTCCTTGTGACATTGAAATGGGGGCTCACAAAGTTATCTTCCTTATGAGAAGGTATCAAAAATCGCAATAGCCATTTTTTCTAAACAAAACTCATTTTTGACACGTTAACGAACATTTGGAAATATCTTAAGATCCAAATAAAATTTTCAAAATTTACATAAGTTACAGTTATCATTTTAGCAATATAAAAGCATTAATGATTAATCGATATAAATATTTTTAACAGAGTTGTAAGGTCTTTCCCAAAACCTTACAAAGTGTCAATTCATCCTACCATAAAGGACGATTTGCCATCTGCCTAAGGGGGTTTTGTCAGAGGGAGGAGGATCTGACATGATTATTTTACACCATTTTTAAAATAATAAAACAACTTATATATATTGCTTTTTTAATCAACAAATAATATTTTTTTTTATTTTCAACGCAATTAATCTTTGTTTATTAGTTTAGTCTAATTTTATTTAAGTTTAAGGACGTAGAATTAAAATAACAAAATAAATTTACCAACAGAGCTGAATGAAGACGACGTAAAAGGGAGTCATGTAGGGACTTTTGCTCGAGTACGAGTATGAGAAAAGATTATCTCCAGAGACCCAGTTTCCAAGATCGGACTCATTGATATAGAGCGAGGGAGATAGTGGAAACTCTGGATCAAATAAACGAGGTCCTGATGGAAGTACACTTTCCAGGTAGCTATAAGTCAGATCAGCCCTGGGCGCTAAGGAAACAAGGAGAGAACAGGATGAATAGGACGAAAGCAGAACAGATCGTGACAACAGAGGTGGTTAAGGGGGCGATAGCAACATTTTCACCCTTCAAAAACGCGGGACCAGATGGTATATTTCCAGGTCTAATGCAATGGGGAATAGAAGTAATTGCACCAAGGCTCAGGAATATATAAGTTGCATGTCTAGCAATAGGTTACATTCCGATTACATGGAGGGAGGCAATGGTGGTCTTCCTTACAAAACCGGGAAAAACAGATGACACCGAGTCAAGGTCTTTTCAGACCAGCCAGCCCCATATCTTTTGTGTTAAAAACAATGGAAAGAGTGGTGGTGGTCTATATGGAGAATACACGTCGCGCTTAAGATGTATTATTTTAATAGTAGACAACATGCCTGTAGTATCGGCACTGTGCGATGCCAATACTTGGCTATATAAAATGAAAACAATGAAAATAAAGTCGCACTACATAAAATAAAAATACGGAAATAAAAGTCAATTGATAGTAAACTATAGAGAAATCGGTTCTTGAATATTGGGTCTCTACAATGCCTATAGGGCAGGTATATGTCTACAGAAACAGCTGTGCTTATCGACTCTGTTTTGATTTGAATGTCTCATTTATCTCATTTCTCATTTATTCTCCAAAACTTGTCTCATCGATGTTGCGGTGTGGATTTTTATCTTGCAAATATTTGGCATTTTTACATTCTAAAAATGAGTACCTAAGAAGTTGTTTTACACACACAATTTTTATTTTGACTCATAAAGGAAGATTTGACACTTTGTCAATTCCTCCTTCAACCTTCAGCCAAAATGTCAAATCCTCCTTTTTGATTACTTTTGGGACTACTTAATACAAAACAAAAGCGTTTGTAATGGTGCTCAGGATGAACTATTGTTTATTAATGATTTTAAATAATTAAAATATTACAGTTGGATTGCTTACCATAAAAGTTAGATGAAATGGGCACAAAAATAAAAAAGACGTCCACTTCGCTGGACCACATTGATTTTTTATTTATCACTCAACCCAATCGTTACTAACTTCGTTTTCTCATAATTTAAAGTGCTGTTAGGTTTTTAGTTTTTCAGAAAAGTACTAATGTCAATTCCTCCTGCCTGTCAAATCCTCCCGACCTTACTACATACTAAGAGTTTTTGAAGCTATGCTTCTGGTCCATATGGACCTTTTCCGATAATTATTTATTTTTATTTAATTTAGAAAAAAGAAACAGCCGATGGAGACCTTGGTGATATGGTAAGAGTATTCGATCCATTAAACACAAAAGGAACCGAACAGTACCAGAGTTACTCTATATACAAGCGATTTTTATGCCAGAATAGGCAAAAATAACATCTATAGTAGGGCAGTTGGTAAGCTCAGCATATACGACAGCACAGCTAAATTACTTGGAGTGGGATATATCTATATATAGTAAGAGCAGGCTGCGTGAACTTAGCACCCCACAGTTTAAAAAGTATATATATTTTTTTAAAGTTCTGGATATCTGGACAAGAGTTCTAGAGTTCCTGATAAAAATTTTTAAATGTTCTGTTCATTTAGTATTTTTTTTTTTTTTGTGTACCTATTAGAATCAACATAGTTCTGGAGTCCCAGGTAGTTAAAAAAAAATGCCAAGTTAGAGCAAAAAAACTTTTTTTTTTTTTTTTTTTTTTTTTCAAAATAAGGCAGCACCCCATTTTCATAATAAGTAAATTTTTACAAAATTCATGCACTACACCAAGAGTTCTGGAGTTCCCTAAACAGGACTTTTTTTTCGGAACAAAAACAAAAATGTTATGGAACTGTGAAAATTGTCAAAAATTGCAAAAATATTTTTTTCGGAGTTCTGAAGAGTTCTGGAAAGTGCTCAAGAAATTCAACTACTATTTTTGTTTATTTTTTTGTTTTATTGAAGATTCTAAAAAAGTGGGGCGTATTGTATAGTTTTACCCTACAATACTCTCATCGTCCATAAAAAAAAATATTTTTTTTGTTCGGAGTTCCGCAGAGTTCTGATTAGAGTTCTGGAAAGTGCTCAAGAAACTCAACAAAAAATCATTATAAAATAATCTTCTAAGTCCACGACCACGAAACCCCTGGTTTGATCAATAACATCGACTAGCAAACGCTGGAAAACAACAACAAAAAAAATAAAAAGAAAACAACAAAACAATAAACAAGGTGTATGGTATGACGAAAAGGAACCAAATGGAAATGTTATACTCAAGAAGAACAAGAAAGAGTACAAAAGTACGTCGGACAAACATCCGAGAGTATCACTGTCCTGAAAAAGCTTCTCAGTTTAGCCGTCCCATAAATAAAAACCCACGCAAACGAATGGTTGTGAGAAGCTAGGGCTAGAGCTAGAGTTTCTATGCCTACACGCCTGATTTCCAACTCACTTTTTTTTAAATAACCTCATAGGCACTTCACTTATCAGTGCGGATTTAGGTCAGGAAAGTCCACCGTCGCGTTGATCAGTTTTTCACATTTAGATGTGTATAGATTGTAGATCCTAAAAAAAAAAAACAAAAAGTTGTCAAAATGTATGCTAACTATTTTTCGTCGATTTCCAAACCCCCCATGACGGCACACAGCTCTATCTATCTATAGACTAGACATGTCTAGTTTTAGAATTCATGCAAAACTCATATATTTGTGCAGAACGACGCACGATAGAAAAAGTTCACGCCTGCATCAAGGTCAACAACGACCTTACCGAAACCTTTAATGTCGTCAGAAAAAAGGAAATACAGAGGTCATTCTTAAAATTTGAGAAACAATCATTTTTCATTTTCTGCCACTGAAGACTTACAACAGTTCGTGAGTTGTCATATTTTTAAAATATATGAAAAAGCCCCCTTTAAGATTCCAGGCATTGGGGAATTAGTTAAACGCTACAATATTCTGAAAATTACACATCAGTCCAAAACTTGAAGGTTTTGAGTTTGAATACCTTATGAATTTAAAGCGTATACAAAACACATTCAACTTACTTCACCGCTTAATTGAAATTAATTAAATGAGGCCTTTGTCACTATAACAAACTAATTACTGCATTCTAATAGCTAACGATTTAACGATATTCTATAATGATATCTATGAGCTACACTTGTCATGAATGCCTCATTTATAAACACTTTGAGATACATAATCAAGTTAGTCTTAATGTCAGTTAGAGTAACAGCAGCAGCAACAACTTAACAACCCAAGGGGAATCATAATTGAATTAATTAAAGGTGCACTTGGCTGGCTCTGGGGAAAATATATTATACACATGCATACGTGCGTAGCGCATACTGGCAAGAGAAATATATATTGTTTCAAATGTCTCTTACATTATTACGTTTTCTCACATAAATTTTGGATGATTGGCTAATTGATTCCAATTCCGGAAAAGGGTGTCTCGCTTCATCACAAAGTTTTCAAAAATTGTGAATAGCGAATAAAGAGGAATATGTACTTTATTTTTGAATAGTCATGTAATTTATTCAGACACATAAGAGGCGAAGCACTGCAGAATTTTCCGTTTAGCAAATCTCAACAGGCTCATCAACCAAGTCAGCACAAAATGACTTAGTAACTAAAATTGAATATACTCAGTCAATTTAAGGAGCTTTCAACTATACATCCTATGAGTCTATACCAACAGGGCTCTAAACAACATGAATCTGTCCCCAATCATAGGAAGGTGGATAATGACAATGCTTAATGAAAGAGTAATCCAGACCCGCAATGAATCTATTACAAATTCAATAATACAAATTCAAATGGAAGCAAGACTGACATTCCTACCATAGAGGATATCTGTCTTTGCTTGACGCTATGGAGCCTGAAAGCCCATATTCAGTATGTTTCTATACGACATGCTACCGGAATATATGGCTTTCATACAAATTTCTATCATCATCCCTTCCCAGGGAAGACTGGGAAAAATACGAACTCAATCCATCGCGACTTGACCTATAGTCTGGTACACACTACCTACATAGTCGGTTCTAAGATGGAGTCAGGGACTGCATCTGGCATTTATGGAGAATCGCCTCAAACTTTTACTATTCAGTCAGCCTTGGCAAAAACTCATCCATATTCCAGGCTTGCCATTAACCATTGCGCTAGAATAAATTTAAGTACGAATACATCCTGCGTTTATAGCAAGGAAATCCAATGATACACCATAAACTTGTTTTGATCCGCCCAGAAGATTTGATTTGCGTCAAATCGCAGAGTTTTCGTGATAATCCATGGAAGGCTGATTTGCTTAGTAGGACTTTTTATGTCAGACCCGATGAAAAGCCTTTGAGATGTCCAAGGCTACGACCGACAGTCGTATGAATGAAGCTGTCAAAAATGTGATTCAAAAACGCACTTAATCGCATTCCAACGCAAAACGACGATGCGCGTGGCTCCGCAAAATAAGGCCACAGGAAATAATACCAAAAAAAAATAAAAATGAATTATGGCCCCAAAAGATTATACAGGAAACAACAACAACGATTTTTCATAAAATTTGGGGTGTTATTTCCTTTTTGGGGCCTTATTTCCTAATGAAAATTGGGGTGTTGTTTCATTATGAAACTAGCGGACCCCCTGCACACTTCGTAGTGCAAAATAGGAAAATAAAAAATCAATTGCAAATTCATTTAAATCAGTGACAAAAAGTTTTTGTTGTAATGCTCTGTACACTGTACATGTTTTGTTTTTCCAGGAATCGTATTGCCTACATAGTATTCTGTCTATCAGGACAATGCATATCAATGTTAAAAATTTTAAAAACGTTGGCTCCCATGACTGTCGAAGAGAAGTGAATACTCCCAGGCCAACACCTAAGATTGTCCAAAAATTGTAACTCAATCGATTCGGTGATTTTCGAAATAAAGGATTTTTAATGTTTTTGTTGTATGGGCGGTGCCACGCCCCTTTGTGCAATTTTGCCCAATCTTCACAGGAATACTCCTGGGCCGATACCTAAGATCGTATGTAAATCTGAGCTCTATCGATTCTATGGTTTTCGAGGTATAAGATTTTGAATGTATTTTTTGTATGGGAGGTGCCACGCCCCTTTGTCCAATGTTGACCAATCTTCACAGGAATACTCCTGGGCCGATACCTAAGATTGTATGTAAATTTGAATTCAATCGATTCAGTGGTTTTCGAGGAATAAGATTTTGAATGCATTTTTTGTATGTGAGCTGCCACGCCCCTATAACTCATGAACCAATACACCTACAAAGACCGTATGAACTTATAAACCATGATATCAACGTCACCTTTCATGGGAAATTTCCAGAATCAAAATCGGTTCACGCATTACAGAGAACATTATCGACAAACACAATTGACCATGATTTTTAAAGGTATATTATATATAGATAAGACCCTAAAAGAAGAAATTAAATAATGGGGGGCATGTTGCCACCCCGCAACCCCCCTGCTAGGGTTTACTGTCAGATTTAGGGCCTTATTTCTTCGCAGTAAGGCCTTATTTCATATTTGAAATTGTGGTATTATTTCATTATGCAATAACACCCCAAATTTCGGGCATTATTTCATTTTTATTTCCTGGGGCCTTATTTCGCGGAGCCGATGCGCGTTACACAAAATGTTGGAAAATTCGCTCAATACCCAGGTTATTCATAAAGTGGGTCGGGTGTAGGTTGTTCAAGTGGACCCTCCATATCTCGATTCTCCGCCATCGACTGTAAACAATCAAAGTCAATCCCCATACGGGTAGAGGAGGGATTATGATATTGATCTAAACATATTATCCTGGGTCTACCCTCTACCTAGGTCCTATAGAGGACGCCTCACTTTGGATGCTGATTGGGGACTTGCGTTTAACATGACCAAACTGAGTAGCTGCTCGACATTGAGTTCTTCACGTATTCTGCTGTTCCTTATACGATTTCTGCGTATCACACCAGCAATACAACGAAGGAATCTCATTTGGGCAACTTGTATCGGCGACCTTATTATTTCGGTCATTACCCAAATCTCATGGAACGAACACCGAATTAAAGACTGATAACTTAGCTTAGTCCTCCTAAAAATTGACCTAACCTGATCAAAGGGCACAGTAGTGCCCCAGCCAAGTTCTCTAGTAAAGGCACTTACCCTTTTTACAGGAACAAACTCAGGCTGTTTTCGACCCCCCTCTAACTTCGGAACCAATTACGCCAAAAACTTCAAACTTAAAACATTTATCAAGCTCATTAAAAAGGTTCATCTCACCAAATTTCATCTCTATAGCATTAGTGGTTCTCAACATACAGGACCCACTTACTCACTCACTCACTTAGATGATGATCAGATCATCAAAAGTATGAAGCACTTCCGGCCATCCTAGAATCGTGAAATTTGGCAGAATGCTAGATCATGTGGTGCATACACTGGAAAAAGTCCAAAACGTGAGATTTTCCATTCAAGGGGCGTGGTATACGCCCACTTTTGAAAATTGGTTATTATTTATTTGGACCACTTCCCATCGCCGTACAATGCTGAAATTTGGTAGAGCGGAAGGACTTGCAGTGTACAGAAAGAAAAAAAATTTATATTCTCTATTCAGGAGGCGTGGTATCCACCCACTTTTCAAAATTGGTTATTATTTATTTGGGCCACTTCTCATTGCCGTAGAATGTTGAAATTTGGTAGAGCGGTGGGACCTGCATTGTACGAAAGGAGAAATATCAAAAATTAAAAATTGTCTATTTAAGGGGCGTGGAATTTGCCCACTTAAGATATGAATAGAAGTTAATCTACCTGCTGAATATAATTTTGATGAATAGTTTATAAGAAAGAAAGCCAAAGTGATGTAGTCAGTGTCTATTGACACATTAAAAAGCGAAGACGTTTCAACGTTGTTTGTGAAATCTAATATAAAAAAACTTTGCAAAAAGTAGTGAAATTACACCAAAAACATAAATGTAAAAAAAAGAGACAAGTTCTTTTATATGGAACAAAAAAAATTAGGTGCGTAACTAGTCAGCCACGAAAAGTAATGAGATCTAAAAGTATGTACGCCAAGTTCTTAGCTTAAGAAGGTTAAATGAAGGTTCACTGGTCAAGTTTTTAAATTCTAATATATTGCATAATATAATGAAGTTTTTTTTTTAACATTTAACCTTCTTAAGCTAAGAACTTGGCGTACCTACTTTTAAATCTCATTACTTTTCGTGGCTGACTAGTTACGCACCTAATTTTTTTTTATTCTATATAAGAGAACTTGTCTCTTTTTTTTTTTGTTCTATATAAGAGAACTTGGCTCTTTTTTTTACATTTATGTTTTTGGTGTGATCAATTATACAGGAAAAATCAGCAGTTCTCCTTCCATCACTAGTAAATAAGACCCCGAGATACTTAAACTCCTCCACCTGTTTCAATTGATCTCCAATAACATCCAGAGTACCTACATTGAACAGGCGTTCTGAGGACGAATTTGTTCCCGTTTTCTTTCAGCTTCAACACAAACGGCTCCAAATTGATCGAGTGTGCGTTGAAGCTCAGAGGATGACGATGACGAAGCAAATGACTTATCCTCAGATCTCCCAATTCGAAACGATCAAATGTCAGTAGAGTATAATGTTCCGAAAAGCTATTCGGAGGAATACCTCGAATCAAAAATCCTCCAATTTCTAAGAAATATTTTTCTTATCTTATCTGTACTTCAGTAGATGGTGAGTGGTTTTTAATCCCAGCTAAAGCCAATTCTTGTCCACAGCCATTTCAATCGCTACTGTCCGAAGAAAATACATTCAAAAAAAATATTCTTCTTTGTCGTCTTTTCATCAAAGCAAACAATTTGTCTTTAATCAGAAATTTCCTCCGTTGACTCAAGTTGTTGTTGGCATGGTTCAAGTTTAATATCCAAAATTGTATCTTTGATTACATTATGTTCATCATGGTTCATCCCATCCTTCTCCCAAATGATGAAAGCGTTGCTTGCTGTCAATGAAAATATGTACTTTAAATTTCATGATTTTTTTTTAATTCATTTTGAATCGAATATGTTTGCGCCATAATTTTATTCACACGAGCACAAAATATTGGATGGCATATCGAAATTAATTCAACGATACGTACGTTCAAGGATAAGATAATTATATGAAATGGAAATTTTGTTACTATTGTATAGAAGAGTCTCTGTTTTGGACATGCATGCATGAAAAATGATCTGGTTACAACATAATTTTGGTAATACTATTACTGTTCATATTACATAATTATAATGAAATTGATATCTTAATTCAATAGCAAAAATCTTACCAAAGCCCCATGGGTAAATACAAGTTAGGTATTTATATCTTGTTTATTGCAGAATCAGTTGACATACCTACGGAAGGTATCTTTTGATAATTCCTTGAGAAAAAGAGGCGGTAAGATATTTGTATATTTGTTGGGTATCTCTCAAAAAATTTTGCATAAAAGGTATCTACTCTTAAGAAATGTATACATATGTATATGAGAAGAAGTAGGAACACAGATATACTATTATCAGAGCGTTGCAGGGACAACAACAACAATTATTTTCTTTCGGAAAACCAAAAAGAAAACATCTAGCCATTGTTTATGGTTTATATTATGCTAATCTCAGCAAACATTATTTATGCTCTCATTATAAAAAACTAGCAAAAATTACTGTCTAAGTTTAGAGGGTTGATCGAAGTCAGAAATCAACCTCTTCGGGTAGCCTAAGACTAACTTAGGGGTCCTCGCCCCTAAACTATTTGAGATCTTTTATGTTTGCATTAGCGATGTCGCTTTGCGAGTAAACCTACCAATTTTATGAACATTTAACCTTAAGCTAAGAACTTGGCATACCTACCTTTAGATCTCATTATACTTTTCGTGGCTGTCTAGTTACGCACCTAATTTTTGTTATTCTATATATAAGAGAACTTGGCTCTTTTTTTACATTTATGGTTTTGGTGTGATTTCACAACTTTTTGCGAAGTTTTTTTTCATCAGATTTCACAAACGTTGAAACGTCTTCGCTTTTTAATATGTCAATTGACACTGACTACCATCACTTTGGCTTTCTTTCTTATAAACTATTCATTAAAATTATATTCAGCAGGTAGATTAACTTCTATTCACATTTTGGGCAGATTCTACGCCCCTTAAATGGTCAATTTTAATTTTTTGATATTTCTCCTGTTGTACAATGCAGCTCCTAATGCTATACCAAATTTCAACATTCTACGGCAATGAGAAGTGACCCAAATAAATAATAACCAATTTTCAAAAGTGGGCATATACCACGCCCCCTGAATGGAAAATCTCAAGTTTTGGACTTTTGCCAGTGTATGCACCGCATCAGGATCTAGCATTCTGCCAAATTTCACGACTCTAGGATGGGCGGAAGTGCTTCATAATTTTGATGATCATCATCTAAGTGAGTGAGTGAGTAAGTGGGTCCTGTATGTTGAGAACCACTAATGCTATGGAGATGAAATTTAGTGAAGTGGACCTTTTTAATGAGCTAGGTAAATGTTTTAAGTTTGAAGTTTCTGGCTCAATTGGTGCCGAAGTTAGAGGGGGGTCGAAAACAGCCTGAGTTTGTTCCTGTAAAAAGGGTAAGTGCCTTTACTAGAGAACTTGGCTGGGGTATACCGTGCCCTTTGACTGCCGTGCCCTTTGACTACCGTGCCCTTTGATTTATCTCATGTCAACAAAAAAAAAAATCAAGAAGCTACAGAAAATTTTGTTAATTGTTAAAAATTGCCTGTTTAACTAAACTTTTTGTTTTGTGGTATTGGCACCTGAACTTCCACTGGAATACCATCATCCTTAAATGCCTTCTTATTTTGCATTCTGTTCACCGCTGCTGTTAGTTCTTTTTCGGTAAACGTGCGTTGGGACATCTTGCAGTTGGACAGAGAAGAAGATTGGCATCGGGGTTCCTAACAGAATCGACTGCATATATCGACCACTGTGGCAGAACTATAAATCAATTATGTTGCGGTACACGTCGTTCCATTTTATCATTTCAAAACATTCTGTACCATAAAAGGAGCAAAAAGAAAACCATTCAAAAATAGTTAACCCACAATCGAATTGGTTTGGTTCGATAGAGTTGTTGATTGAAGCGCAAACGCATTTCTGGATTATATCCGTCTACAAGAGGAACCAGTCTTCATACAAACACAACGTCTGCATGAAATTCCAAATAAATTTCGAGCAAATATATCTGGCTTTTGTTTCATGTTTATATATAGATACTGCCAACTTCACAGAATATGCATTTCAGCTATTGAATTGGACATTAATTCCAAAATCCACTCCTGAATGCAGTGCCATTGTATTTATGTGGACACAACAAGAAGGATATCAATTTACGGATAACTAAGAGAGTGTTTGGTTTTCGAAACCATTACCCCCTCCTCCCCTCCTCCATTCAAACAAAATCAATCGTTTTCCTGCTAAATCACTATTGCCAGTTGTGCAGGAGTTCGCCTTCGCGTCCCTGTGGCACTCATTCAAAAAACCGAAACGAAATGATATCAATTGAAACCGATTGCACATCAATTCCGCATCAACAAAAACAGTTGGAATCTGAAAATTTGACTTTATCAATCGAAACACTGCCGTCTCCCTCCGACCGACGCGACCACATAAACAGGCATCATCATCGGATCAGGGATGCCACACCGAACTAACACAAAAACAGATACGGCTTATCTGAGCCCGAAATCATCTAAATCTAAACAACAAATATACTTCTCGTATCTATAGTCGTGGCATCATAATTTTCATCATCGTTAGAGTTAAATGCCAGTTGCGAATTCAATTGTCATTCGATATTTAAACACTCGGGCCTTGTCATTGTACAGGATTTAATTGCCTAATCGAATTGAGGTTCCACCGCACTGGAGGGGAAACTGTAATAAAATTGCAAATAATACACGTTCGCGTGTAAATATGTAAATGGAATTATGTTTAATTAAGCGATCCCATGATTTCACCAACCTTGTTTGACCTTTTCGCTTCCGACAAATTGCTAAAGAGCCGCTCTGTCCTCAACACGTCCCACCTAATTACATGCACTGCACATCCAAGTTTTGTTTAGAGCAAATCATTGGCATGCTCATGCGAATATTTTTGCCATGGTCGGTCGGTGTAATTTGCGGAGCTTAAATTTTTCGTATTTATACAGTGCACCGGCTAATTAGGACATACAAATTGTAATGCAATACTAGTGCTGCCCGCCGCCGCCTCCGTGGTGGATAAAGCGTTGTTTGAGAGGATATTATATACCTAGTGGGGCATGAGCAATTTAACCGGATAGTCCTGTGAAGATCGTAATTATTGTTTGCACACTTGATGTTCTTTTGGGGGAGGATGCCTAATTATTCGAACATGATACTGTTAGGAAAGCGGTTTATTAGTGGGGCACACGCAGCGAGGATATGTGCTCAGACTTAAATTATTTAGTCCACGTTTTCTAATCCTTTGGATTTACGGCATTTAGCTATAAGTAGATACGCGAGATGGAGTCAATATTGTAGAACAAAATTGCCAGGCCGTAAAAAGAACGTTGGCAATTAGATACAATATTGTTGTTTAGTGTATTCATAAGTATAGACTTTACAGATAAAATTATGAACCAACTTTGTTAGCAAGAGGTGACACTACCAGGGCGTAAGACAATTGCCTTTTAGTTTTAGTGCTGCGTCTGCGTAGCTCATTCCCAAAAATGAATCTTAACCGCTACCTATAAGGAAGAAAGGCAGGATTTTGTTGTTTCTTAAACGCCTCAATACACTTCTGATTTACCGAGTTTACCAGAATGTGAAATAGGTAATTTACGCGGATGACACTGCAATTTTTTCATCACATATATTCAACGTTGAGAGGAATCTCCAAAATGCGATGGAAATATAAGAAAATTATTATAAAAAATGGAAAATCAAATTGAACGCTGAAAAAATGCATGCCATCTTTTTCACCAGAAAAAGAAAATCTTGCAATCTTCCAAACAGCCATATAAATATTAACGGGTCTAACATTACTTGGGCACCATCAGTGAAGTACCTGGGTGTGCATCTTGATCCAAGGTTAACTTTTCAAGATCACATACCAGTAAAACCATTAAGAAAATTAACATCGCCATCAAAATGTTATACCCCTTTATCAACAGAAGATCAAAACTATCTACTGAAAACAAATTAATAATGCACAAGGCAATTTTTCAAGCCATTCTTCTCTATGGGTGCCAAGTATGGGGAAATTGTGCAAAATGCCACACTAAGAAGCTGCAAATAGCTCAAAATAAAGTAATAAAAATGATGCTGAATCTACCATGGCATTACTCCACTTTAGATTTGCACAGAAGAGCGAATGTTGAAATGATTTGTGTTAGAATTCAAAAACTAACCGATAACTTTATAAGTAAAAATAACTTCTCAGAAAATCCCCTTATCCATCAAATGAGTCTTTGAATTCCATTTTCTGTTGTACCTGTTTATGTATTTACTTATCTGTGGTATATTTACTTATATAATAATATATATTTATTTACTATTCGTTTATTTATTTATTTGTCTATTTAGCGTAACGACTATTGGCACCCCCAATTTTTGACCCAACTATTGGCACCCCATCATTCAACAGTGATTTTCTCAATAACCCTTTGTTCGAATAAGTCAATTTTTTTTTTTGAATTTGCACATTTTTCTCATATTTTTGTGTCTTTAGTTTGGAGACATTCCTTTCCTTTTCTATTTTATAAGTGAAAGTAAAATCACGTGCGACAAAAAAAACAAAACTTCAAAATTTTCAATGTTTTGGTTAAGGACCTATAATTTTGTAAGCTTTTTTTCTCTACTTTCTTTTATATTTTTTAATGAAAACTTTCTTTATTTACTTTAGGAATGCTTTAAATAAGTCATTTGTGAATATATTTTGTTAAAAAAGTTATTGTTTTATTAATAAAAGGGGTGCCAATAATTGGGTTAAAAAAAAACTGGGGTTCAATTATTGGCAGGGGGTTGCCAATAATTACATCCTATGTAGCTACAATTATTGGCACTGCCAATAGTTGTACTTTTGTGAGTGCCAATAGTTGTATCATGCAACCGTTATTCATTGATTTTTGTGGTAAATGCGTTTTTCTGCACCAATTTCCGGTTTGTTCAGAGCAAAAAGATCTAACATCTTATATGATATCCATAGGTACATATTGCTTAACGGTAAATTTAGGTTGCATTTTTTGAAAAGTACATACTATTTTATTTTTCCTTTCTTCTTAAATTCTACAATGATTTAAATAATATTAAAAACAAATTTTTGTTTGTTTCCTTTAAAAAATATTAATTTTATAATACTTATTTAAATTAATTAAATTTCTAACGAAGAAAACGATATTTTTTGTTTATTTGCCTTAGGAAAACATGATGTTTTTCTGTTTTAAAGAGTGCCAATAATTGTAGTTTTTGGGGTGCCAATAATGATGTCAGGATGCCAATAATTGTGGTTTTTGTAAGCTTTTACTAAATTGCCATTTTAAATATATTTTCAATAACTAAACCGTTATTTATAAAACTTAATCAACGAGGAATTTAGTAATTTATACTAGCTGTATACAACAGATTCAAATAACTCTATAAACAAAAATGTTATAGTTGATCAAAGTTGAAATTTCCTTAGGGGTGCCAATAATTGTAGTCGTTACGCTATTTATTTATTTGTTTGTTTGTTTGTTTGTTTGTTTATTTATTTATTATTTATTTGTTATAATTGTTATTATTATTTTTTTTTCTTAATTATATATTTACTAGTGGTTTGTCAATTTTTATTAAATTATTTTAATTTACTTTTTTTTCTTGTTCTTGGTTTTTCTCGCACTTTCCTTCAAAAAGATTGTTATTTGCTAAATAATAATTTCCTTCAGATTTGTTAAATATATTGTTTCAGTAGTAAGATATAAAAACATCATATCTCTGTACTTAATGTAAAATGGGTGGTAGCTTACCGAATGTAAATCAATATTATGCGAAATAAAAGATATATCTATCCATCTATCTATCTTAAACACCTCAATGGATTTTTAGTTAATTTCGTAAAGGTGGGTGTCCATTTGAGAGTAAAAATGCTGCGAGCAGCTCTCAAGCAGCTCTAGAGAGCAAACTCGCAAGTGGACACAGTCTTGAGAGTAGTTCGCGGATAGTTCGCTTTTTACTCTCGATATTTGAACCTTTTGAAAGTAACTCTCTAGCGGACACATATTTTTATCACTATCGGAGATTAGCTCTCAAAATTCCAACACGGTTCGTATTTTGCGAGTATAGCTGTCGAGAGTCGACATGGTAAAACAATGGATATCGGAGGATATAAATCAACTCATAGATCATAGTGCTACCACAAGCTGTATCACAAGCTATATCAGGGCTTATCTTAATTTGGTATGTTTTTTAAAAATATTTGACCCAACAGATTGAAATATATTATATCAAACGGTAAAAATCCCTGATCTCCTGACGAGCATCTTCAATTTGAAGCTTTATTGTAAGAGCATATCATTGACCTAGTTGACGACGACGATATTAAGTACCCGTGGTTTAATCCAATATTTCTAGTTTACTTTTCTTTCTGTTTTAAGAAAAGTGTCAATAATTGAAGCAGCTGCACTATGCCGAAAGCCAAGTTGCTAGTGCTGGTTTTCAAATTAATTGTAAATTTATTTACTTTTAATAAATAATAATAATAAATGAAGCAGCAGCAACTCACCAAGGTGATTAAGCCAAAGTGATTTATAAATCCCGAAAAGTTCCTTGAACCTGCACCAGCCACATTAGCCCACCACAATGGAATAGTTTTCATAATTTTTTACACATTTATTACAATTTATTACAGTTAGCCCCAATTTTATTACACTTGCTGATCCTGAGTTATAGCATGGTGGTGTAGGTTTTATTTGAACCTACACCACCACTCTATAACTTTTGATGCAATGGGGATATCTGGTTGAAACCTGAACCAGAATTTTTTACAAATTTATGACAGGTGCACCAATAAAATTTACATCCAAAAAAACAGCAAATTGTAACTAATATTACAGTTATTCACTTTTTGTGAAACATAGGCCAAATATCAAATTTTCCTATAACATAGAATAATTTATTACACCAAAAGCGCCTCTTGTACTAAAATTCTTTATAGCATAGATGTCTTCAGGAGGTTCCATAAATTGTAATAAATGTGTAAAAAATTATGAAAACTATTCCATTGTGGTGGGCTAATGTGGCTGGTGCAGGTTCAAGGCACTATCCCGAAAGCCGTTTACACCGAACTTCACGTGTTTTATTTAGACATTTCTGTGAATTCCTGAAAGTTCCAAAAGGAAGAACTAGTCTTTGTTCGGTCCAATTTGCGATTTTTTTACTTACTTCTGCTTTGCTTTTGAATACATCTGACAATACGAATAAGAACACTTTTAATTCTTTTAATTATTTGTGTAGAGTACATAAAAAAAATATCACATACTCCGCAAAACAAGTGGAAAATTGAAAAATTGAGTTCATTTTCACGGAAATTTATTTTTGACAGTTTGTGTTTTGTTTTTCTGTTGCTGAATAAAGAGCTACAGTTAAAAGGCTATGTTCCAGTTCCATATTATTTTAAAAATATTCATAATGACAATACGTACCGATTAAAAAATAAAACACGTCGTGTATAAATCAATTACGTTATGATGAAAATAAGTGCAAGTGCAATGGTTTCAACAGTTCAACAGTGCCAATCATTTAAAACGAATCAAAATGTAAAAGAAACCATTACTTAACGAGCAACGGAAATGTATGCGATTAGAATTCTGTAGTTGGAAAAATGAATGGCGTCACGTGTTTTTTTCGAATTGAAAGAAGTTTAATTTTGATGACCCTGATGGGTTTAATTATTATTTCCACGATCTGAGGAAAGATGAACGTTTTTTAGCGCGGCATCATAATCAAGAAGGTGGTGTTATGGTATAGGGAGCAGTTAGCTATAACGGCACTGTTGAGCTTGAGTTCTAAACCTCAAAAATTACTGCAGTAAGTTATAAAGGAATTCTGGAAACACATTTTACTAACATTTTCGGATATTTTTGGAACCCAAAATTTGACTTTTTAGCAGGACAACGCCCCCATCCACACGACGCGTATAGTAAAAAACTAGCTGACCCGGCAAACGTTGTTCTGCCTAAAATAGTTATTTTAAATATTTCAAGATTTATTTTGATATTTTTCTTCAATTATACCTATCTTTTAATAGGAATGAAGGCGGATAGCTTCAGTGGTTCAGCGGCCATTATCGGACTTACATACGCACCAACGTTTTTATATAGGTAATGTAGTATAACTCGCCCGGCTTTGCCCGTGCACATAAGTTGTATTGCTTATGTCTTAGATAATAATGTTCTATCGTAAAATGCGAAAAATGAGAATAAATCGATTTTCTGGAATTTTATTTCTGCGTAAACCTGAAATACAGCAATACGAACAAAACAAAAAAAGAATCATGAGAATCGCCCCAGCGGTTATCGAGTTACAACCTCATCGATTTTCACCCCATAGAAGATATTTTTTGTATGGGAGGTGCCACGCCCCTTTGTCCAATTTTGACCAATCTCCTCCAGCAACACTCCTTGGCCAATACCTAGGATTGTCTGTAAGTTTCAACTCAATTGATTGCGCGGTTTTCGAGATACATATAAGATTTTGAAATTTTTTTTTGTATGGGAGGTGCCACGCCCCTTTGTCCAATTTTGACCAGTCTTCACAGGAATACTCCTGGACCGATACCTAAGATCGTATGTAAATTTGAACTCAATCGATTCAGTCGTTTTCGAGATATAAGATTTTTTTTTGTATGGGAGGTGCCACGCCCCTTTGTCCAATTTTTCTTTTTTTTAAAACCCGTACTGAGAATATACCTTTCCAACAAAGTATAAATCATCAAAATCTGTTCGGCCAATCTCGAGTTATGGGATTACATGGGTTCGGACACTTTCTTTTATATATGTATATAGATTGTATAGATAAGCAAAATCTGGAATTGATTCAATGGCCGCCGTTCTTTCCTGACCTGAACTTATCGAAAATGTTTGGGGATGGTCAGTACGAAAAGTTTATGAGTTACTGACGGCAGTACCCATTACTAAAACTACCCAATAAAAAACTGTTTTAAGAAAAACTTGTTTCACTTCATTCCATTAACTTTTATTTCCAATTTCAATATTTGTGTCTATTCAGTTGACGCAAAAAAATCAGCATTTTTTCATATGGAACTCTTTGAAAGAGAGCCATAAAAAAAATAGCGGTACTTTTGGAATTATTCTTACAATAACAATTACAATTAGTTTTTATTGAGACTTATTTCTTTATATAATCAATACATTGTTTGTGTAAAGCTAATGTTTTTTGATAGCTATGACTAATATAATGTCTGGCTAAGGAAGTATAATAAAAAGTGATTTTTAACAATTTAATCTGTTTTAATGTAAGTGTGAAAAGGTAAATTATGTTCTACGTACGCTTGCTCCCGGCATAACTTCAACATTGCTTCAAAGAGCTCTTAAAACTAAAATATATTCTATCTGATTCCTTTTCTCAACCACATAAGCAAACAGTAATTATCATCAAATGATACATTTACGAACAATGTTTGGAAAAAATGCACAATGACCTACCTTAGAAAATGTTTGTGCTTATTCAGTTGAAGCGAAGTGTATATTTTCATTGTTTTATTTCAGTGCACGAAAGTGTGTAAGAATTCCAACAAGTCGGATTGTTTTCGGACGTCGGAACTACACGTACATATAGTACCCATAGTACCTACTTAGAAAGTCGGAATCGTTTTTCCTATGTGCCTACTAATAAAAGTTTAACACATAAATTGAAACTTCTTTTTCTTTTTTACCAAAAAGGCATAATTTTTTTGAAAAAGGCATAATTTTCTTCGGAATGAGGCATAAAAACTTGGATTTGGGTGGGCAACGCTGGGCTAGATACAGTCCAACTTTTTGTAACCAGTCGTGGGTATGCATTTTTTTCTTGGGACGCATGGAAGGGGACATTAATTGTTTGCCAAAAGTTACTACAAAAATTATCTCTCACCAGACCATCTGCTCCTCAAACTTTCACCCATGCCAATATAAATAAAAGAGAAAAAGGTTATAAAGCTCTGTATATTGTATTCGAATGGCTGAATCGAGATATTAAAAAATAAAAGTGTTATCATCGGCCTGACCGATGCCATGCAAGTTAGTATCTATGTACTGTATACAGGTACACGTATCATGTGTATAATATTGGGTGAGTGTGGGAGGTACCAGTACTACTTTACCGACATAGAAAATTTTCAAGTAAAGTGAACCTGACATTGCAACTATAGAGAAATCTAAATCGCAATTGATTCAATTCTTAAAAACACTAAAAATGGAATAGAATTTTTGCAACACTGAAGAAAAACACTGAAAAGCAGCCCAAAAACGCACTTAAGAAGTCCAAAAAAAAACGAAACACGCACCAACAAAATAGCATAAAAACCTTAAAATGCCAAAAACCCACAGAAAAACGGGCGAAAAAGGAAAAAAAACTACCAATAATGACGCACCAAAAACACCTTAGGGACTTAAAGTACGCCCCGTTAAAAGATTCAACAAATGCCACGAAATACGCTCCGAAAAACGCTCCAAAATGTGTGAAAAAAAAGCAACAACCCGAAAACAGCCTTAAAACGTCGCAGAATATGCACCAAAAAAATGGCCGAAGAACGCTCCAAAAATGATCCCAATTTATTCTATATTTAAACCAAAAAATGCCCGATAAATGTACCAATAAACATTTCAATATAAGAACCGAATATGAGCCCAAAAAGTTAGATCCACCGTCGTTGTGGGCGCAATGGCTCAGTGTACTGATGGACTATTGTGCGAATGGTCTCAGGTTTGATCCCCAGAAAAGACAAATTACATCTAAAGGTCTTTTTTCCACTGCGCCCGCGCCACCTCTCACGAACGTCTGACAAACCTCTGGAGTATAAATGTCATGGAAAAGCTTCTCTACTCAGCCGTTCGGACTCGGCATAAAACTGTAGGTCCCTTCCATTCGTTTTCAAAAATAAAAACTCACACAAACGAATGGTTGTGAGAAGCTAGGTCTAGGGTACCTGCTTATACGGACCTGTTACGCCACCTATTTATTTATTATTAGATCCACCGTCGACATAGTTCGCCAAAATCGTGCCCCTGAAATAGTCTGGAACCATATGAATAATACCTATGTATATCAATGTTTGGTGATTGCGCGATTTGACTCCAGTTTACCGGCGTGTTTTATTTTGAGGGTTATAAGGCTCTATGGCAGTACTTTCGGCACCGTGACATTTTTATTAATAACACTAATCGCTTCGATCGATTGATCCCATTTGCTCGATTGCTGTCTCTAGCGGATGATGACGATTTAGAGTTTTGCTCAGCCGTATCTAGCTGACATATTGGGCGGTTTGATGATAGCTCCTCTGATGGTTTGTTTGACAACTTTAGGTTGGACCAGCAATAGTTCCTGTTTATTGGTTACCGCATCTAGATCATTAATTTCAACAAGCGTCTCATTTTTAAGGGTATATACCAATTTCCCCATTGGATCATTGTTAGCGAAGGCGACTATTACCAAGGCCTATGTGGAGTTAGGCTTCCTTTAGGTAAGCCAATTGCCAGTTTATCTCACCATCTCTAGACTTCTTTATAGTTATCCTTATCATCGTTTTTGGACTCATTTAGAGCTCATTTTTATACAACCCATCCAGGGCCACATCCCGCGGCCCAACTCATTCATTGAGTTTTCATCCGCCTTGAGAATTATTGCTCTGCGGTAGATTTCGACGGACAAAGTTGTTTGATAATGAAATACTAAAGCTTAAGAGCTTTGCACGAGCGAAGCGAGCATCCATCTCCACAATGACGGTGCGCACAAAATGTCTGGTAAATAAGTTGTTTTATGAATGGGGACTATATGGGCTGTTCGGGGGAAGAAATTTGCACTGTAAGTCCTCTTCAAGTTTGCCCGAATTCTTTGTCTATGTCATCTTTTGAATTGGACGGAACATGCCTGGCTGATGTTGACGATACAGTAATGCATACCTTTACTAGGCATTCCATTTTCTCATATAACCTCATACGTCGGTCGTAAGGATAACACAAATTTTGCCCAGCTCAGTCCTTAGTGCCTGTTTTTGCGTCTGCAAACCGAACATATTTATGACCAAAACAGAGCGAGGTTGGGCGAGTTTTTTTTTTTTTCTCCCATAACTACGTTGATACCATCTAAATATCCTCACACTTGTGGCCAAAATAATATTAATGTAGACGTCGTCCCTATAAAGCAATTTCCTCTTTCAATTAAATCGAATGTTATCTAGGTAAGCACCCGCACGACTTGTGATAAGTAATTGAGTACAGATTCCATAGGACAACATGTTTTTCATCTACCCACTTATATTCCTTATCTTCAATCAATAGTCGTCCTTGTATATACATCATCAGATTAGTATTAAAATCGATTGTACAAACTCTCTGTAACATAGAATAATTAATCAGCATTAATGTTTAGTGTGCCCCCTCCCTCTAAACGCAATTAAATACTTAACCTCAAACCAACCAGATCCTGCAATGGCTAATGGATAAGTATTTACAAAATCCACTAAATAAACACTACTCGCCTGTGAAGTCATAAATTGATTGCGTGAAAGCCACACACAAAAATTTAGGTACGCACCTACCTCAAATAACTCCAAGCGCCTATTCATATAAATTTCATAATTCCAAACGGTGAATTGAAAACTATTATTGCGTGATAACGCACAGAATGTGAACCGCACATTATCCAACCCGAAATGCCAATATCATTTGTCTTTGGTTGGCAGCAGCACGGCACACTCACACTCATACACACACTATGGGTAACTGGTGGTCAATGGTAGTTGGTATCGGATTTTGTTTTTTTCGGTGTTTTTTTTGGGAACGTTTATCGATTCCACGCGCCCTATTCTATACCTGAAATTGTTTTGATAAAGGATATCCGGATTACAGTACTAATCCTGGTTGGTAATCGCTGATGTGCGGTGTCTACGCAGGAATTGTTTCATTTAAGCTGTCGGATTACATGGTGGTGATAGTGGTTAGATACTCCATTCGAGCACATAAATATCCGCAATCACACCAGCGAGTATAAAAAGGATACCTCTATACCTATAAGCATAGCAAAAAATAAAACAACGCCACACCATCAGCAAGCAGCAATGTATATTTTTGTTTCCCGAATAATAGCCTTTGCGTGTCGGCGATAGTACTTGAATTTCGTTTTGCTTCGAATAAATGTTCCTTTTTGCTCCTACTTCCTTTCCTTCTGCTTCCTGCAAAATGGACATTAAGGCATAAATTTCAAAAGTCCTTTTTGGCTTTTCCATCACCCACTTATATCCATGTTCGAATGTTTCGTGGCCGATTTCGTGGTGCTTTGTTTTGGCACATTTTGTGTTCCTCACTGTGGCATGTCCTGGCGAGCGGTGCGCGGTAGCTGCTGCCTGCTGGTGGCAATGGTAAGCCGCTTTTGTCGGTGGCATATTACGCTGTGGAGTGGTAGAATATAGCTACGCCCTAAAATGGGATTAATCTCGTTCGTTCTTTTGAAAGGATTTTCAGGAAATCCGACGAAGAAGAAGAGGTTATTTAAAATTGGGTACTGCTTTAGCTTTAGCTTTTGGCTATACATCAGGATAATTGCGAATGTTGCAATCTGCGGCTTTCTATACGTCCTTCCTGGTTTTGGCCCATTTTGGTATTTTTTTTTCTACCCATCATTACTTTCTATACCTGAGGAAATTATATGAGATTTGCTTCGATTTTTATCGAACAGGTGTGTTCTGTGTTGTACTGTACATAGGAGTAGGCAGTCTCAAGTCCATGCACTTCTAGTCCTTGATTTGAGCGAAATATATAATTCTTTCTCTTTGGCAGATTTATGAAGCGACATTCTAACGAATAGTGTGTTGGGCTTGAGTAATCTATTTGGTGCACATTATCTACTTTATCATGGATCCGCCATGTTTGAAATGAACAGTATCTTATAGTGTGTTTGGAAAGAAGAGGATGTAGTCCTAAAAGAAGTTAATTATATATCTCAGCATGGCATAGCAGTTAATTACTGTATTAGGGCGTTAATTAATGTATTATAATTTAGCTCGTAGACTTGGACCGCATAGAGCATTCAAAGATATTTTTAGGGTAGATATAGGTAGGTACATATAGGTCGCACAAGGCACGAAGCACAAATCCACCTGCTGAAGCCCCCCCCCCCCCCTCGAAACGCTAAGCAAAAAATTAAAAACTAAAACTTTCTAATATAAATTTAAATCTATAAAAATAAGGAGACTATACATACAGGTATGTAATAGCTATACAGTATCCAAATGCTAGGTATGTACACTGTGCAAGCCATCGCTTGAACCTGGTTCTGTTTCGACTTCTAAGCCTTTGTGAAACAAGATTCATTGAAAGGCATGACAATATTATTTCCTTTGTAGAGCTCTTCAAATGCATCTCAAGAAGTCTTGAAGAAATAACCAGCAGAACGTGGGCGATGTCTTCGAAAGCATCAACACTTTTGGCAGCGATCCTTATCAGTTTTCCTACAGACCAAATCCTTACATTTCGTTTCGTGATATCGACCGCACAAAAGAAGTTCTGAATTCTATTAAAAACATCAGAGAAAATGCCGAAGAACCTCTTCTACTGAAGCCTATTTTAGAGTGTCTATACTGATTACTTGCATAGATTCGTTAATACAAAATCTTACTGACAGATTCATGGTCAACGAAGTCGTTCTACCATCATGTCATGTCAAAAAAAAATTCATGGGTGTTAGGTAAGGAGATCTGGGTGGCCAAGGATTGGGCCAAATCATTGTATGACCAGTTCACCGTTCATTAAAAGTATGGTTAAGGAATGGATTTACCCCGCTGCTACTGTCACAAGGTGCTCCATCTTGTTGAAAGAACATCGCTCTTTTCTGAAAAAGAAGAACATCTTCAAGGAGCTTCGGCAATCGTTCTCTAAGAAATTCAAGGGAATTAACTGTTTGTGGAAGAACGTACGGGCCTACTAAAGTGTTTTCAAACATTTACTGAATTCTCTCAAACAATAATTCAGAGACTAAAATTCGACATAATTTCCCAACAGAAATTGTCAGGGTCAATCCCAAACAAGCGAGAATCGTTGTTACTCCTCGCTTCCCCACTCAGTGTTCAAACATTTACGCTAAACCTCCTTTGAAATAAGCACACATTTTGAAGAAGTTGTTCAAAATAATTAAATTCTTACCTTTGAAAGGATGTTGTGTGTATTAAATGGGGATTGAAGTCTGACCAATGGTGCAAATCTAATGTATTCGTGAGCTGTGGGAGAGAGCCAAACTCAAGGTTAATATGAGAAGAAGAAGAAGAAGAAGAGGACGAAAGGTTTTTGTTTTTTTTTTTTTTGCTGAGGAAAACAAGAAAGATTTCCATCAAGCATAAAGGAATGAGTGAGAAGATGTGGTGGCGGGAGAGAGATACGCTTTGAGCCAAGTTGATCAATCTTCTGCAGCAGCGGAACTACTTTTGGAACTTCCCAAACTTGACATGATCTTCACGATAACAGAAAGGGGCTAGGAAAACTCATTTATAGTAGGTACCTGCCTGATTTCTGCGCATTCTATAAATTAGCTGTAAATTACGCTATTAAAAAATATGGGAACACAACTACTGCATTTTATATTATAGGAGAATAGCTGGGGTCTTAAACGAGCAAACAAGTTATTCAGCCTTTCAGAAAGGATGCCAAACCAATTCTGAATCTACGCAGACAGTAAGTCACAGAAACTACTCTGTTAACGTATACCAAAGGCAGAATTATAATACAAATATAGGTTTGTTAGTGTACAGGAAATCCAAATCTACACTCACGGTTCAAAAATTGAACTATATAGATAGGCACGGAAGCAAGAATATTCTGCAAATATAGTATGTGCAATGTGCATAAATCTCACGTACAAACTTCACATGAGTGCAGAGTCTTTTAAACTATCACCATCGAGACAGCAGCAAGAAATCGAACTTACGATTTACGAAGGCTCCTGATCCCTTCCAATATTACAATGTTAATTGTACCTTTAGTCGGCTTTCGAAGCACTCAGTAGTAAAACTATTGAAACTAAGTCAAAGACTAAGTCTGACATTGTCAAAGTTCCCTTAACGAAATATTCAAGGGATATACAAGGTACATTCTCTCCCAGGACACATTGAAATTCATGGGAATGAAAAAGGAGATGACCTCAATTAAAAAGAATAATTTTTATACCATCGGATCCAACAGACGTAGCTGCGTTGCATATTTATCTCACAGTATGTGGCCCTGAATGTACTGGCAGAATCCTGTCACCTGTGTCATGGGCGGAAGAATACATATCAATAACCGAGAGCGAGACCTCTGCAGAAGCTGGCAAGATATAGAAGGAACAGAGGTATACGACAAAGCATACGCTCCCGGTTCGAGGTAACAGAAAGCGGTCCAACGACAAATCTTGGTTGCAAATGGGTCAGGGTGTTTGAAAGCAGTTGAACGACAAAGCGTGGTTCCTGATGGTTGCGGGAGAAAACCGAAAGGATGACCACAAGAAGCATACAAGACTGCAGGATGAGCGGGTCGGAAGGCAGGACAACAAAGTATTGACGCAGCAGAATTAAAGAAAATTTCGCAATAGGAAGTTTAGCCATAAAAATATTCTGGGAATTGATCAAATTTAATTATACGATGAGAGAAGTCTTATCTAGAGAAGTATTATCATATCTAGTCTCCGCTGCCACTCTTCTACCACTGTTTCTGTGGAACTGCAGTTAGATATAGGTGTATTGTATATGACAATTTTGTATGGTGACCGGCAGTCAAGAAGACCGGTTGGTTACCTAATGGCCATTGCGAAAATGCATCGACTGTCTATAGTTTGCATCGCCGGCATCAGTATAATAAGGACAGCTTAAGCACTAGAAATATTTTTATTAAGTACATTCCGCTGACTACATGACGCCATTATCTGGACCTTATAAGACCTTTCTCAAGCCCCTATCCCAGCATGGAAAAATGGAAAGTGGTCATGTACCTAATACGCAATCCATTGCCAACTGCAAAGTCGTGAGAGCTCAAGGTACAATCAACCCACAACCGACGACTTATCAAGCAAAGGATCAGCAGACGGTTCAGAACTACATATGTTAGTATCCCATTTTAGGGGTGCCAAGCTGCACTAAAAGCGCTGCTTAACTTTCTTACCTCGTCCAAGTTAGTGCTCGAACTCAAGCTTTTTCTGAACTTGGTTGGTAGGCTAAACACGGTCAAACTAGTTTGGGTCCCAGGTCACACTGGTATCCAGGGAAATGAAATCGCTGATGAGCTTGCCAGGCTGGGTTCAGAAGAAGCTCACTTAGGACCTGAACCGGCGTTGGGTCTGCCTGCATCTGTGGTTAGGTCATCCATTGATACTACTTGGGTTTCTCGTGAACACGAGTGTCGATGGCGTGACTGTGCTGGGTGTAGACAAACCAAACGAATGCGTCCGGACATCTGCAAAAGGTCCAAGTCTTTCCTTCTGTCTCTCAGGACAGTCGACTGCAGACTGCTTGTGGGCGTTCTTTCGGGCCACCAAGATTTTGCCAAACACTTAAATGTATTGGGCTTGAGCGACACCACCATCTGTCCTGATTGTGGAGAGGACGACGATACAGCGGAACACTTCCTCTGTAGTTGGCCTGCCTTTGTTCGCATCAGATGGCGGATCTTTGGGGCTGCCGTGGTGAGTGCCGAACATCTAAGCTCTTCATCACTGAAGCTCCTTCTCATCTTTCTTCGAAAGACGGGAAAACTTAGTGTTGCAAATATATTTACGCGATCAAACTACTTTTATTAACTTTTATTTGGCGAAACAAAACGATTAAAAAATTGCAGTCGCCACTGCCCGAAGAAAAAAAAAATTCGCAATGACGAACTGTCACTGACCACAGATTATTAAACGAAGATCGCGAGGAATTGCAACAACAGCCACTGGAAAGTGTGCTGCGTTCAGCTTCGCTCAGCGGGAAGGGTGGGTTCGACGTTATGTGGGTGTACGATTTATCGCTCACCTGAATCAACCTAAATCAATCAAAATATAGATTACCTTTTTTTCTTTTTCTTATTGTTGTGTGCCTCTTCGCACTTAATGGGCGCCACGTAATTTTGCGGGAAATTACGAAACCTTCTGAAACCACGAAGTATTTTGCAAAAAAAATTACCACCGATGATCTGAAAATGTCGCCAATCAAAATAAAAGAAGATTTTTAACCACGTTATAAATGCTCCGTTGGAGCACGGTCTTTATTGCGCTGGGTGATGAAAACCCGAAGTAGAGAATTCTGCCAAATTTTGGCGACACAAAATTTTTTTTGAAGATGGCGTTCGGACCGTTGAAATGGCCCGCTATCACAATGTCTCGAGATTGGAAAATTTTGACTAACGGGTCGCGTGTCCCGCTTTCACCGGGAAAATTTACGGAAACGAAAGCCTACCGAGATTTAAATTTAACAAGACCCTACACTAACGAATTTATAAAAAAACACTCTACTTATCTTTTATGTCCAACACCTGTTGGATTCCTTGTCCTTTTCTTATTTTGAGTAGTGTCCTCCTGACAACTCTCACTATCTGTGTTTGACTATGTGTGTCCTTCTGACACCTTTTTCACCTTAATCCTTCCTTCCTTTTTGCGGGTTTTTACCCTTTTTCCACTTCACAATATTTCTACTCTCTACTCTAATTTATCAACTCCACGAACTACTTTTCGCAAAACTTAATCAAAAATTGCTATTCCGCAATCGCAAAAAAAACTCCTCAAAATCAACTATGATAAAAGCTGGTCAGCCAAGAAGTGGCTTTCCAAGATTTTGCCTTTGTTCGAAGTCGCTTGACTTCCTCACACACACACTCTCATACATTCGCTGGCATTAGGCCCCAACGGTGGGATTCAGCTTGGCATTCAGCGATGCCTCCCACGACCATTAACCACCACATTCATACACTCTAGCGGGCTAAACGGTCGTTATATGCGACACCAATGCGCTGCCGTAACCCGCTAGGCCTCTCAAAATTTCCAATCACTCTTCCCTATATACTGGAATTCGCCTTGTAGGGGATCCTTCCAGTATATTTGGGATTAGCCAGCCGACTTCGAACAAATGGTCTATGTACCTAGACTCTCTTTTCGAGTCTCGCTTTTCTTTTTATATATTGTCTTTGGCATTTGGCCAAAGACAAACAAAATGTAAATAGCTCGTGGAGGAAATTTGCAACCGGCATTTTTCCCCACGATTAGTTTAATTAAGAAAAATCAAAACTAAATAAAAAAATTATAAGAAAAGGAAAAAAGGATGGAGGTGGACGTTATTCCCCACCCGGATCTAAACCTCCCCGTGGGAAATTACCCAACAACCCCCATATATAGGACAAGGAATCCCAGGTGATGTTTGTTTACTTTTTTCCGCGAATTAATTAGCTACCTCGGTGGACTCTCGCGCAGATTTGGGGGATGAAACTTGCTGATAGCAGGCCATTCCTTACAAATTTGACTCGTTTAGGTTGGGCTCTCGGCCATAAAAGTGATCGCAGCATTTTTAGTGATTTCTTTGCATATCGTGTTGTTCTTTTTGGGTTCGGTTCGTTCATATAGTGTCGCCTTTGGATAAGTGTTGTTGTTGTGGTGCTATATTGTTTGGGTCTTGCGCCCTTAGTTTTGCACCCCTTTGCTAATGCTGCGATCTTCGACGATAGTGTTTTGTGGTTGTGTTTTTGTTGTGCTCGTCCTTCGTGTTCTATCGCCCCTTTTGGTACGGGGGATTAATGTTGTGTGGCTCGTGGTTATCACGCACTCTTCCGTGCGGGTTATATTGTGAGGGTGTGTTGTTACTTGGCCGTCCGCCCACACTCCCCTGTTGCTCCTTCGTTGCTCCATCGTAGGGGCATGGACTTAGGGATCGTCTTCCCTATGCCCATCGAACAAAACTCCCTACCGTGGTAGTGGTAGTTCTAGCGCAGTGTTGTTATTGTGTCGAAGAGTGTCTATTTTGCTTGGCCGCCCGCCTACACTCCTCTGCTGCTCCTCTGTTGCTCCAGCGGCGGGGTGATTTGCAAAAAGGGATCGTCGTCCCTCCACCCATCGAACATGGCTTAACGTCACTTGGATAAGTGTGTGTGTGACGTTCGTTGGGGTGTTTTGTGTTGGCTGTCCGCCACACCCTTTGTATAGACACGGTTTTGATGTGTCTGATAATCCCACGTTGGAGTGTCGCCTAAGGGGATCGTCCTCCCCCCACTCTTTCTCTCTACCGACCGCCTGTCGGTGTTGACAGTGTCGGTGGGAGTCTCCTGACGGCCCGTCAGGCTCACCATCCGACGTTCGCTCGCTGTTTATCGACGGTTACGAGTCTCCCTTCCGTCCGAAGGGCTACGTAACCGGATTCTCCTTATAGTGCCACTCAGACCGTCCGTCTGGTGGTTTGTGACCGACCTGTCACATCGTAGACCTGTATGGTGGCACCCTTAAGGCTCCAAGGAGGTGGTCCGGAGGCTGATGGGAGCCTCGGATGCCCGTCCACTTCCCAGGACCTTGGATGCTCAACCCAAGTAAAAAGAGGGACTATGGGTGGGAAAGAGAAGGAAAGAGAGCAGACCTTGTTGCGCTAAATTTTAACGCAACCTACAGTAAAGTAAGGTGACAGTTTGTCAGTACAATGGACCAGTAGTTGCATCTGAGTGCTCCAGCGGATAGTAGCAACCTCCGGCAAAAGAAAAAAAAAATCCCATCTTAGGCAAGGCGCGCACCGAACTGGCGTGGCAGTGGAGTGGCGTTTGCGTGGTGACCAAGTGGCAGGTGGCATAGGAGTGGTAACCGGACAACTGCTTAAAATGTCGTCCTACGTTAAAACAAAATACACTGTTGTAAAATTCTATATGCCTCTACAATAACCACTCGCTTGGCACTCGAAAACTAAACTTGGTCGAGACAAGTGGCACCAGACTGGCAAAACGTCATCTGTAAAATGCCACGTCGCTTTACATCGGCTTTAGTGATGCCACCTGAACTTGGGCACCACTCCATTGACACGCCTCTACCATATCACTTCGGTGCCCGCCTTGCCTTACACGCTCAAGCTCGAAACATTTAGATTCGACGTATCTATAAGCTGGCTCCTACCAAAACCAACCTTGTCCAATGAAATATAGAATTAGTCACGTTTCTAAGTCGTCGTTCTTTCACAAAACAAACCTGGTCATTGTATGTGTATCTCCAAAAACAAAACACCGACCTCGAGAGATCCGCTCTCTATCTCAAATTTCCTAAGATGCATCATTTTATACTGACTTGCTGAACCAACTGTTCACGCATTTTTGTTTTTGCTCCATGTCCTGATGGAACAAGGAGAAGATACCGCATAGATACGAAAGGAAAAACAAACAGCCCTCTCATTTAGTGGAATCGTGGGTATAACTTAAAACGGAAATATACAGTCTATCCGTAACGATATGTGTGATAGGGACGACAATCAAAAAACGTGAATGGCAGCCTTCGGCGACTCTTCGGCATATAGCTGGCTGGCGGTACATTATTCTCGCAATGTGTTACACGGAAAAATGCAACAGACTCTACCCATGCACAGTAGACTGCACTTGTAAAAGGGAAACGAACGTACACAGCGCGCAGCAAACAAAAGCGTGAATAAAAACTTCGTGATAGAAGTTTGAACAGGAGCCACCAACGCCGGCCGCCACCACCATCACCACCATCAGTTTGAACAGGATGAAACGACAAGTGCACCGACAACATCAGTTTCACGGCAGAACAACGCAAAACTGTAGGCCCATAGAATGCCCATAGATTGTGGACATACACCAACTTCAAGCGCAGGAAGAATTATGTAACAGCTTTAACAAAGGCCTGGTTAGAGCAGGCTCCGTGCGCCACTTATGCAGGACATGCCGGGGAAAAGATGACACTTGACCCACTTTATTTATCTTCCGGTTGTAGATTCTGTTCCAGCGATGCTATTCAACTCGAAGTTCCGACAATACGAACATGCAGTCGGTGTACCACCGTTAGCCGTACAATAGTCCTGCTCGTGCTGTCTATCTTGGAGTCTCTGCCAGCTCCCACGTACCTACTACCTACATCCTACATTCGAGTTGGTATGCTACAGCAGTTCTAAATATTTCGCCCAACCTGTTAATGGACTGGATGCCTGTGAAGGATATATAGCACCAATGGTACTGCACTGCAACTACTAATAATTGCCATCCTGTGGACTCGGAATTTTACTAGCGTTTCAATATTTCCTCACAGCACAGGGCACAGCGTGTTTGGATGATGACGATGGCGTGTTGTTTAACGATCGCTATATGAAATTGAGGAAATGATTGCGCGTTGATGGCGCAAGAGAAGCTGTGCACAGCGCATAAGCACACAAAACAAAGGGAAGAAGAATGCAATTAAATTGACTTTTCCACTGGAGGGAGGTGCGCAGCGCGGCGGGCACGATCCCTTGCAATATTCGTATAGTCCTTTAACAGTTAAGTTGATGTTGCATTGTTTTAAGATGTTAGCTAGGGTTTATTAATTTTTATGTACAGTCATTTGTTGACAAAGTATCTGCATGAATGTGCAGGAGACAAAAAGTTGAATCGTCGTCGTCCAATTTAATGGGACATGGAGCTCTTGTATAGCGATTGTTCTCAGTTCAAGCAAACAGTTGAGAGTGTATAGCCGCGTTGCACTGGATGCACAATGCACATGCACTTCGAAAACCAATAAAACTGTAATGATGTGAAAAGTTATTGTCCTACGCTGGTTGTTGGCAATAACTCACTCCTTTTTGAGATTTTATTGAATGTATCGTACAAAGGGATGCAATATTGAGTTCAGATTTGACAAAACTGAATGCGCTCATAATGGAAGCGGTTCCTTTGTTTAGAGACAAATAGGAACAAAAGTTGTTCTAGTTTTGAGGTTCATGCGATAAGGATATCCGTGATTCTTTATTGATCCTGCATTTTATGGTTAATTTTGCTGAGTAGGTAAGTTGAAAACAAGGCCTGTTGAAGTAAACAGAATATGTACATTAAAGCGTTTATAATATAATGAAGATAGACAGATGTCACAGTTGATAGAACTATGTCCTGTACTCTAAACGGGGACAGTCATCTGATGAGCTTTGTTACTTACTTAATTAAGTGGCGCTAAAGTCTGGGGTAGAGAAACTCGGCTAACAGAGAGGTATATGCCAATTCAGCTGAAGCTGTCACCTTCCACTCACAATTGGAGTTGAATTGAAGGCTCATCTAATATCCATTCACTCTATGTCCTATAGTCATCTCTGATGACTTACATTTCTCCAAATCCCGTCAAAGCAAATGGGACCAATAAACCACTGCACTGGAAGAAACGATCAAGAATAACTTTATCCACTTTCGCAGCACTGGGATAGTGAGGGTTTTATATAGTCTCCTTATAGGCCTTACATTGGTTGGTTGGTTTACGTTTCCCTAATTCTTGCTAAGAAAAACAAAACCAGAATTTAAGCGCCGGTTTGCGCCATCTTGAAACCACTACTCACGAGACATGTAGGAAAATGCAATAAAAGCTCAAAATAAACCTGTGGGGTTGAGGAGGTTGATAATGTTGGTGTATCATCATCAAATAGTGGCCTACTTAGCACGCGGTGTCTAGTTTTGGCTAGAGCCGGATATCCATAAAGAAAGTGTAGCATACTGTCTCGTTCTCATAAGCGTCTGCCGAGTTACGACCGTGGATCATGATTCAATTACTATAGATTACGCATTGCGCAGCTCATATTCTCCATTTCGAATGTGACGTCATTTGGGCGTAGAATTTGTATAGTTCGTTCGGTTTGGGTTTATTTTAGTAGTCCATTGCCTTAATTTCTTTAAATCATATTAAAAAAATAATTAAATATCAACATTTAGGCTGAAAACACACCGGATAAAGCAAAACGTGTATTCTTGTTTCGTGAAACAAGAGAACATGGTTTCTTATGAGACAACACACACCGGAGCAAACGAAACAAAACACACGTTTTTGTTTTAAAGTGTTTCGGTTGCGGTTGTCGAAAATACATGCCATTGTATACGAGCAACACACACCGAATGCAACAAGACTGTTTCGAATCAGCGTCGTTGTCGATAATTGCATACTTTCTTATGGCGCAACACACACCAAATGAAACGAAACATAAAAACCAAAGCAAAACAGAAAAACATGTTTCGTTGCCGATAGCTGACCGATTTTTTTTATTTCTTCTTTCATTGCACCTTTCAGCTTTATTTGCTTCTATGTTTATTCAGTGGCCAAATTTTAAAAAATATGGGCATAGATGGAGAAAATTTGATTTTTTTAATTGAGGTAAGAAGCCCTATCTACAAAAGATAAGGAGCATTTCGTTTTAGATTATACGGGTGCACCCAACACTCTTTGTACATAGTCGCTTCCTTTTGCTCAATTGCTTGAAAATTGAAAACAAGATTGGTACAACTTTATAGGTAAGATGCTATAGGTAAGGTACTAATGGCAAGTCCCAACTCGCAAATTCCATTTTGTTTTATTTCAACGCACACCAACCGAAACAAGAAAACAAAAAGTTTTGTTTTGTTACATTCTGTTTTTCTTGGTGTTTATTCAAATAAAAAACGTTTTCTTGATTTAAGAATCAAAAACGTTTTGCTTTATCCGGTGTGTTTTCAGCCTTATTGAAATGGGTGTTTGTGTTGTGTTGGACAGAGGTACCTCTGGTATTGGAGTGTAACGCACCCATACAGAAAAAAAAACATTGAACACCAGCTTTCATAGCTTCTCAAAGGAAAAAACTGGGTTAGCTACTTTTAACCGAATCTCAATACGTATATCGAGTCCAAAATCCCGAAAAAAATTTGGAAAAAAAAATCTCGGTACATTCAAGAATTTTGTGTATTTTAAGAGAAAAATATTACAAGAAAAAAATGTTTCTTTCATATTATAAGAATCACGAATTCATGAGGAGAATCACAGAGAAGGAACATTTTCTTGTTTCTCACAGATTTAAGTACCTAAAGCTAGGACCAGACTTGTAATGTTTGGTGTGTTGTCATACAGTATAGTATGGCGCAATCAGACCGTAAGGGCTTTGGACATAACGCACTACACTGCGACACGTGAGAAAAATGTTTCTACACAATATGAAATATGTAGGTCAGTGATGGGACTTCTACCACTTAAGTGGTATTTCTACCACTTTTTGCACAACCCAAAATTCTACCACCCTCAAATCCAAATCTACCACTTTTTCAGATGGGGAAAAAATGGAACAATTAACGCATATAATAACAAATACCAACGCACTATAAGACTTATTTTCCATTATCCAAACAATAGAAACCGAGTGGTTGAATAATTTTAGATTTTTGTGCACTGGAAAATTGGTACTGGTACTGAACTTTCGAAAAAAAAATCGGTGATGCTTTGCGAGGTGACGTTTATAGAGCTCAAGAAAATTTGTTCTGATTGTTTGCAAAAAATTATTCATTGTATTTTGGGTAATGATAGCATGATAGCAGCATTTATGGTATATTTAAAAATCTACCACTTTCTACCACTTTTTGGATTCCCAAAATACCACCTTTTGCCTACCCTCAAGTCCCAACACTGATGTAGGTACTTAGCAGTGATAGCTACACAGCACTCCACAACACCCCATGCGTTAGAATTTATGTGGTTCGGGCTTAGAACGATTCCCTAAGAAATAAGTGAGCATAGGAGAGATTGTAGTAGGCGAAGTGGAGTTACACTTAACCTTCCATTGGTTCCATGGAGCCTATCACAAACAGTGCTTAATTTCTACGTTAAGTTAAACTAAGTGAATTACCGTCCTTTTAAAGGCGACAAAATCATATTTTAAGGGATTTGAAAGCGATTTCACTAAAATAACATTTTTTTTGCAAAATGTCGAAAATTTTCTGATTTTGTTGACATTTGACCTTGAATAACTTACGACGCAGACACGAGATTTTATAAGACTTTTGAGAGAACATTTATAACATCAAAATAAAGGTATATGCAAAAATTCAGCTTTCTATCTCTCATTCCGAGCTTTACCCCTTTTTATGCTAAAATGACTGGACTATTAATACAAAACAAATGAAAACAAAACTCCACTGGCAAATACTCTCACCATTATCTCTACCTGTCAAAATGCATTCTGCGCTCAAACGACGTATGTGCGCAGAACGAAAAAAACTGAACATCAGCATTGCGCTGTCTGTAGTATTTGTATCATGACCGTGGATATTATGGGAGATACAAATTGCCAAAGGTGGCTTCGTGAGTTCCTAACGCCATGCCAGTGGCCTGTACCAAATGTCGTTGTCATCTACACTTGTTCTGCACATAAGGTTCTTAGTTCTAACTTTGTCGTAAGTTGATCATAAGTCGAGAGTCATTTTTAACCGATGACTAGCTCTCGTCTATGTCGCCCTGTATTACACATTTACACAACAAGCTTGGTAGGACGCAGCCATGGTTGAATCGAGAGCTTAAAAGCGCTACCCTTGTCAACGGGTAAAGTTATTCTTTGTCTGGTTGTCACTTTATTCAGGCGAAGTCTGAGATTTGGATCTATTTGAGTTTGGGTGTTGTGTTTTTACTAAGTAACTCATTATCCCAGCGAGAAGGGATATACCTAATGTTGATATATGCACCGGATCTTTCGCATCAGCATCCGAATTCTTTCAATGTAACTGATCCACGGGCAGAATTTTAAGAGAGTTTATATAGTGGGTCAAATCAAAGTCAAAGCTTATATAAAATTTCAAAGAGCCAGGGCATCACTAAATAAATGCCTAAATAAATAGTTGGCGCAACAGGACATAGGAACTCTAGGCCTAGCTTCTCACAAAACGAATTTGTGTGAGTTTTTTTTTTATTATTGGGACGAATGGAAGGAATCTAAAATTTTATGTCGATTCCCAACGGCTTAATTGAGAAGCTCTCGGATATTTGTCAGACGTTCGCGTGAGGTGGCGCAGTCAAAACAAAAACTTAAGATGTAATTTGTGTTTTTCCGGCGTTCGAACCTGTGACCCCTCGCACAGTAGTCCAGCACACTAATTACTGCGCCCACAGCCAGGGCATTACAATCGCTTCAAATTTTGCTGCTTGATGATGGGAAGAATGCTTTATCGTTCCTGTGATTTATTTATGGAGCAAAGCTGTATAGAAATCTCTTTGTATTTCTAGACTTACCAATGTTTTTTAGTAAAAAAAAATACTGTTAAGCCTATAGAAAACTAGGCGACAGAAGTGAAACGTCAAGAAATATGCCTACTCAATTTCAATGGCCGAAACATGCGTTTCGGTAAAAATCCAAATTATTCTCAATGACCTTTTAGTTCGTTACATATACGAGACGGAGACCCTGTGCAAACCGATTCGCAATAAATAGAAAGGTGCCTATCAAAAGAGTCTAGTTGTTGTCTAAAATCACCGATTTGGTCGAAGTTTTTAGACCCACTGTGCCGCACTGATCTTATATACCTAATGACGATGTCAGTTTATATATTATATCCCTAAATAAGACCAACCGATTTTTCGACACACACATCTCGAGTGCTGGAGATTTGTCTAAATGACTTTCTGGATCCCTTACTCCATAGTCCCAAACATAAACCGCTGCACCCTCCTTACCATCACCAAACTAAGCGTAAGCAACTGAAATCCTATTACTTCTACATACATATTTTTGTTGTCAACTTTGTGAAATTACATTCAAACGAGTCACTTGAAAACCAATTGAAAAGTCAAATATGTACATATTTCGAAACGACGCGACGCAAGGCTCCAATACTGTCACTACAGTCATTACCAGCATGTATGTCTCTCCATTAACACCGCAATTAAAAGTTCAACATTTTCCAAATAGCAGTTAATTTTGCACTCAAAAAGTTGACGGTTAAGTCGATGCATAAGATATTTATTTATGACAGCGAAAGCTTTTCAAACCATGCATTATGCTCGTGTGTGACTTGTAAAACGCTAAGAAAAACACTCAAAGAGTTATACTGGATCGTAAGAGCCCTGCACGCACATACAAAGTGCATTTCTTCCTCAATCATCGCTATTTCCTTCGCTATACAATATAGCTACTCCTACCACTCCACTATGCTGCTTTTAGAACCGCTTCCTCTGTCAATGTTTTGAGTTTACTATTACCACACTCGTAATATAATTTCCGCATTCGCCGAACAAAGCAGTTTTCTTAACATGCAGCCAGTGAACGCTCGCAGGAAATTCCGTTTTACATCCTTCTCTATGGGAAATTTTCATTTTACTACATTACCTACCATGCACAATATCCTCAGCCAGAATTAACAGGAAATATGACTGGTAATTGCTCAAAGGCTACACTCGCGACAAATCACTTAATGAGTTAATGTTAGTAGTATCTGAAAGAATATTCAACGCGTAGTATATACACAACATTCAATAGGGACACCAGTTCCGCCACCACCGACTGCTAACTGACACGCAAACTATACACACGACGGAAATCATGTTCGCCAAGGATATAGTCATCATGTACATGTCATATTCATATCGTACGTGTATCCTCCATTCTGATAAACAAGTAATTAAATAAAAAAGTTTTCTGAAAAGGAAAAACGCATACGCGTGTGTGTGTCATTGAGATACTTCATTTGTTTGTTTGATAAACTTTGTGATCCATGTTGCACACACGACACACCATATTCATGATGATGATGTCATACCACGAGATGTGGTGCAGGTGCCACCAGGGATGGAAGTAGTGTCACAGCAATAAAAGGGGCCCCAGTTTTTGTTTCTATTCACTTAATTCACAATTGGTCAACTATCACAAGAAAGCATCATCAGGCCATGAGTTATGCAGCAGAACAAAATGAAGAGTGCAAATCGGTAGTGGTAACAATGAGGTACAATTACAACAACAATAAAAACCAAGGGATGATTTTAAGCCCAAAAAATATAACCAAAAGAGACTTCGGAGAATATGCTTTAATTACAAAATCGTCATGGCGATGTCTAAGAATTTCTTTAAGGATTGGTAATCAGGCGAAAAAAAACATCGTCAAAAGGTTGGAACTGCACCTCAAGGTAGTAGACCCCCCGGACTATCAAAACTTATCCATAACTGCCAGTAAGGGTGATGGTAAAAACGAAATGAAACTGTGACATTTACATAAATAACGCTTATTTATATAGAGATAAGGGACGGGAGTAGAGGACGGTGCTTGTTCGGATGTGGATTTATCATGGCCAGGATTTTCGATCTCGTATTTCGATGCTTTGCGATTAGTCCTATTACAGCAACAGCTATTGTATAAGAGCAGTAACAACACTGCCAGAAAGCCATTATGTCGCGACTGATGCGATGCGTTTCACCTGACCACCACCACATAAGACCCTTGAGGAACAATATAGACTCCAATGACCTCAGCAAAGCAAGGTGCCGCCAAAGGACGATGGAGCTACTCGCAAACTCTACGAGGAAAAGAGATTGAAGGGACTTCGGCAAAACAAGAAACAGAACGAGAAGCTTGCTATTCCAGGAACAATGTATACGGATATTTTTCAAAAAGGTAGAGAGAATGTGCCAGGCCAGCAAGTTTCGTTTAAAAGTCTATAGAGATGACAAAGCATAGTCCGAATATGAAAAATGATTTCAGCATGGTCTAAAATGGCGACAAGGACTAGAATCTCACTGTTATGTAAAACTATTCAATATAGCCGACGATAGGCAAAGGATCCGTCCAGATATATGTACATATAGTCAAAAGGAAGCAAGGATAGCAATATTCCATAGTTAAAGATCAACAAAGCATTTTATTTTAAAGCAGCTGATAGAGAGCATCCGCACGAACTCATTCCCAAGATTTGGTCGGAGGAATGTATGCCTGATGAATGAAAGCTTAGTATCGTTTGCCCGGTGCACAATTAAGGAGACACCTTAAGCTGCGCCAACTACAGAGGTATAAGTCTCCTAAACCTGAAACCTTTCTGTCATATTGTGTGAAAGAGTAAAAAAAACCTTCGGAAATAACCTGATTGGAATCTATTAGTGCGATTTTGAGCCAGGAAAGTGCATCGTCTATCAAATTTTCACACTTAGACAAAATGCTGGAAAAAACCAAAGAAGTCCAAATCGATAATCAAAGGACCTTTCTATCGATTTCGATAGAAATCATGTGCGTTCGCGTATGACACCAGGGATCATGACGTAATCTCGAATGACAAAAATCTCGAAGGCTAAAAATCTCGAAAAGTTTTTTTTTAATCTCGAAAGCAAAAATCTCGAATGTACAAAAATCTCGAGAGACTATATCTCGAAAATAAAAAGTAAATTCGAGATTTTTTTGCACCCATCCCATAGCCAAACAGTAAACCCAAGCAGGGGGGTTGCAGGGGGCAGCATGCCCCCCATACGCATCTCACTTTTTAACACCATTTTTAATATTAATTCGAGATTTTTTTTTCGAGATTTTTACATTCGAGATTTTTGCTTTCGAGATTTATTTTTTCGAGACTAATTTTCAATTGATATCGAAAATATTTATTGTAATAAAAATATGTGATTTTTTTTTCTATACCTACAATATACCTACCTACACCATTCCCTAACTGTGCGTCGCGACGCCCTGGGTCAATCCAATAGGCAAAGATTAAGAGCGTTTGAGTTTCCCGCATTTCCAGTCAGACTTGCTTCATGGCTGTCACTCGTATATTTGCCTGGCACTAAAAATTAAATAGAGGTTTTTCAATTGGTACGGGTCTTTGCCAACCCGATTCGTCAGGAACATTGCCGTAGTCCATGAGAATGTACACGTACAGGAGAACCCGAGGCAGACAATTTCTCCACGTGCATAAGAAATCAGCCTTTCGCAGATTCCAACTTAGCGAATTTTTTATCGGGACTTGGGCTTACGCCCATATAAGTTCCAAATAATCCAGGAGCTCAAAGTTAATGAACTTAGACAAAGCCTTTTGTTCGCTGACTTGGCTTCGGAGCGTTTGGAAGAGGACCTCAATTTTGGCGCGCATTTTTAGATGAATGCGGGTATGTGAACAAGCAAAATTTCCATAAATATGGGACGACGATATTTCAACGTCGACCCGTCCTTATTGAAAAACCCTTTAGTGAATCTTCAGTAAGATCAGCTTCACATATCTGTGCTTTTAGAAGGGCGTCGCAAAAATATTTCAACCTCTCTAGGCAGTCGCAGTAAGAAAAAGATTATGAACCCCTGATCTTTGCGATGGAATGGGAATTTAAGGACTTGCTCCGGCATTGTACTACATACCTACATGGGGATTGCCCTTGATGATTTGGAGTCGATGGCGGAGGATCGATAGCTATTGAGCAACCTACACCTGTGACCAACTTAATGGATAAACGGGACATTGATTGAAAATGAATGAATGAATGAATGGAGGTGTCATCGGTCGCTTCAAGAGAAAGATTCTTCTTGAAATGGTCTATCCCGTTTACACTGACGGGCTTTGAAGGAGGAGATTCAACGACGAGCTATATAGCTACATCGACCTGGTCAAAAATGTATACCCATCAGTCATCTTAAATGGCTTTGACATATGTATTTAGAGTGTATGGACACAAATGTTCCGATTCTAGCCCATAGAGGGACAACGCAGTAGAGGAAGACCTCAGATTAAATATCACGTTTGGGTCTGGATTATAGCTATCTGACTGGAATTGCACAGAGTAAAAGGCGTAGATACTTTTCAAAATCGTTGAATAAGTATGTAACTATAACCAAAATTTGACAACAATCGCCTTACGAGTACCATGACGAAGACCCGGGGATTTTAAATTCAACCCTGGACATTGGTACCAACTACTGCAACGATTAACGTATAAACACAGAATATGAGCCTTTTTTGTCGGGGCAAAGTTTGTCCTATTAAATATTAATTTAATTTTATCTCGCACACGAAACAGGAGTAGGAGTCGTCTTGAAATCTGACAACAAAACAAGGTAAAAAAAACACCAGTATAGCTATGGATATTGTGAACTTTTTCACACCACATTAAAGATAAATGGAGGCCATTTGAACAATTTAGTTTCGCCATTTTAGAAAATCTATTATTAACTGAAAAATAAAAAAAACCGTAAGTGCTTGCGCGAGAACAAAAGCAAGTTTCCATTCTTTCTTTTTGTAAAAAATATGACACTTTCATCATATAGTGTAGTCCAATCACGAACCATCGTGATTCCCCATGATTCCCATTATTATCACCCAATCCTGATACAAAATACAATAGAAGTGCCAGTGTTCCCCCTCCCACCACTCACACCCATCTGTTGCATCAAAATACATGTAGGTACAGGCGAGGCCGTTCTCCAACAAAAGCCGAGGAGAACAACTAAAAAAAAAAAACAAGGAGGAAACCTACAACTACAATAAAAGGACCAAATGCCCAGCAAGAGAATACGAAGGATAAAAACGATAAAATGTTCGTAACGCTCACACAAATTAAGTGAACGTGAGTCGGCAAATCTTCAGCTTTTTCACGGATGTTCATGTGAGTATATGATTCTACATGGTGTCCATCCCAGGACGAAGATGAGCGCAAAATGGAGAAAAAAATTACAAGTACGAACAGCGCACTCATAAATTATACTCGGTGTGAATCTCACGTAATTTTTTGGATCACCTGCTGCAATTGAATTGGGTGCGATGGGGGTTGGCCGTTGAGGTTATGACGTTGGCTAGGGTAAGTAAATATGGGATTGCTGCACTGATATTGAAACGTTGTGCTTGGGTGTTATTGTGCCGTCTGGCAACATAAATAAATAGGAAGAGGGGCAGAGGACACCGAGAATGAGTTCACAAAGAAAGGCAGCAGACACGTAGAAATGGTTGGGTAAATAAAATGAAATTACTCAGCTTCATGGGGCTGTCGCTGTACAGAGCGAGTATATGTAACTCTTATGCAGTACTTGTCAAGGCTCAAGGGTAGTACGAGTACCTACCAACCTACCTGTACCTTTACAGTGTGATACAGAATACATATGTGCGTATGTGCTTTTGTTGAAATTAATGAGCATGCAGGTTGCTGACCTACTCTGTGAAGTAATTTCATATTTATAATTCTGCTTGTCCGAAGGACTGGTAAGTATAGTACACTGAATATCGATTAATAAAGTTATTTCGTCGTGAGCGTCAGTAATCTGAGATGGAATCTGTAAACGCGTTTCTTTTAAATAATGAAATGCATCAGAATCAGTGATTTTAATGCGTGGATAGAGTGCCTGTACTGACAGACTTAATTAATCTGGAGAGGGTTTTTTTTTGTTTCAATTATAGTTATTCTTCGAAGCTCGACGTTGAGAGCTATAAAATGAGTAGGTAATTCAATTTCATATAGGACCAGTATTGCCTTTCATGGTACATATTATTTTTGTATTTAAGAACTAATTTGTGAGCTGAGGATTCTTGAAAAACAATTTCTTTAACACTCAATCAACAAAATATCTCACATATCTTTTTGTCCCGCAGCTAGATATTTTTCACACCTCAAAATACCTAATGGGACTTGGCAGTAGCCAGATAATAAAGATTTATAACCGTCAACCGAATTGATTACGCTGCGATCGATGCTCGGTATGAATCCAGTCTCTTGAAAGAATATCAGGATATCCACCACGCTAAAATATCCCACGCTTGTGTACAAAATGTTCACAAAGCTGTTATATTACAAGAGACCATCAGAACTTTTGGCAACCGTGTCCCTTTTAACCTCTCAGCAAGCTCATCAAAAGCATCAACTGTGATCAATAGTCAAATTCTTCAGACCAAAATCAGAGCTATCTGTGACCTCTCACCACTATGGGCAAAAAATAAATAAAAATGGGGATACATCGACTTCTCAGAAGAAAAGGCAGGATAGTTAGGGATTCAGATGACAATGTTCGGAAGCTCTATATCAAAGGATAAAACAAACTTCTCAAGAAGACAAGGCCCCAATGGGTTGAAAATTTGGAAATAACACTTCTACATATACGGTTAAAATGGCTGAGTCAGGCAACTACCCTATCACAAACCGATCGAGTACGCGCTAAAGTTCAGTCTGAGAGGACCCAAGGATGACCAAGTCATCAGCGAAGGGCAGATGACTTATCCTCAGATCTCCCAATTCGAAACTTTTTTCGCCAAGACTGCGCTGTAACATCCAGTCCATATAAATAATGAAAAGGAGAGGAGACAAGACGCACCACTGGCGAAGCCCAACACCCACGGTGAAAGGTATTGATTTAACGCCGTTTACCCCAACACAGCTTTTACAGTTTGTGTAAAGAGATTGAGTAGCTCTCAAAAGAGAACCGCCAATTCCATATTCAATACACTCCAGAGTTTACTTCGAGGGACTCGGTCGTATGCTTTCTCCAAATCTACGAAGCATACGTAAATAGGTGTAGCATACTCCCAACTTCCCAAGCCTTCTCAAGTACCATTCTGATACCGCGGTACTAATAATCATTTTTAGTGTCCAGGCTAACTTTTACGAAGTCACAATGGCGAAAATTTCCATATAAAATTATCCATTGTGACCGTCAAAATATTTAAGTTGAAGACTAAAAATGATTATTGGTAAGGCCCATAGTGAATAACTACTGGTCGGTTGAGCTTCTGCCGGGACGAAAACCGCACTGCTCATTTCCTAATCGTGCCTCGACGACAGCTCTGCAACGCGATTAGATTAGATTAGATTTTATTTTATTACTGTATTCTTCATAAATGTAATAATACAAATAATAAAATAATACAGATAATAAAATAATAAGGCGTTGGCGTTGCCGTCTGCCTGATTGAAAAAGTTTGAACATTAGCCGTTTTTTATTATCAGCTATGATCCATATAGATCATCGATTTACATGCACTTACAACAACAACATGTGATCCTGCTTTTCATCGAGATCACGAAATATGATCTGAAAATTAATTCAACTATTTCTCGTTGTCGTTTCGTGGCGTTGTTTATTTCATTCACTCAATGTTGGTGTCCCTGCAAATTATAGCCACACAGTAATGTTGCCAGACCAAAATATGAAACACAATTAACAACACAAAAAATCAATTAGCATTTTTTCTAATTCGAATAAGTTACTACTCCGACTTTCGAGATGTTTTGTTTCGCTATATAGCACAGAAATATAAATGGAAATATTAGCAGTACAATACGGTTAATTATGATGCATATTTGAACATAGCACTTGGAAATAGTTTCCCAAAAAAAATATTGATTGCTAAATGTTTGCAGATTAGTATTCATATGGTAACACCCCGACACATCAAGCGAAATGTCAAATATGAGGAAGTGCAATGGAGAAATCATCGGATTGTGACCAGCGTTCCCTCCCTTTTGGTTGGGCAGAGTTCTCATCTCGGTGGAAAATAGTACTCAAATGGCTTCCAAGGTAGTACATCTCACAATGCACCTAAAGTGTACTTTTCAGTTATATGTATAAAACTGGTCAAAATTATACCATATTTATCAATTTCCGCAATCAGTAATCTATTGACCTAATAACCACACGTGGCCATGCTGAATTTGATAGACAAATATGACCAAAATAGTATAGTAAATTAATCTTAGCATACATAAACTGAGCTGTTTTTTCCAAGCTGTTAGAATTCGTATATTCAAACAATACCTTTTAACACAGATAATGTATTAGGGACGTTGTTCAAAAAACTATAATTCCGACCAATGTGATTATATGGGTTATTCTTAACATTCATTTCTATGAAATTCCACTTTAATTTCCCAATATAAATTGTCAGGAGCAATCCAATTTACGTGAGAATCGCCGTTACTTTTATATTTCTTAAGCTAAGTACACACGATTGTCAGATCTTACAATATTGTCAGATCTGTCAATGCTCTGACAATGACTGACAATGGGCTTACAATAGCCAATTACCTTACAATACAAAATTGTCTGTTCAGAAGGCTGTAAGATCTTGTCGCAAAGTCTGACAATTTCATGGTCTGACAATGACATTTCTGACAACGTTGTCAGGTTGAAAAATGGGTGTTCACACGGTTGGAAGATATTTGAATATGAAAAATTGGACGATATGTTGTCAGACATTGTCAGATAAATTCAAAGTCTTGTGGGTTGTTTTTTGTAGTGCGTATAATGGAACAAAATATTGTGCTTGCGAGATTTTAACTGCCTACGTGTTAGAATACTGCGAGGATGATGAATTGATACAAAAACGACGCAATATTTTGAAGAAGCACACAATCCGATGAAATTCTAGCTTTGGTGACTCCACACATCAAGACACCAATATGAGCGCGATCCAGGAATTCGAGACGGTTTCATTGGCAACTTGACCCAACTTTTTTTTCCTTTATTACCTATACACCTCTTACCACAGGGCTTCTTTGGGTAGTTTATACTCTGCGCATCCAACAACCCCATTCACTCTGTATTTCTTCCTGTTAATTTTTTTTTTTTTTTTACTTTTGCAATTCCAATTGGAATTTAAATTTTAATTTAAATTCCACAGTTGTTCATATCAATATCTTCCGAATTATTCACCCCTATCGTGGAATCCCCCGGGGGGAGTTATTCACGGAAAAGAATATTTTGGTATCGTCAAAATCGCAATGTGAACAGTTCCTCGTGTCGGTAATGTGAATGAGTTTCAATGTATCGTTAAATACGTTCAAATCAAATTTTTCCCGAACGGGGAACTGTTCACTTTGCGATTTTGACGATACCAAAATATTCTTTTCCGTGAATAATTCCCCCCGGCGGATTCCACGATAGGGATGATTTTCCATCGTTTAAAAGCAAACTTCAATGATGACAATGATGAAATTGTAAGCTATTGTCAGCTTCCATAAACAACGACATCTGACAATATCCAATGAGTCTTACAATGTCCTAATTGTCTGACATCAATAAAAATTGTGTGTTCAGACTTGTTCAGATTATCGTCAGCAACCTGACAATTTCATTGTCAGATGGATGTCTTACAATGGGCTGACAATGACATTCCGGACAATATCGTAAGACAAAATTGTAAGTTCAGACGGTTGTAAGACATTTGGGACATATTTTTCACTGACAGATCTGACAATATTGTAAGATCTGACAATCGTGTGTACTTAGCTTTACTTTTACAAATTCACAAACAAATAAAGACAAAGTTAGGTAGTTTTAGTTGATATTTATTTCATAACAATATGCTGTTCCGCAAAGCGCACTATCTCTGATTTATTAATCATCAAATAAATTTGTATGAAAACAAAATCCTTTTTCAAAATTGTTGGAAAGTTGACAAAAATAAAAATACGAAAAACATTACCAAAATTACCTACTACATAACATAAAATATATGAAATTGCATCAAAAAGGCAGTCAATCTTGGTGATGCTTTGACTCAGGTCCAGTGTATTGTATACAGAGTCAACTTCGTTTCAATTAAATAGTTGAAAATCGAAGAAATGCTCATCAGTCCTGAAAGTTATATGTAACGGAGTTTACTCTACTCAGTGCGGCAAGTCTTTTAGCTTGAGCATAATAGCTCCATTAGTAAATAATATTTATTGAGTAAGGTACATTATCTTATTTTTAAAAAATATATAACATTAAAACTACGTAGCTTATAGTTTTAATTGCACTAAAATCACCAAAATGTGTATTGTTCGTATTCGTACATATTATTTCAACAATTTTTAAAGAAAACAAATTTCTCACCACATAAAGTATACAATTTTGTTCTCCTAATACAAAACGTTTTGTGACTTTGTGCTATAATTGGGCACTTTTTGATCTTTGAAATTGACAGTTCATACTAAAATGTATGGAAAAGTAAAAAGGGCCTTATAAGTAATTAAGTACTCCTTAAGTGTCGGGTTTAGGAAACAAAAATATTATGTATTTCGAAAAAATATAAATGAATTTTTATGTTATGAAATAGTAGTACGCGACGGTTTCAAAGTAGTACTCGTACTCAGTTCGTACAAATGTACTCAAAATGAGCAAATGAGTACAATAGTAGCACGGGAGGGAACGCTGATTGTGACGTCACATTGTACCGTGTGGCTGCAAGATGGCTGGTGGCAATGCGAAATTTGTCATGATTGGTATTGGATTTCATATGTGAAAAACAACTATTGCTACAATTCAATCAATGATCCAGTTTGTTTTATTTTCATGATCTGATCCGGATCAGATCACGCTGATAATAAAAAACGGCTATTGTGATTATAGTTGCAAATTCTTTTTGTTACAGAAAGAAGCTATTTATTATTTAAAGCAGAAGCGTAGAAGCATGACAAAAATACTCTATCTATATTCAGATATTATTTTGTATCTATAGGATGACACTGTTTCTAGATAGTTATAAAGATTTAACCAATTTTCTCCATTTAGAATTTGTTTTGTTTGTTCCATTGTGAGTGAGGGTTTTCCAAAATAGGTAAGCCTAAATTCTTTATATATCGGACATACTGAAAGGAAATGGAAGCTGTCTTCTTTTGACTGGAGGTTGCACAGAGTACATTGAGCTCTGTCGGATTTGTTGTATGGTTGGTGAATGGTGAGCCATTTAAATTTAAGAGATCACCTCTTGCTCGGCAAATTAGCGATATCGCTCGAGCGCTGTAATTTTCAATGAAGTAGCTGTTTTCTAAAGTTTAGCTAAGCTCAGGATATATCATTCTGCTAACTGAGGAGGTCGCTTGTCCAATACATTCATTGTGTTGGCATAGGTCCACTCTTTCTAGAATTGTGTAAAGTTCTTTTTTTAGCTTAATCTTATCTTGATACTGTATGGACAGTTCCACTCCACATTTTTGAGCCAGATTTTTCCACTCCTCTATCCAATGCACTTTGTTATCGAATATTTGGTAACAATTAGCGGAATTCTATTCTGTTCCAAATTAAGAATTTTCAAAATATAGTCGAAATGTAGCTTAAGTGTATGTATAAAGAGACTTGGTAGACCAGTTTCGAGCTGCAGAATGTAGTTAGGTGTTGTTGTGGGGAGGTAAAATAGTTTTTTTAAGAAGAAGCGCTGAAGTTTTTCTACTTCATCATATGGTGTATAACCCCACACTTGACAGGCATAGCACATTACGGAACGCATGACCGCTTTGAATACTTTGTATTTTGCGGAAGTTGGAATTTCCTGTCTATTAATTATAGTTTTCCATGAAGTATTTATCAGACTTTTGGCTGCATCCAGTTTTTTTCCGAGATGATTGTTTAAATGCATATTTGGTTCGAGGCGCATTCCGAGATAATTGTATTCTTTTACAACTTCTATTACCGAGCGATCAAAAAACCATTTCTCATTTTTTTCCAGCTTTGTTTGTCTGTTTCTTACGATCATGATCTTCGATTTTTCGAGGTTAACAGTTAGATTCCATGTTTTACAAAAGATGTTTAACTTATTTATCATGAGTTGTAAGCTGTGGGGGGATTCAGCTAATATAACGATATCGTCAGCGTAAAGAAGGGTTTTAATATTAATCCCAGCAAATTGGATACCGGCAGGTAGGTGTAAAGAAATATCATTTATAAACAATGCAAAAAGAGTTGCGCTTAGCAGACAACCTTGGTTGACTCCAGACCTTGTCTCGAACCAATCAGATATACTTTTACCATCCCACACAGCTTGGCGGGTATTTTTGTACATGTTTTTTATGATTTTCAGCATTATTTTTGTCGACATTCCTTTTTGTGATAATTTGTAGAACAATGCATTGCGATCTATTGAATCAAAAGCAGCCTTGAAATCAACGAAGAATATATACAGCTTCCTCTTTTGTCTTAGAAAGTATTGTGCTATTGCTGTTAGGGTGAATATATTATCAACAGTTGAATATCCCTTACGAAAGCCAGCTTGGTATTCACTGAGAATCTTATTTCTGTCAATCCATGCTGTAATGCGACATAAGAGAAGAGAGGAAAATATTTTTGCGATGGAATTCATAAAGGAAATACCCCTATAGTTACTTGTTTCATTGACATCGCCTTTTTTGTGTATCGGATACACAACGGCATCTCTAAAAGATTGTGGTATATCTCCCATTTGGAACATATGGTTAAATAAATCGAGCATATACGTACGAAGGTTGAGTGGCGCATTTTTGTAGAATTCATTTGAGATGCGATCGGGTCCTGGAGCTTTTTTAATTGGTCTGTTTTTCAGGGCGGTTACGAGCTCTCCCATTGTTATATCCTGGTCAAGCACTGCATCCATTATTAGAGGTTCTGCATATTGAAAAGAGTAATATGTTGGGTTCTGGTTCAGTAATATTTTAAAATAGTCTGCTAGTTTCACGGCATTTAAGTGTATACCACATATCAATTTAGAACCTTTTAGTTGCTTTATTTTATCCCAAAAGCTTTTACTATTCCTTGTTGTTGCTAGGTCTAATGCTGCCGATATAAAGTATTATTGGCGCTTGTACTCGCATAGCTGCAACGCGATTATTATGCAAAACCTTAATCATCCTCATCCCGATTGTGCTGTACGGGGCAAAACCATGACTCTTATTTTTTAAAAATACTTTCGATTTGTAAAGTGCATTTCAAGCAGGCAGTCAGTCTCTTATTCCTTACATGAACATGACTGAGTATTTGAATTAAACTGTCGCTTTTTCGTTCCATCGAAAATCGAAATTACTAAGAAGCATTAACCAAAAACTTCCATAATGAGGGTCTTGAAGATCCATTTGTGGTAATAGAGAAAATACATCCGAAATGTAGTGCCCGAAAAATCATCCACACAATTTCTATGGGAGCAGCAAGCAATTATAATGATTCACTCTAAGACTTCCAGACATTTTCTAAGCGCATACAAAAGAGGTTTGTAAACAAAGTTGGTCGAAATCGGTCCCCAAATGAGCGAATATCGAAACGAATGTTCTATATTTCTATAAGATTTAAAATTTATGAAGTCAAAGAAAACTGAAGTTTCATAGATAACTCCCTCATGGGTTAAAAAAGCAGAATTATTCAACGTAGCTAAGTAATTCCAATGTTAGAGGGTACGTATGTAAACTTAGCACCCCAGAGTTTAAAAAATATTTTTTTTTTAAGTTCTGGAAAGCTGGACAATGGTTCTAGTGTTGTTGATAAAAATTTTGAAAAGTTAAGTATTTTTTTTTTTAATGTGTGATACCTATACCTACTAAGTTTACGATGCACCCCATTAGAAAAAATTTGGGATTTTTTTTGTGTATAGAAACAACTTAGTTTTGGAGTTCCTCATAGTTAAAAACAACTCCCTAAATTAGAGCAAACAGTTCCAAAATAAACCATAAAAGTAATTTTTTTGTTTATAAAATGCATGCACTAAACAAGAGTTCTGGATTTCCCTAAACAAGATTTTTTTTTTCGTAACAAAAACAAAAAAGTTACTCCGAAAATTCTCAAAAATTGCAAAAATATTTTTAAGTATACTACTGAAAAGTGCTTGAGAAACTTAACAAAAAAATCCTTATGAAATAATCTTTTAAACTTAAACGCACAAAAAAAAGTTAGACAATTTAAAATGTTGTTCAAGTGAGTTCTAGTTACAGTTCCGAAATTTTTTCGAAAAACTCTACAATATACTCTCTCCCACATTAAAAAAGAAAAAGAATCAGAAACCTTCATCGCCGAGGGTTTTCCAAAGTAATTTAAAATATTTAGGTACCTACCTACTCTGTTCCTATGGGGCCGTGTAATATGGCTGTAAAATTCTTCAAATTCGTCGTCTAAGAATTGAAATAAATCCAAGATTGGACACCTCTGACTAGTGTCTACGTCTGTCCACGATAAGGAATGCTCTGAAACGATATTGTTTCAAGCCATTTCAATTAAATATTTTGTTTATCTTCTGGATAAAGGCTTTAAACGCCTGATAGGCTATCCGAGACTTTCACCCCTATCGTGGAATCCGTCGGAATTGAGTTTCACTTCACCTATTCCATTCCCTTTCACTTTCTACTGCTATCGTGGAATCCGCCGGAAACGTTTCCTTATCGACACGTTTTTGGGAAAGGTAGTTTCACTGTCAAACGGCTGTCTTTCATTTGTTAACACAAATCTGTGTAGCTGCATTCACCGGAGGCATATAAAAAGTGTGTTTTAAAAGTGATTTCAATAAAAAATAAAGTGTTTGATATAATAATTGATACGATAGCTCCATTTTTGGAAGCATAAGAGGAAGAACGAAATCAGCGGTGTTCTCAGAGAAGAGTACGAGACAGGTTAAGAGGAGCAGTGAATGATTTCATGGAGCTACCGGATGAAATGTGTTTTTAGAATGTTTTTTTGTTTTTGTTTTAATAAAGTTCAATATTGCACAGATTTATTACAAATGTTCGGCTTAATAACGCAGCTTTTTTACATGTACATTTTCTTAAAAAAAAATCCTCACGATCTGCAGCAAGTAAGAAAACCTATGAAATCCGCAATGATTTTGTTGCGGGTAAGAAATGTCATTTTGTTCGCGAAAAATTCGATTTGAACGTTTTCAACGATACAGTGAAACTCATTCACATTACCCACACGGGGAACTGTTCACTTTGCGGATTCGACGATACCAAAATGTATTTTTCCGTGAATAATTCCCCCCGGCGGATTCCACGATAGGGGTGTCTGTCGTATATCACTATCCGAAACCTTTGAAACCAAAAGTTGAAGTTTATCTGACATACTCTGAACCAAATTTGGTAGTGATATTGACAAAAAATTGACATTTCTTCAAGCCTACCTAGCTTCAAGAAATGGTGATTAATATAAGATATGAGTTCAACATCTCCTGTCCGTTGTTTTGACAAATATTTTGTTATAACTAATAAATATTGTAATTTTGAAAAAACTTCGTAAAATTTTTCGTTGTGGTGTTAAATCCACAAAAATTTGTTATAGTGATAAAATTTCATCATTCTATCATGTTCTTCATTTTAAAAAAAATTGTCTTCAAATTGAAAATACATTCTTCAATTCTTCTAGTGCACTTTAAAGTAAAGAAATTTTCTTCATTTTTACGTAGCTATTCTATAATTGAAATTCAATTCATTTCAACACTTCACTTTATTGATATTGAATAAATATTCTTCAATTATGCGTAATTTGTTCGTCACTTATCGCTTATTTTTTCAAAACTTACAACAAAACAAAAAAAAAAACAAACACTTTTTAAAGTCAAAACCCATTTTTTTTTATTTTCTTAGCATTAGGTAAATTATAAAGTTGAACTTTTTTTTGTAACTTACATATATGTACCTACATATTTATTAGTAAATATACTTGAAGATGGTTCTTGTCATACCTATTTGGAATTTATGAAAGCAGGTCCTAGCTATACTTGGAAAAATGAAACAAATTGAAAGTATTAAAGTTTGTTTATATTTAATGTCATTGGAAAATACAATGACGTTCTAACGATTCATTTATGGTGATCATTGGCTGAATGTTCTTATTTTGTTGCATCTCCTCCGCTCATACCCCACGGTTGACCAAACTAGGAGAGAGCTAGCCTAGATAAGCATGTTGCTTTTTGGGAAAAATATTATAATTAAAAGTGAACTTTTTTAAACTCATTTAACTGCGATAGTGACCGCAAACAATTTTTTTCAAAAATCTCTTCGCTAATATTTTTTATGATTTTTTGAAAATTGCTAAAAAAAACTATTTTTCTGAGATCATCCCATTCAAAAACTCATAAAAAATATTAGCGAAGAGATTTAAAAAAAAAATTTTGCAGTCACTATTACAATTGTTTGAAAAACTCTTTGCATCAAAACATTTTTTGTTTGAAACCGAGGAAAAAAGTCAAAAAAGTATACTATCACAAGAATTCTAAATTTTCAATGGGTACTTAATGGGTTAAGGAAAGTTTTGTATCATTCAAACGAAATTTAAATGACATTTCCATTGATGCCAAAATTTCAATGAAGTAAGTTCAAATTACGAGTAGAATTAACTTTAAAATACTTATGCCCACCACTGTATGTTAGAAGGATCGTAGACGAAATTTTGAAAAATATTTCTATATTACTTACGTTTTTCTTATAGATACAAATAATCAGTGATGCCATTCTGACCGGATTCCGGTCATATCTGACCGAAATCTCTTTACTCTGACCGGAGAAAATTTTGAAATCCGGCCTAACCGTTTTTTGACCGGAACGAAAAATGTTTTTAACCGGAAATCTCTTTTTTGACTGGAAAAATAAAATTGTCCTACTGACTATAAATAGAGATATACATAGATTTCTATAATTTGAAAAAAAAATTTGCCATATATTACGAACATGCTCCCAAGTTCAAACAGCAACCAATTTAATGCGAATAATGGGACTACAACATCACGCACGGAATTCTGCTCCAGGAGCAGAATAATAAATTATCTTTTAGGCTATTTTTTTTGACGATTTCTTTTGCTAGAATGTTGAAGAGGAAATTAAACAATGAATTTCAATTAAGTTTGAAATTCGATAAATCTTATATTGGACTTTTTTCAAGTGTCAGAAAATTATCCGAGAATAATTATTTAGCCCAATTGACACACGGCCTTAGTACATCCATTAACGGTTTGGCTACACTCAGGCATCATTGCAATGAAATAAAATTTGGCAGGTAAAAGAATAGTGAAATTGAAATTGAATTGACGCCCGTTTTCGACGTCCTCACTCTATGAACGCAAATATCAAATGAAGATTTGTATCCAAAGCACAATGGTGCGAAAAAGAACGTGCCAGAATTATTTCTGAAAGTGGATTTTCTGTGCATTTTCTATGCTATCCACCGTTCTCCTTTACTCACTCAAAATCTACCTGTGTCGCTAAAACGACGTTCATTGGAAGGCGTGTATGGCCATGCACTAAAAGTGTATTTCAGAACTTAAAACATGTCATATAATATGAAAAATTAGTTTCAGTAAGTTTTAAACAAATGAAATAAAAAACAAGTTCACAAACTCAAGATTCACATATTATAAAAACGTTTTCTAAACATCGATAATGCAGGTGTATAGGAAGGTATGTATTTTCTATTTTTGACCGGGTTTCAGGTCAAAAATTCTCATTTGAACTATTGACCGGATTTTTTGACCGGATTTAGAAAATAAAAATCCGGTCATTCGGTCAGATTTTACCGGATTCACTTTTTTTTAGTGGCAACACTGCAAATAATGTGTTTGAGAAACACTTCCAAGCGTTTGCAGTTATTTAATTGCTTTACTTTAATTTATAAATTCTTTATCCCGACTTCACTTTGGCAATTTACTTTCTAGAATAAAACTTATCACTTCGAGCGCAACAGCAAACAATAAAATGTTAAAGAAACTTCCTCAAATTGATGAAAAACCCATCAGATTCTAAAAATATATTATGAAAAATTGTTGATTTGAATAACTGATTCTTTTAAAAATGAATAAAATATTTTCTTCAATATCACCTACCTACGGGATTTAGTTCAATCAACGATTTCAGTTTGTCAATATGAAGAAATTTTATTCGTTTGAATAAAATACTAAATCGGACAGCAGTTGAAGAAATTTATTGATTTTGAATATTCAATTTTCAATAAAACGAAAAGTTTTATGAAAAATTGTCAATTCGAATAATAAATTCTTCAAACATTGACAAATCACCTACGCGATTTGGTTCAGTGAAGTTCCGGATAGGCTACCCAACTAACATTTCAACTTCCTTAAGGCACAAATGTTTCAGATTCGACAGGTCAGGGCTTCTTTAGAGCTTCTGTAAAGCTTCTAGCAGAATCAAACTCTTTACCGAAGTCTTGACTTCTATAACAACTTCATTAAGGCCTTTTAGAAAAATAAGATGAAGCTCTAAAGAGCAATTAAATTCATAGCTTCATTTATTGTAGTTATCGAAAGAAGAGGAAGTTACAGTTTCTATAAAGCTTCGATTAAATATTATTACACAAGCTTCTATAAGTAAACTTCTATAAAACTTCCAAGAGTTATTATTCGAAACTTTATGGAATACTTCTTTGTGGCTTGCATTATTTTACTAGCGAAGCTTTATAGGTATGAAGGGAGGAAGAATAAAACATCGTAGGCGAACATTTCTTCAGTTTGGTTAAAGGTCCGAAGGTATATTTGTATTATGTAATGCTTCCGAAGGTAAATATGTAATGCTAATGGAATATGGAACTCTTAACAAAGCTTGTTTTGATAATAGAGAAAAGTTTCAACTGGTTAAGTTTTAACTTTGTAAAATGCATATTACAGGTAGCGCATATGATGAGTAAGGTACTTCTGATACTTAGAAGTCTGGGTTTCGAATCCCGCGGGAGTTTCGGTTTTTTTCTTTCATTCTATCTATAGATTTGTTATCTCTTTTCATGTTTCATTCCAGGACCCCAATTCTCAAATTCCGCATAACGCAACTCGTATACGAGCAAATCCGCCTGAAATTTTCGCATACGAAAAAAATTGGTATTCTCAAAGTTTTTTCCACCTCTGCGAAAATTGTATTCATCTCTCGCATGAGGTAGAATTTTACGTCGAAATGTACCTACTTTTTGTGCAAAGAATGGCATGAAAAAAAAAAAAATTCAATTCAAATTGGCTAAGAAATATTGTGGATGTGGGTTTTGATTTGCGATTAACAAAAACGAAAAAAATCATTTTGCGATTGTGTGTGATTGGTTCTAACTTCAGTTAATAATTAATTGTGTTTTTACAATGGCCACATTGGGGGAAATGAGATTAACATTTTTTGTTCAGTTGGCAATGGAGCAGTTGGAGTAACTTCAAATAGACCGAGATATCCGAGAACCCCAAGACCATTTTGAACTTTTCGACACAAAATTTATGAAATTATTTCGGTTAAACAAGCGCTTGGCACAGGAATTCATCGATTTCTTGACTACTCATATGATGATTGACCAATTTAGATCAAACGCTTTATGTAACTGCTGAAGAACCTTCTTCTTTTGTTTTCCTTCCATTTTAATTACTTTTGCTTCTTCACAATAAATTATTTCACACAGAAATTAAAAAATAAAATTGTCAAACTCACAATTCCGTATGCGAGAAGCAAATCCGCCTAGAAAAAGCAGACGACGACGAGTAACATTCGAAGAGAAATTCTCGTATGCGGAATTTGAGAATAGCAAATTTCAGTCTTTCGCATGAAATTGGATATTTTGACAGATAAACGTATGCGAGAATTTTTGAGAATTGACCCCCAGGCCCAAAAGAATCCCAAAGAGACAGAATAAATACAATACAGAATAACAATTTCTTTCATAGAAAGAAATACTTAACTTACTTACTTACCAAATAAATGAAAAAATGAATGGAATCTGAAACATCTCTTTCTCTTTTTACAAATTCGTAGTCTCGGTAAAGCTTCGATTATTGAGCTATTAGAGTCCTAATAGAAATCGTTTTAGAGGCTTTATAGATAAAATACTTTCGATAAGTGTTCGCCTTTCGGACCTTACCGAAGTTTTATAGGATTCTTTTGGAAACTAAAAGTAATCCTCTATTGAAGCTTATCGAAGCTGAAATGTTAGTTGGGTATCCAAGACTTTATCAGCTAGTCTTCAAACTGACCCTAAATGAACAGAAATTTCAAAATTTTTATCAAGAATTCTCGAAAGCCGAGTTATCGAGAACTCTAAAAAAATATTTTTTTCAAACTTTGAGGTGCTTTGAAACTTTGAAGCTAATTAATCCGTTAGATAATTTTGAAGACGGAGCGTAGGTATAAAGTCAGATAAAAGTTTCGCACAGCAGACAATAATGCTCCTCTGGTAGAAATAAAAATCCGTCATCAAAATTGACGGGTTAAACGAGACGTAAATTGAGCACGACTATGAGCATAAAATCCGTGACAATCTTGACATAAAAAGTCTTCGATTCATTTAACATAGTCAAATCTGCGAAAGATATTCCCTCGCTCTTTTCATTTCCAGAAAGGTAGACCTCAAATAGATAACACCAACCACTCTGCAACAAAAAGTTCAAACACTACGCTAAGGAATTCCCTTTCAAAAGTTTTCCAGTTCAAAAAATACCACCAAGTGAGTACTTGACTCCTTTTTTTCTTTCTCATTCAACAACTGAGCCCTGTTTTCTTTGAGACTCAGCGTCAGCACTGAACCAACTATAAAGTTAATTTTGCAAAGTAGCTACTACGTACATAGTGCCATTATGTCTTGTTTTTGCAAATAACTGAGGCGATACGTAATATCCAAGAACTACCTACAATGAGCAAGAGTCCTTGCGAAAATGTAAAATAATTTTTAACTTTCCCCAAACCAAAAAAAAACAAAAAACAGAGACCAAAAAACTTTCTTCATAGCCAACATTTTCTTCTACAAAAACTGCGATGGTAAACTGAGGTTATTCCCAGAAGTTTATAATTAGAAAAAGTGATGCAATCAAAAATAATTTCTAAAGAACCAAGGTACATAATGGAATTTTGTCCAGAGTGATAGCTAGTCCTTATCAGCACAAACAAAAAAAAAATCCATCAAACGTCTCCAAGATTTTCTCCAAATAAAACATTTAATTAGAAACAATGAGCGCAACTTTGTACAACAATTCACAATTGAAAATAAAGTTATAATAAATAACTTTCAAGAACGATTCCCGCAAGGATAGCACACACAAAAATGCCAACAAAACACCATTGCCGCCGAGGAGCACAAGAAAAAAAAAACACCAAAACTTTTCAGGCACGCACATTTCTGCCTCATACTCGTTCACAGCAATAATATATAACCATAATTAGCCAGTTTCCTTTTTGCGAAGAGTGGAGGAAAAGAAATTATCGATTTGCCCTCCTCACACAGTGTACCAGTCAGCAAGTAGTCTACACTCCGTACCCTACCCTACCTACACCAATATTTTTGCGGAACTTAGCGCAGCTTAGTGCTGACTTCACTTAACTTCCGTTAATATAAATAATTGATGTCATTCGTTTTTGCCATTCACTACTTAACGTCAACACAGGATCAAAGGAGGCCACCGACAATCAAACGAAACATAAGTCCTTCGAGTAAATAACTGGTTACGAAAAGAAGGAACTTCAACTTCAAAGTATGAATGTAAATTATCCAGGAGAGTCATAGTGCATAATCCTTGACAAATTGGTCGAGGTATTGAATTTCTTTGACAAATGCGAACACAAACGAGTCCTTGCAATGCACTTGGTCGGCGAAGTGTGGCAGGGGAAAAAGCAACTTTAAGAGCTAAAATTAGCGTCACTTCGTTTAGTAAGCCTATCATAATAAAAGTTCATCGGCCTTCTTAACTAGGGTAGGTAAGTATACAATGCATCGATTGGAAATAACCTTTTTGTGTGCTTCCCATAATGTTTGTATAATTTGCGCCCACGTTCTGCTCACGGCAAAGGCACCACCCACATCCATTTTTACTTGGCGACTTTTCACGTCGTCGCGTCGGTCGGTCGTCGCCATTCGTACGCTTGGGCTGTAACGTGCATGCGGGTGTGCGTTTTTCTTATGCATAGACCAACTAACTTTGAACGTCAAGTTGTTAAGAAATAAAAGTGTCGGGGGGGGGGGGGGGGGTGGTTGCTATGGTCGTTGAGTCAGAGTCAGAGTCAGGACAGGAAGCTTGTGAACTGCACTCGTTAGATACAATATTATGCTAGAGGCAGCAGTGAGCTAACACGACCGACGCGACGAGTCTCTGTGATAAAGTAGCCTGCAGTTTTAGTTTTCGTCCTTTTTTTCCCCCTCTATATGTAGAGGAGGTATGCTCTTTCTGATGCTGCTTTTCTCTGGTCGAGGATGCAATTTTATGTTTTATTTACGTACGTTTCATTTTCATTAAATTATTTCTCGTATCTATCTCTGAGCTCGGATTTTTCGTGTGAACTCTTCTGTCCTGGTAGTGCTTTTGAAGTGAGTTTGTGTTATTTTGAAAAGAAAATTCCACACCATAGAGCTGAGGGTGTTTGTAATTTTGTGTAACAAGGTCATTTGTTGTACGAATAAACTGTGATTTTAAGGGTGAAATTTACGTAGTCCATCCCGCTGCAGCAGCAAGCTATAATGAGAGCCGAATAAATTGAGGCTAATAAAGGACATGTCTGGAATGCAATCTAAAGTGTCCAGAGTGATTGGGTTAAGGAATTTCTGAGGAGATGTTTTTTTTTTAATTTTGGTACCTATCTATAGAAAATTAGGTTAAAAAAAGGTCCTGTATTATATAGAATTGGAATATATTTAACAACATATTTAATGACTATAGGCACACGGAAATAATTACAATAAAAGCGAATTCAGAAACTGGACTTAAGCATCAGGCAAACATTAGGTACTCCGGTGAAAGTGGTAGTGATAGCCACAAAGAAAAAGCAACACTGTTATCGGAATTTGCTGCGGCTAAATAAGTATCAGAAGCTTTACATGAGCCCATAATGACGTACGGTGGATGAATTCAAAGATGACAGATACTTTACGCGAGCTGTTCTGATGTTTGGAACTAAAGGTTGTAAGAGTTTTTCAGGACCAGTCAGGATTTTGCTCCTGCGTAACTGCGCTTTTTAAAGGTTTTAGCGGAGGTAGATAAACTTGAACTAAAGCTAAGATTATTTCCGATGTTATTGGAACAGCAGAACCGTAGCTCGTAGGTAATATGCGGCCCTAAAATCGATAAGCAGATGGTGGTTATCGATCTGAAGTTCTTGGGGTTTCTCTAGATTCTCCGATCTCCAGGATCGGTTGTAGACTTACCGGACTGTGGACTGATAGGGGCCAATCAGTTGGTTGAAATATAGTTTCAGCCGTTGTCACGGTACGACAGACAAGATCTTGAGTAGGTATTGGGACGATTTGGCATGGAAATTCCGCGTTAGAAAGAGAAAGACTATGTGCGAGAGAGATGGATGGGTTGTGGGATAGAAAATGGATTTTGTTGGTTTTTTTTTGCTGTGAATTGTGCTGGTTTTTTTTGTTTGTTTGTTTGCGGGATGCTGGCAAGAGGGAGATAATCGTGTCCATATGGAACCACAGACGTAGCGATAGCGAAATCAATAATGCGCTGGCTGGTGGGATCGGTAGTTGGTGGATCTATTTATAGATTCGTGATGGTCTGCGGGGAGATAATGAGATGGCGAGGGAATATATTTTGATGCATTTAGTTGTGCGAATCGGATCTTTATGTTAATATCAACAGAGTGAACATTATCTGGATAGAATACAATTTAATCGATGGAACATATATGAATAATCAATCAGCACATATATACTACATGAGTTCTCGGTTAATGTTAGCCTAAGCTATAAAATACCGACGAGGCTGGAGATCCCATCAAGGAGGAGTTTTATGACCTCCTGGATGGGGCCTACGCAGCCTGTCCGGAGTATGATGTAAAAGTTGTACTCGGGGATTTCAATGCTAAAGACGGAAAGGAAAACATCTTTGGCGGGTTAGTTGGTAAGCACAGAATCCCAGAAATGACAACAGACAACAGCTACCCACTAATCGATTTTGCAGCGCAAAACAATAGTAGCGAGAGAAGAGGAGTGCCGAGCCAGGAGAAGGGAGGAAAAGAAGATCCTGCGTAGAAAGAAGAGAGCTTACGCAGCTTCCGAGCTCAAGGAGATCGAAGAGTAGTGCGATTGTAATAACATCCGGAGGTTTTATAAAAAAGCCAAGCAGAAGCTGCTTAATGGACATCATGTAGAGAGAGTGATGGGGCAAGAAGAGAACCCACGTCCAGTTCCAGTCAATGAAGAACTAGTTCGACCACCTAGTATAGAAGAAGTTGGCCTAGTTATAGAAAAGCTTAAGAAAAACACGCGCTGCAACGTGCAGTTTGGAAGCAGCTCCTCTGATCTATTTCAAACTTGCAAACTCTTAACTGGCATTTTTATGTGATCTCACAATTGATGAAAATTACTATAGTTTTTGCTTTAAAGCAAATTGTGTTCTATTTCGTCGATAAGTGAAAAGATAAAAAAAAATCTGTGAGACTTTAATAGAGAGCGAACATTCTCCGTCGTGGTCGATAGTGCGCAGGCCAGGTGTCAACACGGAAAGGCACTATCTTCAACAGATCCGTCCAAATGCTGGGCTATGCGGACGATATTCACATCATCGGTCGCTCACAGCGTGCCGTTATCGTGATAGAAGCGTTCACGGCGATTGAAGAACAGGCGAAATCCGTTGGTCTTGAAGTAAATGAGGACAAGACTAAGTACATGCTATCAACAAACACACAAGCATCTGTCCACCGCCTAGGACAAAACGTCACTATTGATACATAGTAACAATTTCAAGGTAATTAAGGAGTTCACCTACCTTGCAGTGAACATGAACTCCACGAATGACACCCTAGTGGAGATCCGGCGAAGAATTACCCCAAGAAAACGTTGCTACTACAAAACTATTATACTACCAGTTTTGCTTTATGGCGCGAGTGTTGGACGATAAGCAAGAAGGGAGAAGTGATACTGGCCTCCTTCGAAAGAAAAATACTTCGACCGATTTTTGGTCCTGTGTGCGAGGAGGGGAGAAACACAACCGCGAACTCTATGAGCTGTACCAAGATGTGGATGTAGTCTAGAAAGCCAAAACAAGTCGACTACATTGACTCGGCCATATCGAGTGATCGCCCAAATCGCAGCCCAAATTAAGCGAACCAAACTTGTTATAAATGGCAATCTGTTGAAGAGTAATACCAAAGTCGCCCACTCGGACTCCCCTTGCTGATCCCTTACTTTACAAAAGAGTTAAAAATCGATCAATTGTAATACCACTCTTTCTACAAAACTCTGTAGATATATACTGTTTTTTTTTTATCCTCGAGTTCGCCTACTTACCTACATGGTTACACTGTAAAAAAAAAAACAAACTACATAAAAATCTTGCACAAATAAATAGCCCACTGCACCCTAAATTCATTGAAATACCTTCACGTACCACATCCACAATAAAAATAAGTCTTGCCCTACTAAAAATGCAAGTCCCCTTCTACAACAAGAAAAAAAAAAAAAAAACACCGCACAAGGTGAAAATATTTTCCTCTTCACATATACAGGAAAATTTATGAATATCCTCAACTGCAGTGGAAAGTAAAAAAAAAAAAAAACACCCTCCCAAAGAATTCCCGTGGACATGACGATGTGAGTTCCCATTCCGACTGCACTAGCCTCCAACACCACAAAGTGTTCAGTTTACATAGAGAATAATGTAATAATAAAAAAATATTACCTCTAGCCCGCAGGACTTGGTAAAAATGCTGAAAATTTAGTAGGCGCACCACACCGGAAACAGTCAACTTTTCATCTTCCTGTGTGAGTTGGTTGCAATCGTGTCCTCCCGAAGAGCATTTCACACCATTTCGTATTAGGTATAGGTACCACCACCAACTCCACCACCCATGCAGCTAAGCAAAAAGTCAATTTTATACCTAGTGCACGGGAAAAATGTGCTAGTGGCCAGGATGCTACCGCAAAAAAGTTCCTTTATTATATTTTATAAAAACGGAGCAAAGTACATGCTACCAAAAAAATATATATAATTCTATATAACCACTTCTGGTTCTTTAATTCTCTGATACTATCCTTTTTCAATGGTTAGTGTCGGTGCTGCAGATACCATACCTACTCTGTACCCACTATGACAGTGCAGGATGGCAATAATAAGATATCTTTATATCCTTTGATTAGAGAACCCGCAGCTTCAAGTTAACTAATCTAGGACGAGCGCGCGTGTACAAAGTTGGAAAGGAAAGTGAATTTAAATTCACGCTTTTGAGTGCGGTTGAAGCTTTTAATTTTTTTTCTTTGCTCTTCCTTTTTTGTCCTCTTTTACAATTTGGCTCGTCGTATCCTCTTTGTTTCTGCCATCGGATTGTAATGCATTTTAATCCTAATTTAAAGTTTACGGATTAAACTGAATTATTTACAGATAAACGAACGCTCGAGGGATGGAATGCAAAGTGAAAGTGTTTGCATGGCTCTTAATCTGAGTGGCACACTTATTGCGGGGAAAAAGGGATTTCTGTGGTAAGGAAAAGGTAAAAAGAGAAAAACAAAGACTAAACCCAACACCCTGGGGTTGTTTTCCGAGAAATATTACAATTTTCTTAAGCGCTTCCGTATCTTTTTGTTGCGAATTGAATGTAAACCTAGAAGCTTTGAGATTGTGAAAGCATTTCATACTCAAGGACTTTTTATTTTTCGTTATTTTGTTGACAAATTACTGTAAAGCGATGATGGCAAATATCTAGCTAGAATTTTTTTGTACCTATTTTTTTATAATGAAAGCATTGACATTTGAAAGTTTTTATATTAAGAAGAAAAGAGATTTGCAATCGTTTTGCTTGAATGGAGATAGTTATATAGATCATATTAAAGCAAAGGGCCCAATCTTGAGGAAGACATTTTTTGGTTTAATTACATTGGCATCACCTATGAGGTACTTAGGGCTGTCCTGTTGGAACCACGTGTCATCAGCATGCATATCATTCAATTTGGGCCAAAATAACTTATTTATCATTGATTGATAGCGACCTTCGATGTTGAAAAAAGTACGAACCACTGATGCCGCCCACATCCACGATCAACACCAAACTGTGTCTTTCTGGGGATGCATTGTCGCAACTCCAAGAAACTCCTGAGGCTTAAATATTCCAACATGGATAGATTCTACCAGATAAGCCTCAATTACACCTAGGACTAGGACAACCTGGATCTAGATATAGTAGAGCCTCAAAACATTCTCAGATTCATTCACAGTATATGTGTTCTAACAGGTGGACACAATGGACCAAACTGATGGTCTAAGAAGTGAAGCTGTGGGGACTGTAGTAGAAGCTCTATTAGTCTATTCACCTACCACCGTAGACCTACCCTATAAAACGATTCCGCAGCATTAACAATATCCCACAAAAAAATGTAAGCTAGATAGTTCGGTCTGACAAGTTTTTATACTCTTATTAGATTCTCCGAAATTTTAGGCGTTGAAAAGAATAAGGATGTCGAGAAAAAGGTGAACCCGCTCTGGACCAACGGCAGTGGATTAGTTTAGTTTAACTGAAGTGACTCTTGATGAGAAAACCCCTGATCTACCCAGTATAGAACTGGAGTATAGAGGCGGCTAGATGCTGACATCCTATGCAAACAATTTTCTTCTATCGATGAAGTGAAGAAGTAACCGCCACTGATATTATCAAAAAATAAAAAAAATAAATGGCGCAACAGGTCCGTATAGCCACAATAGGTCTTGCTTCTTAAAAGCGAATGGTGCGAGAGTTTATAATTTTTGGGACGAATAGAAGGGATCTGCAATTTTATGCCGAGTCCGAACCGAATTTTTTTTCGGTTTTTCGATTTTTTTTCTTTTTGTATAATAATGTCCTATTGCTCTGCTAAATTTGAAAACTTTACGATGGAATCATGACGTAATCTCGAATGACAAAAATCTCGAATAGTTTTTTTTTTTAATTTCGAAAGCAAGAATCTCGAATGTACAAAAATCTCGAAAGACTATATCTCGAAAAAATTTCGAAAATAAAAAGCAAATTCGAGATTTTTTTTTGCACCCATCCCATAGCCAGACAGTAAACCCAAGCAGGGGGGTTGCAGGGGGCAGCATGCCCGCCATACGTATCGAGATTTTTATTTTCGAGATTTTTGTTATTCGAGATTATGCTTTCTAGATTTTTTTTTCGAGATATCGGGGTAGACCCCTTTACGATAATCGGAAGTGGGCCAAATTAATAATAACATATTTTCAAAAGTGGGCTGATACAACACCTAAAATATGTAAAAATTTTTATTTTTTTTTTTTTCCTTTTTCCTTTCCTTACACACACACACACATAGAAGTGGGTGTATACCACGCCCTAGCATATATACCACAGGATCTCCTATTGTTCCAGATTTCACGACTAGGATGGCAGAAAGTGCTCATAATGTTATATTCGAAAACCAATAATGCTACAGAGTGGAAATTCTGTAAGATGAACCATTTTAGTGAGCTTAGTAAATGCTCTAAGCCTAAAGCTTTTGTTTTAATTGGTTCCGACGTTAAAGGGGAGTCGAAAACAGCCTGAGTTGGTTCCTGCATAATGGGCGTATTCCTTTACAAGATAACATGGCTGGGGTAGTCTCTTTTGATATAAACCAAAGAAAGAAAGAAAGTAGAAGAACAAAAAATGCTTAGATCGCTCAACTGTGGAGTATCGCTGCAGACTTGTAGTTCTTTTCAAATAATTTTCAACTTGTAGTTACAGACTTGTAGACTCGTAAAGCATTTTGATCGCTACACTTATAATGTGAATCTGCCGTGCTACAAGTGCGGCAAAATGTTTATGGAACACAATATTATAATTTACAGCTTCATAATTTATTTGCGCTTGTAGTTATAAGTCTACAAGTACAACACTTGTAGTTGTGGAACCTGTGAAGAATCAGATTTCCACTGATTAAAAATAACTCTTCAATTTACTAAACGTTATAATATTCTTTATTTAATCTAAACTAATATAAAAGTTTTGTATAAGTAATATTGTTAAAAGGTGCGGATGCGGTCGTATTGCTTCTTCTTACTTCTTTTTTCGTGTCAGATTTTATAAGGCCGATGACAAATGTGAACTGACATTTGTAAGATGACGTAGCTAAAAGTAAACCGAGCTGTGGTGTTGCCGTTTCACGTTGTGTAACAGTGATGCCACAGTTCTCCCCCTCTGGTATAACGACTCGACGACCAGGGGCCTGTATGTACCACGAAACAACAAGTATTGTGGAATGGCAGCATTTTAACATATTGCTCCGATAAATTGCTACTGTTTAACAGTAGGTACTTGTTGTTTCGTGGTACTGGCCCCAGATCGCGTTGTTGTTGTTGTTGTTGTTGGCGGCGGCGCTTGAACTGATGAGCTTTGTTCCTGTGGCTCCTTTGTGATAAATGCTGGTTTAAGTCTGTCCACAGAGATGTTTTTCATTCGTCCTCTAACATCCAATTGGTAAAATTTTTCGCCCTTTTTATGGATCATATAAGGTCCATCGTACGGAGCTCTCAATGGGCCTTTGACTTCGTCGCATCGCACAAATGCATGGCTGCAGTTTTGTAGATCTGGATGAACGAAAATCTTAGAGTTGTCCTTGTGCTTAACAGAAATTGGGCTTAGTGTGGACATCGATCTCTTCAGCTCTTTCATGAATTCGGATTCTGTGGTAATGATTGGTTTAGGATGAAAGAACTCACCGGGAAGTTTAAGTATTTCTCCGTATATCATCTCAGCCGGCGTAAAGATTGTTCCGCTTTTCACCATCGCGCGCAATCCCAAAAGAATGATTGGTAGGAAACTCAAAAGAATGATTGGTAGGAAACTGCACCAGTTCTCATTTGAATAACATTTGATTGACGTCTTGAGGGTCCTGTGCCATCGTTCAATCATCCCGTTTGCCTGAGGATGATAAGGAGTGGTTTTAAGATGATTAATACCTAACCTAAGTACCTTGTTAATTCTTTAAATATGTTTGACTCGAACTGTCGGTCGTCCCAAATCGCGGTCGATCATGGTTAGGCAGTATCGATTTCCTCTGGAAGGTGGGAGAGGACCAATGAGGTCGATGTTGACATGTTCGAAACGCGCTGCTGGATCTTCGTAGGATTCTAATTCGGCCTTGTTGTTGTTGTGGCGTTGAATTTTAGCTCTTAAGCCAAACAAATCTCTCTTTGATGAGTGCGATTGTCGCCTTCACATATATTGAATAGGCCGCCGGTGTATGTGAATATATGAATATAATGACAAGTTAAATGGAGAAAAGTCAAAATAAAAAAGTTTTCACCCCCTTTTTGACAAATTTTTCAACATCTTTTTATATCAAGAATCTTGAGTTATTAGCGAAACTCCATGACAAATTTTAAGGTGCTGGGGTATAGGCATATAGGCATGTTGTAATTTCTACATTTTCATCTTGGTTTTCAACATTAAGATAGATAAATAAAATCATACTTAAATTTGATGAATTTTTTACTTTCAGCAGTCACTACAAAAATAAAGAGATCATTGATTCACTTAGCTCGAAAATAACTCTCAACCTTTATTTTCAATTGGTTTCTCACTGAGAGATATTACATTCGGCTTCGACATTAAGGTCTTGCTCTGAGATTTATTTATATATAATTACCTTTTCGCTCTTTGGTTGATTTTTATTTTTAAATTTTAGATTTATCACTCCTTAGTTAACTTTTTCCATACAAATTAAATGGAAATGATCAACCAAAGACCTCATTCTTCGAAAGTAAGTTAAAAAAGTCAAAATTGTATTGAATTCAGTGTTGTCGTCCTTTTTAAAACATATAGCTATTGTCGATTGGGGGAAATTAATTCTGTTGTGTAGATACTCAGGTTGTTTAGTTTCGATGACTTCTGCAGAAGTTGCAGAGATGAAGAGGAAATGGAATCTGTGAAACATCTTCTGTGTCACTGCCCAGCCCTCCAAGAACGCCGCTACTCTTGTATGGGAGCACGGTTCTTCGACGGCTTGGAAGATCTAGCAACGATACCTCTATCAGATTTTAAAAGATTCATCAACAGATCCGAATGGTTTTGTTAGATGCATGTCCTATCATGTACTACAAAAGGGTAATCACAATGGGCCTCAATGGCTTCTGGGTGAATATTGCTTATACTGCAAACTGCCCCTCTAACCTAACCTAACCTAGTTTCGATGACTTTTAGCAGGAAGGACAATGTCCGAAATTTCATTAGGCTATCGAGGCAGCACCCACATATGCTTTTAGAGAACGCAGAAACAGGATCGTAGTAATGCAGTCTTTAGACATAACCTAATTACCTAATTTTTTAGATTATTCCAGAGTTATTTCCCAGGAGTCAAAGAACTGAATTTGTTTTCATATAACTAGGTTTTTGCTGTTCTAATTTTCATAACCACTTGACATATTATTACATAAACTATGAATAAAGAAAATGGCTTTATACGGGATATCATCATCTGAATAGGTAATAAGAAATATTTTAAGAATTTTAGAATTAAGTTTGACTACAAGTAAACTCCCAATGGTTTTAGCAATACCTTACTTGTGTAGCCGGGACACTTTCACTTGCACTGAACTTCCTTAGAGGAGTGTTAACCAATGACTCTTCAAATCACTAATGCAATTCCGCATGCGCTGCTAACTAATGTTAATAGTTATAGTGAGAAATGTACAAATGAGATTTATTTTTTTCTGTCAGTGATATCTCTCAGTGGTTGACCGAAACCATACAAAACAAAAATAAGGGTTTCTCTCTGAGCGTAACCAAAAAAAATACTGTGCAAAGAAACTGATTATTATGTGATCAAATTTAAAATTCTCAACAACTGAGAGTAATATTAAGACCTTCGAAAAGGTTGAGAGATACTTTCGAGCTCTAAGATCAACCCTTAAATTTAAACAATTCTCTAACCATATTTGCTGCAATTCTTAAAACAATTTAAAGAATAGCTTTAAGTCTCGAACCAAAAAGAGATATCTACCCCATACATAATATCTTCACATGCCCGATCACCTCAATAATGTATCGAATAGCTCTGCTTTATGGATACCATTTAATGACGCACAGTGCGCCACAAGCCGTGATTTATGAGCGAATGAAGTGGAATTTCCAGCCATAAAATATAATTGAACATAAACGTCTGCTGCTAGGGATGTAGTAATATAATGTCTTCCAAAATGTGGAAGCAAAACACGCTATAGACTTAAGGGACTCGGGTCGGGGCACTTGTAAAAAGCGGAAAATAAAACAACAACTTGTTATCAATCAAAAATTAGGCTCTTATTCTAGGTTTTATTGGTCAGCAAAAATACAAAACGGTTCAACGTTCAAAAGCTTCAACTTTTCCAAGAGATTATCAAACACCATTATATAGATAGATATTATTGTAGATGAATTGAATTGGAAGACAGTTCCAGCCGACCAATGCTGGCAGAACGACGCAATGGGACGCTTGTGATGAGTCGATTGCTTCCTTTCCAATTTTGGTGTCGTATACAAAATGCTCTACCCATAGAATATAGGTAGTCAAGGGGGTTAGTACAAGGTACCAGTTGGTTGTTTCTTTTACGGATCTGGGAATATTGCTCACTCTATTCTATACATATTTTGTACGTGCCTTCAGGGACGCTGACTGATTTTTGCAGCATTTTTGGGATGTCATAGACGCCATCAGGTTCTTTTATGTTCGCAATTATTTCTCAGGCTGTTAGAATTGGGACGCATATAATTTTGCGTGCGTGGTAAAGGTTTATCGTCGTTGCATTCTCATTGTAGGTTTATTTCACATAGTTAGACGAAGCTTCATGTTTGCTTCCCATAATGTTGGAATGAAGTTTGTCCGCAAGCGATTAGTAGAATATCGGCCTGTGAGTTTAAGCTTGTGTGTACCATAAAAACGCATCAAAAATCACCGCAAAAACTCCGAAAAGACATTAAAAGCGCTCACAAAATCGCGCCCAAAAACGAGCCAAAAAGCGCTTAAAACCGCATCAAAACCCCTCAAAAAAACAAAATTAAAAATGATTAAAAAACGCACAAAAAAAACACGCCAAAAAGCTTACATAAACCATCGCCAATAATGAGTCAAAAAATACCCCACAACGAGCCAAAAGCCCACAAAGGGTTTACTACGATATCTCGACAAAAAAATCTCGAAAAAAAATCTCGAATTTAAAAAATCTCGAAAAAAAAATCTAGAAAGCATAATCTCGAATAACAAAAATCTCGAATTATGGTGTTAAAAAGTGAGATGCGTAGCGTATGGGGGGCATGCTGCCTTGAGGTTTACTGTCTGGCTATGGGATGGGTGCAAAAAAAAAATCTCGAATTTACTTTTTTATTTTCGAGATTTTTTCAAGATATACCCCCAGTTTCACACTGAAAGTTTAAACTAAAGTTCAACTGAACCTGAACGTGAGTTTAAATTTGAAGTTCAACTCGTCCGGTTTCACAATATAATCTAAACTTCAGTTCAATTGAACTCAGTTCAACTAAATTTATTGAATGAATTTGATAGTATTGTACAGTACTTAGCTTTTATACGACTTTTCTAAAATCGTTCCTTGTCTTTGCTTTCAAAGAATACGAAAAATAACGTCAAATATTTGTGTTTTTGACAATCGGCTGATCTGAGGTTTAAACGGCAGATTACTGTAGTTTAACTTAAACTATAGAATGAACTCTGTTCAAGGTTTAAACGAAATTCTGAAACAGAATTAATTGTTGAACTAAAGTTTAAACTAAAAGTGTAGTTTAAACTCCTACTGTGAAACTGGGGGATAGTCTTTCGAGATTTTTGTACATTCGAGATTTTTGCTTTCGAGATTAAAAAAAAAACTTTTCGAGATTTTTAGCCTTCGAGATTTTTGTCATTCGAGATTACGTCATGATCCCCCCCACAAAAAGGGGAGCCCGAAATGGTTAGTATGGTCAAAATTGAGCAAAGGGGCGTTGCACCGCCCATACAAAAAAAAATTAATCAAAATTTTATATCTCAAAACCCACCAAATCCATTGAGCTCAAATTTACAGAGTCTTAAGGTATTGGGCAAAGGAGTGTTTCTGAGAAGATTGGTCAAAATTGGACAAAATCTTATATCCGGAAAACCACCGAACAAATTGAGCTCAAATTTTCGGACAATCTTAAGTATTAGCCCGAGAGTGTTCCTGTGAGTATCGGCGAAAGATTGGACAAAGGGGCGTGGCGCCTCCCATAAAAAAAAAAAACATTGCAAATGCTTCCTTCGACAGTCACGGAAGCCAACGTTTTTAAAATTTCAATTGCATGTCTATCAGGACATGTACTATCTAGGCAATACGATTCCTGGAAAACCAGAAATGTTGTGTTCCACAGAGCATTACAATAAAAACTGTTTATCACTGATTTAAATGAATTTGAAATTGATTTTTCTTATTTTTCTAGGGGCTAGTACATAATAACAGCAAGTTAAATGAAGTAAAGTAGAACCATTCGAAAGGAACACAACCGAAAAAAAAACAGCTTCTTCACTATATGCACTATAAGCATACCGAACCGACCAGAAAAATTAAAATAACTCATTCTTTACTTCGTTCCTCTCGGGTTCATACAAAAAATAAAACTGTACCTTCCTTGATCACCTTGAAGTGGACCTTCTAGTGCACCACAGTTTATTTATACACATGCTGTATTCAGTATTCCTATTCATAATCATATCCGTCGTATGTTCTGCAAACATTTTTAGCCAGAAAAGTTTGCTTCGTATTTACAAAAACCAGTCAGTTTGTTTTACATAGATATAGGAAAAACTTCGAGCTCACCACACTTAGATATAGGTACATATATTTTATCAAAAAATATCCTGTACAACTTTTAAGTAATCATAAAAAAAAAATTTCAATGAATGTGGTTTGGCCATTCCAACTTACATTTAGTATAGTGATTGTTATTGCATGTCCTTATTAAACAAAAAAATCCTGTCAAAGCACAAAGACTATTTGATAGGTACAATATAAATAAGGATGCAAATTTGGGATACTATATGAGTATTATGTCAGTGGCGTGGCGTCCATATAACCCGATTCCTACCGTGTTACCTTTTAAAAGTTTCAGTTTCAGCTACACAACAATGTTTACTTAAAAACGAGCAACATAAAACCCACGGGATAAACTTAATAATATGTATCTATTCATCTGCGCAAGCTACATACCCCGACCCCACCAACTCAATTGAACTTTATACACACGGAAACACACACCCTTCGGGCCTTCTTCGCCTTCATTATTATTAGTATTATAACTGCCCACACTCTCTGAGCATAACCCAAATCTAAAATAACCCGAAATATGACGGGTTATAAAATCTCTCACTGGATAGAACAAATTTGTCTCCTTTCTCTTTTGTACACTTGCGTTTATCTGAGTTTAGTCCTCTCTGTTCAACGCCCGCTTTCTTATGAAAAAAAATAACCCGCTTTTCTTCGGGTTATTTGGTGGGTTTTGTGTGTATCTTTTACCGCTGCGCTGTGGTGTAATTGAGTATATGTATCTGGAAAATAACACGCTTTTCTCCGACATATTTGGTGAATTTGAATTGTGTGTGTATCTCCTACCGCTGCGCTTTGAACTGTGATGTAGTCATAGCTCATAGTCAGTTCACTTTTTTACCTAATCATTTTCTGATTTTTTTCTGAGGGGAGTATCCTCTGTTCATAGGCCGCTTTCTTATGCAATAAAATAACACGCTTTTCTCCGAGTTATTTGGTGAATTTTGTAAGTATCTTTTAAAAAATAAACATACTGATGTGTTTATAAAGTTTATAAGCAAGTCGCTAAGTGAGAAATCAAGTGTTTTGAGTCTTGGCTATGATCTTCGTACCTAAATACGTTTGAAGAAATGTTTCAAAGAGTAAGTAGATGATTGTACTGAAGCTCCACAAAAACCCCAAATGCTCGATTTAAACACTCATTTAAAGAACCTTTATGTAGAAATAAAGGACAATATTATAAGACATGATATAAATCATGTTTACACGAAATACATACGAAAGTTTTGCACTCAAGATGGAAAAATATCTTCATTAATTTAATTTCTTCCTGGAGTTTTCGATTGTATGGCTTTAAAAAATAACTGAAGGTTTTGTATACATAGCTAGATAGGTACTACCTACATCTTCCCTTCGACATTTTGATATTTTTCGACTTCGACTTACCATTTAAAATTATTCACGCCACGCCACTGGTATATGTATATACTTTAGAGACATTTTTTACTGGTCTGTTTAGATTCTAAACTTAAGAACGACAGCAAGTTTAACCCTAGAAAAGTAATCATATTTTTTAGTACATTAAAGGTCGAATCGACGAAGTAATATTGGACTCCATTTTTTACGAAAAGTGTGCACAAAATGCTTGTTAATTTTAATAGTTAATATTAACAGACCATTTCTTTTTTAAAGAAAAAAAATCAAAAATGTATTGTAGTTTATAAAAAAAACTTTTGCCTTTATATGGAAAAAGGTGTTGGAACCCTTGTTTTTTGAGATCAGTTCATACTTTTTTTTATAGAAAATAGAAAAATTAAGAAAATATAACATAAAATCATAAGAACTTAAAAACTAACCTTGTACGTATCGTATGATTACTTGGTCTGGTGCCATTTTTTTAAGTACAATACATATGTAAAAATGTTCCCTTTTCTTTACATTTATTGCATCTACGTTGCCCTCTCTTATTTCTTTGTTAATTTTTGTGGTATTTTTTTTAATATTAGCTCGAATCGAACACTAAAAGTTACGTAGAAGGTAATCTTCGTCGTTTCGACGAATATTGGCGGAGAGAAGATGCGATCGGAATAAAGATCGAATAGAAAATCGAAAAGATTAAACTGATGTTCGTCGAATCGACGAAAATTACCCTTCTAGGGTTTTAAATTAAAATTTATAATAAAGGCTGATTAAATACAATATAACCTAGCGCTAGCAATAATGCTTAACAGAATTCTCAGGAAACTTTAGACCCGGCAAAGCGAAGTGTTGGTAGGACTTAAGGAAATCCTTTACCTTTAGCCCATGAGATTAGAGTAGGTACTGAAGAGTGATTGGATTTTAGCCCCAAAGGTCAACTCAGCAGAGTGGGGGCTATACGGCGTTATACAATAGCACTCAAATCGATTTGGAAATAACGCCCAAAAATAAACAACAAGATGGAAATAAAGCCCAAAAATTATTTGCAGTTTAATACGTATGGAGGGCCCCCCTGCAACCCCCTGCTTAGGTTTACTGTCAGATTTGGAGTATGTACGAAATTGGATGTATTGAAGGTTTTTTTTGCAGTACGAACTCCCACCCACTCCAAAATCCAGCAGAAAACCCAAGCAGGGGGGTTGCATAATTATTTCACTGTTTATGCATTTCCACTTACTATTTTGGGATTTACTGCTTGCCAAAAAAACGAGCCCTGGAAAGGAAATAACACCCAAAATGATGAAAAATTTTGCAACAACAAATTGTACGAGTTTTTTTAGGGCGTTATTTCCAAATTGATTTGGGTGTTATTTCGTTGGACGCTATTGCCTAACGCCGAGGGCTACCACACAAGTAGAAAGGTTAGTGGGTTGGCAAGACAGGAGGAACACGTCACACTTAGATCAATGTAGATCCGTTGTAATGGAGACACAAGTAGAAAAAGTTATCAACAACTGCCTCCGTGGCTTACTAGAGAGCCTTGTTAGTTACGGCTCTAATTTACCACGAATCATAGCATCATTTAAGAACAATAAGAAACTATATCTACTTTCGTTTGGACCGAGCAAACGATGTAGATCAGACTTTTGAAAAAGCTAAACTGCGGTCCAGTTTTATTGAATTTGATTCATGATATGTCACTCTCACTACCTGAGGGCAGTAGACCTTTATTTTTAGTTTGACGGGCCTCTTGTGTCCATCATACTGCCTGAAAGTGGGATTTTGGTCGTAATCGCTATCTAAAGGTTTGTAGAAGGGCTTCTTGAAAATTCAAGCACCGACTATAATTTTACTGACCTTATTTTTTTAGGTTTCGGTTCGGACCTTGTAGGCTTGACCTGTGTTTTATGACTCAACTATCTAATGGGAAGTTTGTGCAATGGTTTCCTCTTTCGTTCTTAAAGGTGCTAATATACACGGCATGTAGCAAGCTGTCATGATATGCGAATTAACAATTATCAAAACGCAATTAAATTTTATAAAAAGCAGAACAAATTTTATTCACAACAAAATCTATTATTTAGGCCTATTCGGCAAAATCTTTTATCCATTTTTTCTGTTATTCTGTTATGAATTTCCATACAAAAATTCGAACTGTCAAAAAATCTTTTACGATTTCCAGAATTGGTATTCTGCGTGCAAAAATCTTTTATGAAATCTGTTATAAATCATAACAGAATAAAAGACAGAATTTTGTGACTTTTATCATAAAAGATTTTTATTAATTAGAAAGTTTTGAATTGAAATGGATATCTATATAATTTATCGTCAACGAAATGTTTACAAAAGAAGACTAATGTAATAATTGTGCATAAACTAGTGGGTATGTAATCGAAAATAATTTGGAAATTTGTACCTACTTTTGCTTTAATTCGCGAGGAACTCAATGTCGAGTAGCTACTTCTCCGGACGGAGCGATCCATGCTTCGGTGGTTTGGTCATGTTAAACGCATGTCCCCAACCAGGATCGTACGACGTCCTATGGAATCCGTACCATCATCAGGCAGGCGTCTCCTAGGTACACCCAGTATGAGATGGTTATATCAAGTTCATAATCTCTCCTCTACACCCGTATGAGGTGTTGCCCTTGATGATTTAGAGACGATGTCGGAGAATCGAGAGCTATGGAGGGTCCACTTGAGCAACCTATACTCGCAACCCACGTAATGGATAAGCGGACCATTGAAAATGATTGAATGAATATTTTTTGTTTAGACGAAGACACCGATCACCTTTGCTGGAACTAAGAATAAATAGTAATCCATTTGATCTTCCTAATGTATGAGTTTTATTCAGCCCTTTAGATTGGATTGGAACAATTTACAAAACACGAATACAACCATTTCATTTCAAATTCAGGTAAATTGTATTTCTAAAGATGACGATGTAAAGTTGGATATTTATTTCAAGTTTCTCACGACACTACATTTTTACGGATACAGTTCATATCAGGCTTTTTCCTAAAAAGATGTTCCATTATTTATTACACAATTATTTAGTTTGTAATAACTCAAAATATACTCTTTTCAGACTGCATTTTAATATGTTTTTTTGCGCAAATTTGATCAGGTGCCTACCGTCTATGCATAAAAAAAAACTCTGCGGTTTGTTTTGACAGCTTCGTAACAGATTTTCAAGTTTCGAACTTCCATAACAGATTTTCATAAAAGTTCGAAACCCTGAATACGATTTATAAAAGATCTTTTATGGTCGAGATCTTTTATGATTCATAACAGAAAATTCATAACAGAATAACAGATTTTGCCGAATAGGCCTAATTATTACATTACTGTTACGAGTTGCACTGATGACTGTCTGCTCTGGTTACCGTTGATGTCCCTTTTATTGTCGATTCGGGTGTGTCGCTCGGTGACCTTTCGCCAGATGTTCTATGATGGTTCTCACGATCGTTTGTTATTGTTGACGTAGATGTTGTTGATGGGGGTCGGATGATGCAAGGTGTTGTGTTGGTTTTACGATCGTTCGCCAGATGTTTTCTCGCGATCGTTACCTCGTTCCCAAATAGTGTGGGAAATCAATTCAACCTCCTGCTTTGCTGTATTTTTGTTGTTGTTGTTGTTTGAAAATGGATAGTTCAGTGGGAGAACTAGAGTGTTAACTTGCGTATCTACCTATAGATTGTATCTCGGCTCTAGTCCTTTGTTGCTGAACGGCGGGATAAACCACTTGTTTGACTGAATGCGTGATCGCCGGTATTAAACCTTTGGTTTCTTCTTCATGGTCGCTCTGTGAAACCTATAAGTGTCAAAATTGCTTCCCTAGAATATCAGTTTTTTTGTAACACCTCAAACACAGATCCTGTAGGGAATTTTTTGGTATCATTGTATCCACGCTCTGCCGTAACCCTAACCATCTCTCCGACGAGGTTACAAATGCGGGAAGACAGCGTTTATATTTTATATACGACTCTTTCCGACTTAACTATAACAAATTTAATAAAGACGCTCAACCAGGCTGCATTAAAGTGTATTTCTTCGTAACAAACTAACACATCTCCCACCAGTGTTAGCCACTTCAAAACATCTGAGTTTTTTCTTTACATACATCTCATTGTGGTCTGCGGAGCTCACCTTGAAAAATTTCCGGTGAAGTGAACCAACTAATGCGTGTTAAGTAAGAAACTGCTTCGCATGAAACCTTTCCTTTTACGCGAAAAGGAAACATGAATTTAATTAGGACGATGAGAGCACTTTCCTCCCAGTTACCATCATCATCGTCCTTCTCTCCATTCCGGCTTTACACGTTTTCCGTGTGTTGTTGCTCCTCAAGGAGTCATACTAAATGAGGAAAAGGACCAAAAGTGATAATAAAAAAAAAACACAACACAAAAACCGTAATGAAGACTTAGCTGATGGGGTTGGTGGTAATGTCGAAAGCGAAACATTATGCAGGGTACAACTTTCCACCTTAATAAAATGTCCTTTAAGCAAAAATAGTCTCCTTGCGCCAGGATAGATTTTTTTTTCATTATAATTTGTTTCTTCCTTTCCATTTTTTTTTTTTTTTTGTTTTGCGACTGTTTGTCTCCTGTGCGTTCTTCGTCATTTTAGCCAACCTTTCAAGGTTTTGTTTTGATTATGAAATTTCGTCATTATTTGAAGGCCTTCTTGAAGGGATAGGCATTGGAGGTGAGAAATTTTATTTTTAGATGTTGAAACAGACGGTAAAGTTAATTTTGTTAATTAATTTGCGGACCCTTCCTGGGGGGATCCTGATCCGCTGACTGGCTTATCCATAGCATCACCTTTTGAGTGCTTAATAATCCTTCGTTATACATAGGTAATTGTCGGCCATCAAGAACAGCAGTTCTGCACTACATTTATGTATGTAACATACGAGTGTAATATAAGAACACAGTACATATACCGATGGCGAAAAGTGGGCGGACACAAAGGATTACAAATTGCCTTCGGTGGTCGTAAGCCGTTGTTTTGTGCTTCGTATACAGAACAGTCGTTTGCTAGGTGCAAGGATACATTTGTAGCTCCAATGCAATGACCTACATAGGAATTCATTTTATAGCTGACGTCGCCGTCGACACGGTGGATGAAGGAGAGCGAGGACGAGGATATCTGAGAGTGTTTTATGCGATGTCGATTCATCAGGAACATTTTGGTTGCTCCTTTTTAGGAAGTGGGAAGTGAAACTTAAGTGGTTTAGCCTTGCGTGGCAAATATGGGTTGTATGAATATGAATTTTGCCAGGTAGACTGTAGGTATGTGTTGTAACTCTGATTACAGTTTTGCATTGAAGCAGAGGTGTTTCTGTTTTGCCCTATAGATGTGGCTAAAACTCATGGATAGTGTTGTGGTCAATGATTGGAGAATGAATTGTAATTGTTGCGCTATTCAACAGAAAATGTTAAAAAAAATAATAGAGTTGATTGATAGTGAATGTTGAGAAGTGAAGTTAGTAAAAATGATTTGGAGGGTGGTCGTCAATTTTAAGAGAGAAAAGGGTTGCCTAGTTTGAGAGGATATACCTATACCACTTAAGCGATTGAAGTGATATTGATGACATTTAAAAATGTAATCTTAACTCTGGCGTAATGGTTTTATTCTTATTATTTAAGCAGTGTCTGTTTTTTTTTAAGAATTATATATCTATCCTATTCTATCCAAATCACTATTGCGGATTTCGCAGACTCCACGACAACGAAGAAAAACTGTGAGGAGATTTATCGTTCGACGACTGTAATCCCAATAAACTATCAGAACCTTTGCTCACCACCAAAGGTTAAAGGCTACGCTAGCCAGTTTCCTGGCTAAAGGAACCACAAACGATGAAAACCAACATTTTTGTCGATCTAATCAAAATTAAGTACCTACGGATAGCAATAGGTATCCAAGCTAAAATCCCACTAGGCTGCTGGATCTGATGACCTACAAGTCGAGTTGTTCAAAGCAGCTAGAAATGACTTGAAAGAGACCGAAAAGACATATGTACAAAAAAAAATTAAACGAAGAATAACTCTTGCCAAGCGCTATTTATTTGGGCTGGCTACAATTTTTTCGTCTTCAAATAAATAGTATTTCTTAGAAAAAAAAAATTGGAAACGACGGCAAAAATCGAAAAAAACGTCTTAAATTTAATAAAAATCGTCTGAAAATATATATATATGATATTGGAAACGTCTGAAAGAATTTTTAAAACGTCTGAAAACAAATAGTAATCGTCTGAAAAAGGTGTTCCTTCTACCAACAATGGATTGGAGGAAAGAATAAGTCCATAAAACAAAAAAAAAAACATAGACGAATTTTGAGAATCGGCGTTGCGGTCTTTAATTTTTTAAAATAAATGATTTCAGACGATTTTTATATTTTTAAGACGATTACTATTTGTTTTCAGACGAAAATGTTTTAACCATTTGGGAGATGGAGTAGTAGAATGCTAGGAGTTTCTTTATAGGAACTTAATCATCCTGCTTTATTCCACTGCGGCTTGTCGGTCCCGGTTGCGTTGTAGAGGTTTAGAGGAGTAGATTCAATGGCGAACTCCACGTGCTATGCAGCTAATTGGTTGGAAAACTGCGAATCAGTCATTTAAGATGGATAAAAAATGTAAAGCGACTATAGACACTTGCCACTTGCGCTTCGGCCCGAAAAGTCTTTGAAGTCTTTCATCGGCGGGGAAGTGCTGCCAGTGTTTTTTCATAAGAATTCCCATTCCCAGTGCGAAAAAAAAACTTTTTTCCCTTTCCTGGCTGGAAAAAGTACTTTCGATTTTCCCACAAATATTTTACAAAAAGAAAACAAAAAATTAACGAAACAACAAAAAAAAAACAGTCTTAATAACTAGGTATGGCGAAAACTCATATTGTACTCCAAAGCTCCACTCCATTCAAGAATGCCCCAATCACATCCAAAAAAATAGCATCAAAATCCGGGGTGAACCTGGGCCTCAACCAATAAGCGTCTCCAGCCAGTACGATCTTTGGCCAGCTGTCTCCAGTTTCGCACGCTAAGTTGGTTAAGTTCCCCTTCCACTTGCGTGCGCCACCTGAGTCGCGGTCTTCCTCTACTGCGTCGTCCCTCGGGTGTGGATTCGAAGATCTTCCGGGCCGGAGCATTCACGTCCATTCGCTCTACATGAGCCAGCCACCGCAGCCGTTGGACCTTCACTCTTCTGGCTAGGTCGATGTCACCGTACAGCCCGTACAGTTCGTCGTTGTATCTCCTCCTCCATTCACCGTATATGCAGACGGGACCGAAAATTACTCGAAGAATTTTCCTCTCGAAGCAGCCAAGAGTAGCCTCATCCACTTTTGATAGAGTCCATGCCTCTGCACCATAAAGTAGGACTGGGATGATTAGGGTCTTATAAAGGGTCACTTTAGTTGTTCGAGAGATCAATGTGATCAATCTGGTTGACGGTTGATTGATCGGGAGATCTCCAGTGCCTTTGTGAATATCGAGATGCGGGAACCGCGTACTTGCTATGACACCATTTCGCCCCGCCGCGAAGTCGATTAGCCTAAATCCGTTATCGGAGGTGGTGTCGTGTAGGCTTTACCTTCCGACAGTACTACCAAAGATGCCCTCTCTTCCTATCTATGCATTAAAATCACCTAGGACAATTTTAATGTCATATTTAGGGCACTGCTCGTATGTCTTGTCCAAGAGCTCGTAAATCCTCTCTTTGGTGTCGTCGTCTTTCTCCTCAAAGGCGTTCACACATCTATATATCAAGCAGCTATAAAGGCCCTTAGCTATCACCTATCATTGACTCCAAATCAGTAATACACTGTTTCAACACCCTTCAAAGTCTTAGCCTCGGGAACTGTAACAAACTGTAAAGCTACTAAGCAAGCTACCTAAGCAAAATTAGCCTAGGCAACTCAGAGGAGTGCATTCTGTATTGAAGAAGACGAAACCGCCCTCTTTTTAATGGTACAGTAGATCTTAATCATATCGACGCGACGTGCCCCATTTATCGCCTAGGTCAGTCAGTGAGCACGTTCAAGAATCTAGTTTAGTAAGTCTGACAGCTCTCTATATTTAAAGTTGCTGAGTTTTCATTGGGCTAGACTGGTCTCGTGTACAATTTTTCAGTTGACGTTTATATCGGCAACACCGACAATTCAAGTCAAGAATTTCTCGACTTACTACTAAGTTGACATCTATATTTTTTGTGCCAACATGTGTCCGAAGAACTCGGTTTTGCCATTTAGGTATATTGTGTCATCGGAAAACAAACAAGAACAATCAAAGATGGAGACAAGCTGGTCATAGAAAAGAAAGAAGTGCTGGATACTTGGCGAAGGTATTTTAGGGAAAAATTTAAAAAAGATGAAACCATACCTAATGAGGTCGGAATCGTATATGGACCATACCTAGAAGTTGAAGACGAAACAACAGAAGGACCAGTTAGAGAAGAAGAGGTTGAGTGTGCCATACAGACAATAAAAAATGGAAAAGCCGCCGGACCAGATGAAATAGCCCCGGAACTCCTTAAATATGGTGGTCCAGAGATTCAAAAATCCTTAACTGAACTGTTTCAAAAGGCATGGGATGAAAATAGGATACCAACAGATTGGAAAGAAAATCTGATAATACCAATTCATAAGAAGGGTAGTAGTTACGACTGTAACAACTACAGGCCGATAACATTATCATCTACAGTGTATAACCAAGGTACTGGAAAAGCGACTTAGGCGAGTAGTGGAAGAAGACCTAGAAGAGGAGCAGGCAGCGTTCAGGCCGGGGAGACAAACACAAGACCACATCTTCACATTAAGAGCCATCATGGAAAAATGGATGGCTAAGGGTAAGGACCTTTTCCTAGCGTTCGTAGACTTAAAAGCGGTGTTTGATAGTGTGCCAAGACAATATGTATGGGAGGCACTAAAAACTAAGAATGTCCCAGAGAGACTGATAAACGCTATTAAAAGTGTCTATTTGACAAGCCGGCGGGGAAAGTAAGACTAGAGTGGGAGAAGTCAGAAGAATTCGAAATATGCAAAGGATTAAAGCAAGGAGACAGTCTTAGCCCACTACTGTTCATTATATTCATGGATGAAATAGCTAAATCATGTAAGAGACAAACAAAAACAAAGATAAGTGGTTCAACAATTTAAAAAGAAAGGGAATGGAGGTTAATATAAACAAGACCAAAGTTATGTGGGTCTCTAAAGAGGATAGGTCGACAGAGAATCTACATATAACATGCAACGGCAGAGAATTAGAGAGAGTTGAATCCTACGAATATCTCGGAACCATTGTTAGCTGTAAGGGAAAAATAGACCAAGAAGTGCTAAGCCGGACCAAGAAAGCAGTCTCAGCGTACTATCAGATAAATAACACAATAGTAGGTAAACGAGAGATAGGCACAAAAACAAAACTCAAGCTTTACAACACGGTTATAGTACCAATAGCAATGTATGGTACCGAGTGTTTGCCGCTATTAGAAAAACATCTGAGTAAATTTCAGGCAGCAACAGAAATGAAGTACGTACGAAGGGTCGCAGGAAAAACCAGGAGAGATATGGTCAGAAATGAAAGAATACGTACAGAAGTAGGGCAGAAGAAGTCGATAATCCAAGAAATCGAGGAGAGTCAGCTAAAATGGTTCGGACATCTACACCGGCTGGACGAGTCAAGAAAAGCCAAACAGGTACTGGAAATGAAAACGGAGGGCAATGCACCGAGAGGAAGACCATGAAAAACCTGGGAAAATCGCATCCAGGAGGTGGGAAGGATGAGGGGCAGAACCCTGCCAGAGATGAGAAGAGAGAGCTGGGACCGACTTAATTGGAGAAGATGGATATCCCGAGGCTACCCCGACGCCTAACAGCAAATGGGGAATTGAAGAAGAAGAAGAAGTGTCATCGGAGATAATGGGAGAGAGCAGTTCGACATTTCGATTGCCATTGATATACCTGGTCGGCATAAGTATTTTGACAAAACTAAAGTTAATTTTGCTCATAATTTGAAACTTACTTCATGTCAGTTTAGGCACCAATGAAAAGGTTATTTAAATTCCGTTTGAATGATACAAAACTTTCCTTAACCCATTAAGTACCCATTTAAAAATTTTAGAATTTAGAACTTTTGTGAATGTCTATTTTTTGGACTTTTTTCCTCGGTATCAAAAAAAAAATTTCTTGATGCAAAAAGTTTCTTCAGACAATTATAATAGTGACTGCAAAAAAAAATTTTCAAAAATCTCTTCGCTAATATTTTTTATGATTTTTTTTTGGGACCGAGGGAAAAAGTCAAAAAAGTAGGCTTTTACAAAAGTTCTTAATTTTCAATGGGTACTTAATGGGTTAAGGAAAGTTGTGTATCATTCAAACGGAATTTAAATGACCTTTCCATTGATGCCAAAATTTACAGGAAGTAAGTTCAAATTATGAGTAGAATTAACTTTAGTTTTGTCAAAATACTTATGCCGACCAGTGTATGTAGTATATAGCACCAGTCAGGACTCCTTGAGAAAAAAAAATGCAATTGTCAAAAAGTGACATAAATGTAAGGTCCACTTGACTCCAGACAATTCAAGTCGACTTACGATGACTAGAATCTTAAATGCGGTCAGTCTTCATTAGTTATTACTAAAAACAGGTCGCCTTTCTTTATGATTGTGTCAATAAAATACAACCGCTTGTTCATGAACGCACCCAGGTGCGTACGTAAAATAAATGGGCTTGTTCAATAAAATGTATAGCTTAGCTAAAAAAAAATATTTTCCTGAAATTGAACAAAAAAATTAAATAAAAATTTCAAAGAACCAAAATTCCCTTTTCTTTGTTCTGGAAAACAGTACAAATATTCCCTCAAAAAGGGCAATTTCCCACAAACTGGCAGCATTGGCGGGAACCGTTTGCCTTTAAATTATTCTCATCAGTGCTTTTTGATGCAATCCATTTGAATCAGGGGCGTAGCGAGGGGGGGGGGGGCGTGGGGGGGTGTCGCACCCCCCACGCTTTTCAAGAGTCGGCAAATCAACGATTTGCATTTGCAATTTTCAAAAATTAGGTCTTAAGTTGGATTTCCATTAGGTATAGGTTTTTAAACTTGTAAGTGTATACAAAAGTCGGCATTTTCAAAGGTTCCACATGAACTCCTTAAAATCGGTGAATCGGTGAATTTGCCGACTGAAATCCTTAAAATTTAGCGAGTTTAGATTCGATTTTAAAAGGACGGTTGGCATTTCTAATTTGAGGTTAAATTCGAAGGAATGTGTTATTCGCTAGTTCGCGGCTTATTGATGTGGATTGCGAACTTTAACAATTCGTGGCAAACGTGTGTTTGGGCCAAGAGGAGGATAATTAATTGTACCATCAAAATGTATTAAGAAAATAAGTTTATAAACAGTTTAAATAACGAAATTTCGAATTACATACTTTTTGCCGCGAACGAAAACACCCGCGCGAATTGTCAAAGTTTATTCGCAATCCACATCATTTAATACGCATTCCACAAACTAGCGAATTAAACATTCGTTCGAACTTAACCTCAAACTAGACATTGTGGGTAGAAACTGATGGCTGGAATTCGCGAACTGCCGCGACCTATAAAAGGGTTCATGTGAACGGGCTGTCAAAACTTGCGAATAGTCGTTCGATCGTAGGTAGTTGGTCGCTCTTATGTGAATGGTCCTTTAGGTATTAGCCCAGGGGTGTTCCTGTTAAGATTGGTCAAAATTGGACAAAGGGGCGTGGCGTCTCCCATACAAAATCACATCTTCTATGGAGTGAAACTCGTTGACGTTAGATATAACTCGATAACCGCTGTGGGCCGATTTGCATTATTTCTATACAGTCGGAAAGTTCCTGAAATAAGTCGGCATTTAAATGAAAGTCACCCCCCCACGGCTCGAACCCTCGCTACGCCTCTGATTTGAATTATCTTGTGTATTAAGTGGACAGAAAACTTGGTTCGTTTTTGTTTTGTTTAGATGGCGCTCACAGTCCGGGGTGGACCACGGCCTCAACCAATAAGCCCCTCCAACCAGCTCGGTCCCTAGCTAGCTGCCTCCAGTTACGCACAACAAGTTGGTTGGGGTCGTTCCAACAACCAATTGTGAGCGCCACCTGAGGTGGGGTTTTCCTCTCTTTCGTTATCCCTCGGGGCTGGGGGTGGAGGTGGACACAAAGACTAGTCGGGCTGGTGCGTTGTTGTCCATACGCTGCAGCCCAGCCCAGCCAACTCAGTCGCTGTATTTTTAGCTTTTTGATTAGGTCAACGTCGCTATATAGCCTGTAAAACTCGTCGTTGAATCTCCTCCTTCATATTCCGTCGATACTGGACCAAAAATCACTCGTAGAATATTTCTCTCAAAGAGTACCAAGAGGTATTCATCAGCTGGACAAAAAACTTAGTACCTATACAAATATGTAAAGTGAAAAGGCTGTAAGACATTTCACAACCATTTTTTTGCTGAATAATATATATGTATGTCATTTTCATGTACACAGTTTTTGGCATGTAGGATGTAGGTATTGGCAGGATAGTTGGTTAGTCTATTTTGTGTCTTACTCCGTTAACTCTCTGAAATTCTGAGTGAAAGTCCCTGGATCCTTCGAATCTATTTTTGCTTTTGTCCTTGTTCCCTCTGAGCAAAATCGTTTACATGAAAGCAATGTCCTTCAGACCGGTCAGTCTAGAATATGTATTCAATTTTACTTGAAAATACTGAACATCTTAGTCTACTTTTGTTCACGTCCTGGGGGTACATTTCATAACCTGGAACGGAATATAATTTTCCAATGACCATCTCTCCATGTCTTATAAGGTATGGGCGCTTCTTGCTATACCCACTGTGATTGGTTACTTACCAAATTTGTAAGTTCTTCCTTCTTGCTTCCATTGTACCACTACCCGAGTTTAATTATTCCAACAAAATATCAAGCACATGACATGACATAAGGTACACAATAGCATGTAACTGACAGACTTTCGAATGGCATACAATCCAAACTGTCAACCTTTCCATTACCCCAGAGTAACAAATTTCACACATAAACCTGCTTGCTACATGAACCTAAATAAAATATTAATTAACATGCTATACACACACACACACCTACGCAGCACACCAGGCTGAAAGTCATTTGTCTAATGCATTCAGTCATCAATATTCGTATCATTCTTTGTCCTTCGTCTCCATCGTTTGCACTCAGCGGAATAAGTCTCTCATGTAATCCAGCAAATTCATTTTGTTTTCAGTCAGCAAAGCAGCGGGATACTATTCAACAGAGTTGTAGTCCATAAGATAGTCCCCAAAAAGATAACGTTGATACGACCTTCAATCTAATACCCGATAACAATAAAATGAAAACACAAAGAGTACTCGCACTTGGCAGTTGATACTTTAAGAAGATCTAACATCCTGTGGAGCTTGTCAAGCAGTCTCCAACACGCACACACTGCTCACCCAGCTCTCCAGGTTTGGTGACAAAGAAAAGCAAAGCCCATTAACGCTATCAAGGCATTTTGTCACACAATTCATGTGTCTATTCAATGTCTGATGTCCTTTTTATGTGATAATGCTTCTTTTGCCCATAATTTATGTGTCATCCATGGGATATAGGAGCAGATTTTCCAAAACAATTTGAGAAAAAGTACAATTTTCTCACAGCCCCTAACCATTCAACATCGACCGCACCTTCAGCTCTGTTTGAAGAATACAAACATCCTACGATAACACAACGCGCCGCCGTGCACCTGTTTCAATGAATCCCTCTTGGTCTCGTTTGGTCTCTAATTTGCATAGATAAGCAGACGCTATCTACAGGAATAATTTCGAGAGTTACATCTATAACTCTCTTAGGAACCGTGTTCAGTGTTCATACTCATTGTGTTGTCCTGTTTACACGCGTAACAACTTTGTTTACTCGCCTGCCATTCTAAAGTGCTTAGGTGCCAATTTATGATAACCCAACAGTGTTGTGATGTTTTGCTTGCTAGGTTTACGACAATGTATACCTAACCTGCCCTTAAGCATATACCCATGCAAGGAATAACAACAACAAAAATTAAAACTTCCGAGAATATTTCATTGAAACTTACCCGTACTTTGTGTATAAATCTGCTTACGCTACCTTAGATGATGGCCAGAAAAGTTTCTCACTTTTGCATTCTTGATAGAGCAGAAACTAAATACAAACTTACCCACCACAACACCCGCCGCGCGCCGCGCCGGTCGCTGCCATGAAGCTCATCATCTTGTGTAGCCTATTTGATAGTAGAATGTATATACCACTGTAGTGGGAGAATAAATACCAAAATATGTATTACTAAATTACAACCCCATCAGGTACAGTGTACAAATATCCTTCTTAGAAACAGAGTTGCCAAATTCGTACAAAGGAAATGCTTTTACCTTTCACTAACTCAGCAGTCAGCACCTTCAATATCTGCTCAGGCGGGAGTAGGGATATTCACAAGTCCCAGGCTGGCAGGCAGAGTATTGGGGTGGATACAATTAGGAGGGAGAGTTGCGACTTTAAAGCTTGACTTTGAAAGATCAACTCTAGCTCTAGTGCAGCTGTTTTATATGAAGTTGAATCAGCACTTGAAAAGGTTGCAGATATGGATTCTTATATCCTGATGGGTGACTTCAATGCTCACGTGGGTGTGGATTTAACGACATTGGCAGCCAAAGAACAATTTTGGAAGGAGTTCGGTGAGAAATTAGACCGTGATCACAGATCTGCAAGCAAGGTGTTCTGGCAGACCATCCGCCGTCTTAGAGGAAGGAAGTGGAACATTATTGAAGGAGTCAAATCCAAAGATGGTACACTTCTTTGTAATGAGGAGGACATCTTGCGCAGATGGAGCGAGCACTTTTCTGAATAGCTCAATCCAATCCAGGGCATTGAGGATTGATGATCATCATCCAAATCCAATAGATCCATCGCCTTGAGCAGGCAGAAAATAGTCACACGGTAGAGGAAGTATAACTTTTGCGATCAAATCGCTAAAAGCTGGCAAATCTGGCGGAGTGGATGAAATCCGGCCAGAAATGCTCAAGGCCTTAGGTGAAGAGGGAGTTAAATGGCTCTCTCGTGTCATTAAAGTGGCTGGGAATGCGGCGAAACTCCCAGGGATTGCTCCAATTACTCCCTGGGAGTTTCGCCGCATTCCCAGGGATTGCTCCAATTACAGGGATATATTACTTTTAATTCAAGTGTCCCCGGAAAAGTCTTTGCCAAGGTGCTGGAAACGCGTTGCAGAGCTGTGGTCGAGTCACGATTAGGAGATGAGCACTGCGGTTTTCGTCCCGGAAGAAGCACAACCGACCAGTTATTCACTCTCAGAATGGTACTTGAGAAGGCTTGGGAGTATGCTACACCCTGTTTACGCATGCTTCGTAGATTTTGAAGATCCTTCGAGGTAAACTCTGTATTACAGGAGTATGGAATTGACGGTTCTCTCTTGAGAGTAATTGAAGCTCAGAATTGTATTTTACACAAACTGTAAAAGCTGTATTCGAGTAAACGGCGTTAAATCAATACCTTTCACCGTGAGCGTTGGACTTCGCCAGGGGTGCGTCTTGTCTCCTCTCCTCTTTATTACTTATATGGACTGGATGTTACAGCGCAGTCTTGGCGAAGAACGTTTCGAATTGGGAGATCTGAGGATAAATGACTTGGACATCCTTGGGTCCTTTCAGACTGAACTTCAGCGCGCACTCGATCGGTTTGTAGCCGTTTGTGTTGAAGCTGAGATGAAAATAATCGTGAACAAATCTGAAGTGATGATCGTCTCCAGAACGCCTGTTCAATGCACTCTGCATGTTAGTGGAGTTCCATTGAAACAGGTGGAGAAGTTTAAGTATCTTGGAGTTTAATTCACGAGTGAAGAAAGGAGCAATGCTGAGTTTTCCTGTAGGATTGGTCAGGCTGGATCTATTTTGAGACAGCTTGGTCATTCTGTTATTAGGAGGACTGAATTTGATGTTAAAGCTAAGTTCTCCCTGTCAGTCTTTAATTCGGTATTTGTTCCAACTCTTACCTATGGTCATGACTCATGAGGTTTGGGTAATGACCGAAAGAATAAGATCGCGAATACAACCTGCCGAAATGAGATTTCTCCGTTATATTGCTGGTGTGACCCGAAGAGATCGCAATAGAAATACAGTGAAGTATGCGGGAGGAACTCAATGTCGAGCAGCTACTTCTCCGGACGGGGTGGTCCATGCTTCGGTAGTTTGGTCATGTTAAATCAATGTCCCCGACCAGGATTCCACGACGCGACGTGCTATGGAATCCATACCATCGGGCAGGCGTCCTCTAGGCAGACCCAGGATGAGATGGTTATAGATCAAGTCCATAATCTCTCCTCTACCCGTATGGGGATTGCCCTTGATGATTTGGAGTCGATGGCGGAGGATCGAGAGCTGTGGAGGGTTCGCTTGAGCAACCTACACCCGCGACCCATTTAGTAGATAAGCGGGACATTGAAAATGAATGAATGAATGAATGAACAAGTGGATGCTGATTTTTCGAACAAAATCATCTTCAGTGATGAAGCTCATGTTTATCTTGATTGCTTCGTTAATCGTTAAAATTGTCCCATAAATGAGTTATCCGATGTACTATTCCATACATAATCCCAATCTGTATACTATGAATCAATCAAAAATGTATAAACTTTCTAATTAAAATTCTCTATTTTCTATCAAAATTACATTTTGCGTGAATTATAGGACAAATTGGTCAAATTGGTTGACGGTTTGTTGATCCGGAGGCAGCCATGTTCTTTCCTGAATTTGTTTAAGTATCCTATATTGATCAGCCATTTGGCAACCCTTGTACGACACTACTTTATTGGCCAACTATGTGAATTTACAATCTGAACTTTGGTGGTGTCGAAAACAACATGTTCGACGATAATATTAAATGTCTTATAAATTTCAGACTCAAGCTCCCGTGTCTATTAAGCATTGTCCAACGAAATGAGTTCTCCCTTCGGCTTTGTCGAATGGACTTCGCCCTGCCTGCCATTAACTTTTCGGGGTGTTGTCAGACTCCGGTCTAATGAAAACTTCATGTGCGCACAGATGTTAACATTGTCACCAGCACACACCAGCAAGACAAATCGTGAATTGTTAATTATTTTAATAAGGCGACAGCCAAACACATTGTAGCCAGCTAAATATGTATGTAAATGCGGTGGTTAGCCGGCCATGCCATTAACCAAACCCAGCTGCAGTATATCATATGTTAAAAGCCCTAAATCTACTTGAAATTCTCACATGCCAGTAGATTATGTGAGCAGAGTTGGTTGTTGTATTATATAGATTGGTTGCAGCATCATGCTGATGGCGTGAAAAGTTCTCCATTTAACGTGCTTGTTGGGAATAGCATTATTCATGATTAATTACGTACCTTCTAGCCATGGTCAGGTCACCCCACCGTACAGCCCTCTCTCCCTTAATCTTTGAGAATAATGCTGTAGCTGTAGGTAGGTGTTGTTGGTGCCGGTTAAGTGTATATACCTTAATGGCATACATATTTGGATTATCAGAGGAGCATTATGGGCTTGCGCTTGGGTGAATGTACAAAGTATTGTGTGTGTAGATGTAGATTCTTGAATGTGCTTTCAGCAAGGATTATTCTGGGTGCAGGATGATATGATTTATGCAGGGCACAACATAGTAAAAACAATTAATCTGTATGCCAGAGAGGAACTCTATATACAATATACTAATTGCGATGTCCTTTTCGATAGTTAACCTCTGAGTTGGGTCTTAGAATGCTTATATTTAAAGCATGGACAAGGATGATTGGTGGCTAAATTTTGTGGTCAGGAATTTACAGTTCAGTGAGCTAAGTATTTAAAAGTCAAGATGCATCGTTTTGGATTGGAACACAAAGCGATATATTTTAAGGTACCGTAGGTGTTAAAAAGGCATGCATACAATAGCCATTAGACTTAGAGTATAGGTACGAACGCTCTAGGTCTAGACTGTCAGTTTTTTTTTTTTTTTAAATACTTCTCTCGGGAAAGGCGAACCTATAACGCTTCAACAGCGCCCGAGATGCTTGCAGATGTATGTTACTTCTGCACTTAAATTGCTGCAAATTGTATACCTACTTCTGGAAATATATCCCCAGGAAACGAGTTCTAAAGTTTGCTTGTCCTGTAACAGAAGGAGTTTTGGAAAGTTGATGTCCTCGCGGTTGTCAAGTGAACTGTATGGTCATGAGCAATAGCATCAGCCTGTCCAAGTATAGTCTACAATCTATAGAGGAACAGCGTACCCCGACGGCTAAGATGGTGCTTAGTCAATAATATGCGCACTCCGAGTCCGAATACTAGGAGAGCTTCGATTTCAATCCACCCATTTCAGGTCACAACGAGTTCCGGCATTGGTGACAGTCTTTCTAAAATACCTACCCATCGGAATTGGACCACCAACGCATGTAGCCTTAGAACTACACTCAACCACCCAACCGTCTGTCTCGTGGAAATGTTAAACGATGGTATGAGGAGCTTCATCCACCAGATGTACAAGAGATTGTCAAGCTCACAGAAATCGAGATGCATGACGTCAGGACCAAGCTGGCCATATGAAAAACAGTCAGCTTTCTTGGCTAAAAATGACATCAATTGCGGATTTAAAAAGAAGACCACAATCTGAATGCGAATTACCAAGCTCAAAACGCCGGCAGAAGCCACCCTCAATTATTGAGAAGTAGCACCCCGGGGCAAAGCGGAAAGTCAGAATAACAGCAAAGTCGAAAAAGACACTAAATTCTAGGCTCTGAAGCCCGATAAAGTCGCAAATGATGGGCCGCAAATGAGGATAACAATATGTGCGGTCAAAGATCGGTAGGTAACGAAAAAGAGAAGGAATCCAATCTGCAAAGGACTACATATTAAAGAATATGCAAACCGTTTCAATTGTACAGTACAGGAGAGCTCTCCTAAGCTGAAAACTATCCAAAATTTTAGGACCGATCTCAAGTTCCAAATTGGGGGAGTCCGTAACAAGAATCAGGTGGACGCAAAAGGCGACCTGGCCGAAGAAATATTCGCGGTGAAACTCTTGCAGCTAAAGGCCAATTCCCGGGGCTGAATCTTAAATCGCGGAAGTTACATAGGAAGATGTATGCAAAGCTGACGTTCCGAACTTTAGAGAGGCCTACGGAGGCACGTAAGTCACGACGATTGGTTGTTCATTAGTATTTTAGGCGAACAAAAACCCCTTGAGCCCTAACAAATTATTAAAGAAAAAAAAAAAACAATTGGGTTATCGGTAGATAGCGCAAACAAAATGTGCCTTTTTTAAGGAGGCATATATATCGATAAATATAGCTATAAGCTACAAACTATTTTAGCGACAATAAGTCGACGTACAAAATACGCTGATGGTAAGTACTTCATCGTTTACGCGGCATTACCACAACGCTTGGCTCTTAAACGCCTCCTGTGGACCAGGGCCGTAGCCAGGATTTTGTTTCGGGGGGGGCTTGCTTCCAAATCTTACGAGGAATTCTTTGAACAAAAAACTATATACAGGGTGTCCTAGTTAAGCAGAATAGTCCTTTAAGGGAAGATTCGTGAAGTTCCGTAGAACAAAAAATTGTATGCTAGGGGGGTCTATTTTCACCATATTTCCCGTTATGGCCCTTCAAAGCATGTGACCTCTAATTTGTAGGTGTTACCACTTAAAACGCTATAACTTCTAAACTATTAGAGATACAAAAATTGTTTTGCGCATACAAGTCATAAGGTACATATGTGCAGCTGCAAAAGAGTTATGGCTCCTTAAACTCAACATTTTGAAAATTTGTTGTTAATTTTTTTTTACTTAAAATTCTTTTTTCTCAAAATGTTTACTTAATAAATTTATATTTTTTTTTATGAAATGTTTATCCTTGAGAAATTTTCTAAAAATTATGTTAAGCAACTTTTTTTACGTACGATCAACAGAAGTTGTTGTAAAAGCCGTTTTTTGTCAAAAAAAAAATGGTCAAACAAAATTAAGTCAGAATAATAAACTAACGTAATTATGAGCAACGGTTAATAGTTAATTGTCGAATATGAAAAAAAGCTTAACATTGATAAGTTGATCTCCACAAAACGTATTCAAAATGTGATTACGCGGACATAGTGTTTGTAAACGGGTTCTGCCATGGAAACGCTTCGTTGGCAAGATAGGAGTCCAACGCCGGCCGATACCCAAATCGTAGCCGGGTACTGATGCGTATCAGCGCCTTGTTGATACCGGGTGAGCTCCCCGAAATAAAAAAAACCACGTTCAGACCCAGCGGCGGCGGCAGCTGTAGACAAGCTGTGCAATTGGAACTTCCCAGAACTCTCCAGAGTAATAGGTTACACCCTTCCCATTTAGCACCGGTACGGACACTTCCTCAAGAACATTCTGTGGACTGACAGACCCCAATCCCCATTAAAATACACATAGTGAGGCGGCATAGTATAAAATTGTATAACAATTGTGCACTTTGTGATGAAAGCATGAAATTTTTACCATGGAGGACACATTATATGAAAATGATTTTAAGATATTGGGGCACTTCAGATTGCGCCCTAAAGGGGTAAAAAGGGGGGGGGTCGAAGTTTGTATGGTACCATTTTTATTTTTCATCCGATTGACTCCAAACTCGGTTTGTGTACTCTCTATGAAAAATAAAGAAAACTATTTTCTTCGATTTTGGAAATTCAACCCTTAAAGGGGGGTCATCGGATGAAAAATAAAAATTTGACGACCCCCCCCCTTTTACCCCTTTAGGGCGCAATCTGAAGTGCCCCAATATTTTCATATAATGTGTCCTCCATGGTACAAATTTCATGCTTTCATCACAAAGTGCACAATTTTTTTACTATGACGACTCACTAACACAACATCCTTTCAAAGGTAAGAATTTAATTATTTTGAACAACTTCTTCAAAATGTGTTCTTATTTCAAATGAGGTTTAGTGTAAATGTTTGAAAACACTTTAGTAGGCCCGCACGTTCTTCCACAAACAATTAATTCTCTTGAATTTCTTAGAGAACAAATGCCGAAGCTCCTTTTCTTATTAGTTTTTAAATCGTATGTACCTAAACGAACATACTAAAATTATTTTTTTCAAAGCAGAAGACGTCTTGATTTTTTTTGACATGACATGATGGTCGTAGAACGTCTTCGTTGACCATGAACCTGTCCGTAAGATTTTGTTTTAACGATGTTTCCTATGCAAGGAATCAGTATAGACACTCTAAAATAGGCTCCAGTAGAAGAGGTTTCTGGATTGGAACACGTTGTTTGTTTCAATGAAGTTCTTAGGGCTCTTAATTCAACTTCAAATAAGTCCTCGGCAAGTTGGGATTCGGATTGAAAAGCCTCTCTGATAAAATCTTCGGCATTTTCTCTGATGTTCTTAAGAGAATTCAGAACTTCTTTTGTGCGGTCGAAATCTAAGGATTTGGTCTGTAGGAAAACTGATAATGGTAGCGTTAAATTGAATAGTTTTTCGCATACAACGAGGCTTACTAGGAAATCACTTTTTTGGATCGATGCCAAAAGTGTTGATGCTTTCGAAGACATTGCCCACGTTCTGCTGGTTATTTCTTCAAGACTTATTGAGATGCATTTGAAGAGCTCTACAAAGGAAATAATACTGTCATACCTTTCAATGAATCTTGCGTTTCACAAAGGCTTAGAAGTCGAGTTTTTCGGCTCTCTGGTGCGTGTTTTTTAATGACATTTTTTAAAGTTATATTTACATTTGAATGGTTGCGGAAGATTTGAATTTATATTACAAAGTTTTAGTTTTTAATTTTTTGCTTAGCGTTTCGGGGGGGGCTTCAGCCCCTCAAGCCCCCCCCCCTGGCTACGTGCCTGCTGTGGACCATAATGTAGGACCAAGGTTATGCTCCTAACGCCGAAAAAATTACAAAGTGATCGTCTTTACTGACGAGATCCGCCGTGGTTACTACGGCCAAACCCATCCACGAGACAGAGTGCCCTTGGATGAAGCAGTCGGAGACTATGAAAAATGAAAATTTCGGGTTTATGTATCTACCAAATCATTTGGAGAAATGCAGTTTAATCTCTAAAACACATGTCCAGGTCAACTACACCATCAGCAAGAATTCGTCACAGATAAGACCCCTTTTACACGCAGAGTGTTTTCACTTTAGTGTCGAGAATGTGTAGGTAAAGGGGATGAAAAGTGCAGGGGATAGCCGAACACTGATGGGCCTCGAATTCCCATCCGATTCTTGTATTCTCTTTCGCTCTCTTTCGTTATTTTCAGCGTTGCTTTATTCTCAAACCGTACTCAGTCGCGATAGACGTCTGCATTTGCTCTATTTTCGAACTGTATGCGGTCTGCGCTTCGAAAATGCAGCTACCACCGCGATCGACGAATGAGAAAAAAAAGGAAACAAAGACAATTTGTCAGTCAAGCCACTAAAGTGAAAACACTGAACGTATAAATGCACCATAAGTGCCCAAAAGAGAATTAAGAAGAGTCATGAGTGAAAAAACTCTGCGTATAAAAGGGGTCTAAGAAGAGGCTCTTTCATGAATATACTTCTAAATATAAGGCGGTGGTTCTTATATCGAAGGAAGCTTTTGTCAGCATGTAGCTCTGTATATGCCCATAAACTGACATAGAAAAGAAAAATAGAATAAGCTTGGGCTGCGACTACCCCACTATGCTGGGTTTCCACTTGTCGGTTTGAAATTGACGTATTTTTATGTCAATTAAAAAATTGGCAAGTGGAAATAGCGAAAAATTGCTTGTCAATAAATTGAATAACAGCGTTTGTCAATAACTGACAAAGAAACCACTGGACAAGTGGAAATAGCTGAATTGTCAAACAAAATGTCACTTTGTCTATAATTGACAGTGAAAATTAATTGGCATTGTTCATAAGTTGGTCAATCAACTGACAAACGATTTTTTGCCAATAAATGACATAAATGGAAATGAACTGGTGTCGTTCAATAACATAAACGCGAGAGATGTCAAACTTTGTCAATTAACCGACATGTGGAAACCCACATTTATTCATGCGTTTCTGCCCAATGGGTCGACTGCGTCTTACAAGGAGTAAGTGTCTCTAATAAGTAATTATTGAGGACCGAGGATGTGAGTCTTGCAGGAGGCTAACAACTGACGGAAATAAATCTTGAGGAACCACCATCCAAACCATCGATAAATTAAAAGCTTCGCCTTGTTTTTGATGGAACACCAAATACACCATCAAAAGCAAACCAAATTGAATAAAGTGTCACAATGGACTGTGTTCAACAATGCACTCGTAATTGGGATAACTCCATATAGAAACTCCTCCAACGTACACAACACTATATGTACATTTTCGAGACACAACCACCCATGACACTCCTAATCACATCTGAACTAATGACACAAAGAACCAACTCAGCATTATGTCAACCAAAATACTTTGCAAACTCTTTACTTCCTTTTGCTGCAAACTGCAAAAGGAATGAGTGTCAGTTTGACAATCGTGTATATTCATAGGTTCCTCTTCGCTCGGAATTCTCTTTGTCGTTGTGTGTGTTACTCCTGTCAGCTTATTGCATCACTCCACTGGCACTGTGGCTATATATGCGTTGCAATGTGGAACAAGCGATTCCGAATTGTTACCATTTAATGTGTAGGTCCTTGAACACTTCCAACTTAAGTACGTAGCAAAACAAAATAGGATTACATACCAGCAACTGATGGGATTAAGATTCCATGTACCTACCAGTTGTTATAAACTGACTGGGGTAGAGAGATGTCCTTTGAAATTTCAACATGATGACATATTATGAGTTCCCATATAAAAGGACTCTTTAAATGGAAAATTTTGAAGAATGTAATTAAACGTTCAAAAGGATTATTATACTAGCAGTTGTGCTTGCGGGGTTTCACACCTAAATATTATGGACAAAGGCGGTTATTCATATATGGCTTCGACTTAATACTTAATTAATAACGTATAGCAGAAAAGCTATTATAGGGTCAATATTCATTAAGTCCTTTGGCTTATCGAATGGTATAAACTGCATATGACGGCCAATTTACCCGAATGTCAGTATTCAATACTGCGAACCCCTTACTGTGCACTGTAGGACTTATATGGCCCCATAATCAAAAGGATTGCTCACAGAGGATAATAAATTAAATTCCAGTAAATTCAGAGTCATAGTCGTATAGTTAAATTTTGGATTGAACACTTTATTGGGTAATAACATTTCGTATTTACATGTATTTGGAACTCGAAGATATTATTAGTTACCAGGAAGCACGCATAATTGATTTAGGCATGCTGTGTAAGGCATGTCTTCTCAATGTGACAATCTGTATAGCTATATCAGTTTTATTTGATATCCCTTGGACGAATAGGCGAATTAGGGGTTTCATATGCCACCAACACCCTGACTTTGAAATCCCTATAGGCCTTGGATCTGAATATACCGAAGTACATTAAATAATGCGACTAGACTAGAACTGCAAATGTTACTGTTCCGTCTAAAACATGAGGAATTAAATTAGTGAAGAGCTCTCGCCTCCGCTGTCACCAGCGTCCTTCCAGAGTGTTTTGGTACCGTCAACTGTGATAGAAGGAGGCCATCAAAAGGGAGGTGATTGTAGGAGTGCTATAGTTATGTAATCTACCGATTGAGTCAAAGTATAAGAAGACATGTATGTCGAAAGGCTTTACAAATCGCGAATCCATAATGAATTGTATCACAACGGCAGGTTGGACAAAAGATCAGTGGCAACGCTGCCAGAAAGCAATAATTAATTGCTGAGTTTCAGAAGGTACGACAACTACCACGAAACCCATGGTCTGATACAAAATTTTAAACTGTCTATCATCTTTAAACAGATCCTAAAAAAAGCAAAAAGCCCAAGACGATAATCACCATGTTTTCATCGATTATAAAGCTATATGCCTGTATCTATAAGGGCGCAAGCTTTAAAGATCTGTTTGTGGCATCTTCTATCCCTTGATGTTGAATAGGACTTTACAAAACGACATGTTATCATGAGACTTCTTTAATCTTAGGTATAGATACTCGAAATAATAATGCGAAACTGACAAGCTAACACATGAGATACCTTCTGTCAAAAGTCTATATAATAACTTACATATGCGTGGCCTTTGATCATGCTTAAAGTGACCAACTGTACAGTTTTTCGCTGTATACTACAGTTTTTCAGTCAGTCAATACAGCGCGAAATTGTCAGAAAAACATATACCTACAGCGAAATCATGAGAATACAGCATTTATACAGTTTTTGAGAGAGTTTTGCCTGTTTTTCAACGTAATTAGAAATTTTACGTAATAAAATTGCCGAAAACACATACACATATACAAATAAATTCGATTCCTTTACTCTTTCACTGTTCGGAAATTCACTTTCAATATTGACCTGGGGGTTGACACATATAACTATAAGTGGCAGATGTGGAGGCTGGTGACGACGTGGATTTTGGCATTTTGTTTACCCGGAAACGACCAAGAATTTAATATATAACGACATTTTTTAAGAACTGATGAATTGGTAGCACCATACGTTGTTTGCCTCTTCAGTGTGCGCTAAATCACTTTCATACCACTTCGCCGGCATTTCATCGGCACGCTACTCCTATGTCACCTGCCACTTGGTCACCACGCCACTGCCACACGACTTCGGTGCGCGCCTTGCCTTGTCAATAGTTAAAAACATATAATTCGCTGTTAAAATGGTACAGTTTTTATACAGTTTTTCGGACTCGGTTTTACAGCGCTAACCTGTCAAACAGTTGGTCACGTTAATCATGCTGCATCATCGAATACACAGTTCATAGAACTATACAAGGCCGTTGCATCTCCCATACAAATATAAATTAACATTTAATATGCTATTTTTGACACTCATGGGAGCTTAAGTTGTAAAATTCGTAAGATAAATGTTCATTTTTTGACCAAAGCACAATCTGAGCATGAGCACGATTGGAAAACGCGCCATGGCACCCACCATGCAACTAAAATCAAAAACTAAACTAAAATCTGGGAAAGTCGTCACGCAAAGGGAAAATAGAGCACTTAGACCTTAAGCTTGTATTAAACTTTGAAACTGCCGATGCTAGACCTATGTCTCTTAATTAGGGTGTCCGCAGGAAACATTTTTCGAGAGCAGTTACAAATATTTACCAATCTTCAAGATAGACAGGTTTTCTAGTTGGCAAATGCTCTAGGGAATAGTATTTAGAAACAACAATCCAAAGATGGCGGGATCGTGACACCTGCAACCACACAAAACAGACATGGCCACGGATAAGTCGGCGCAGGACAAAGATTCTGTTAAACGTCAGTAGAAAACACATCGGAACTCTTGTCAGAGTACTAATAGGCCATTAGGAAGACATGCCGAAAAGCTTGGAGTCACTTCTAATGGCTTTTGTCGCAGTTGCATGGATGAGGATGAGGAGGAAACACCCTTCCATTTACTACGTAACTGCCCGGCGCTATCGTTTATTAGAAAGCAAACTGTAGGGGGGTACTTTTCGGGAAACTTGCTGATATGGCGGAAACTCATTTCAGCAAAATATGGATAGATATTTCTTCAAAATTCGAAATGGTTCCAAGAGTAGCGGAAATAAGCGAAACAAATTGTTGTGTCTCTTTTATTGTTTTAAACATAAATTTACCTTTCGAAACCAAATATGGTCATGCGGAAGAATTTTGAAACCGGATGAAAGGACAAAAATGTCTTCATTTAAAGAATGCAGCCTTTCTGATCGTCAAATTGTCAGAAAAATTGGCTATCAAACCACAACTTTTTAAGATAAGGTGAAAATTATAGAATAATTGCTAAACTGTTTGCTTCCCAAATAAAGGCCAAACTGAACTATTCTGTTTCAAGCAGGGCGAACTTTAAAAGCTAACCCTAACGTTGTGTTAAAAAAGATGCAAGAAGTCACCGTTAAATGTAGAACATAAAGCATGCAGGAAAAAAACAATCAAAATCGTATATCTCGAAAACCACTGAACTAATTGAGCTTACATTTTAGAAAAGTATGTACGAGCCCGAGAATAGACGAAAAATGTTGTGTACATAAAGTACTTCAATCAATTATTGCGGTTTGTATGAAACACATCAACATTGTTATTCTTCAGTTATCTCCATTGTATTTAAAATAACTTTTGAATTCACCGAATTACCGAATTTGGGCGGAACGAAATTCGCCGGGTCAGCAAGTGCGTAATAAGTAGACTGACCAGAGCCAGACACCCTCTTTAAACAGGACATGTCCTCTTTTTATCAAAAAAAAAAAAATGTCCGGTATCTTTTTGAAAAAATGTGCAATTTGACCTCTTGTTGGGATTTCCCAGTTTACGGAATATTTCGACACCACAAAACTAAAACAAAACTTTTTTTCAACACTAATCCAGAAATTTCCTGCGCCTTTCTGGTATGAAGAACACGATCTAAAAGTAGTTAAAGGTGGAAATGAAAATGATGCCTCAAACGTGGAAAAAAATTAATTAGAGGTTTGTTCAAGGTGTTTAAAATATCTTGAGAGATGGGGCGAATCTCTGAATGAGTTTGATTGTTTTACATGGATGGATTTAAACATAACTCCCAACAAATTAAACGAAAATAAATTGTTTGACCAATTTTGTAACCTAAAAATATTTCAAGAGCAAGAACAAGACAATAATAATTTTTTTAAGGTGCCATGACATAAGGTCATGCGACATAAGGCCATATTCCAACCTATGGCCAAAGACAATATAATTATATTATATTTTTATTATCTTTGCTATGGCCTTATTGCACTTTGCAAAAAAAAAAACGATATTTCAATTTTTCATTTGAGATTTTTGAAGGTGTCCTCTTTTTGGTGGGGATGGATCTGGTCACCAGGGTTGTCAGGTGTGGCAATTTATCGCCAAACGGGCGATTTGAAATTTCATTTGGCGACGCCAATTTTGTAGATATTTTTAGATTTTTTCGATTTAAATTTTTTTAACCGAAATCATCATATTTTTTTTTTTTTTTTTTTTATTTTCACTCAAACCTTACATCTGTGATACTGATGACTGTAATGAAATATTAAAATTAGTAACGAATGAAGACAACTTTAGCCTGGAAAGATATTGATTTAGGGTCAGATTTTGAAAGAATCGCGGTAGAAAACAGTGGTAGCACAGACCACTTGAATGAAAGTTAAGAAGCAAGTTAACGATTTAATTCTTGTTTACTAAGAGAAATGCGAAAAAGATTGTCTGACTGCAACACACCTTTTGTTTCTTTGGGATATTTTTCACCAGGCATTTGTTTAAGCTAACTGCGACCATGTTTTAAAAGTCTACTTGTAAGCTTGATTCCACCCAAAAGCTTCCAACTTACTGAGGCTCAGTGGGAAAAATTAATTTCTGGTCAATTGGTCAAATGAATTTTATCTAGAAAGTGTACCCGAAGAGGAAGTTTTGAAGTTTTGGTACAAGGTGTACAAAATGACAAATGGGGAATTTGCATTAAATTTTTTCTACGTAAAAATTACGAGTTGCACAAATTCATTAGAATTTTATGGTTTTTGAATTTGGAGAGTGGAGTGGAGCTTTGAAATTGGGCGATTTTTTGGCGTTTTATAATTTACGTTTGGCGATTCCGGTTTTTCAAACCTGAAAACCCTACTGGTCACCCTAGTAATAAGAAGTCAATGTAATCGCCTAAGTTAAGCTATGAATGTTTACCGTAGGTACTATAAAAACAATGGTCGTAGTTTTGATCACTTATGGCATATTTTTTCCTGAGTGTAGTGATTAATACATCATAATACATATATCAATTAATTTTTCGAATCTGTAACATTTGCGGGCGCTATAGAACAGACCTAGCTTCTTAATATCATTCGCTTGTATGAGGATTCATTTTTGGGACGAATGTAAGGGACCTACAATTTTACACCTAGCCCGAATGGCTGAAATGGGAAGTTTTCTCCAAACAAATATAATCTCAGATAATTCTCGTACATTCACGAGAGATAGCACATTGGAAAAACCTTAAGATGTAATTTCGTATTTTTGCGGGGGCTAAACCTAAGATACCGTGTGCTATGCTAGTCCAGAGTTCGAATATTACAAGTTAGAAAAATATAAATAACTTCACTGATATTCGAAATTATCTCTCCATGCTGCAAGCAATTCCCCTTTAAATAGCCGCCTAACTGCTTAAGTACATGATGCATGTAATTTTTATATTATCCGCACTATAGTCGTTTGTTTTATTGTTTCTAACTAGCATGTTTTAGAAAGATAGCATCAAAGTCGTTTTTCCAAGGGTCAAATATCAACGTAATTAATCGTTTTTCTGCGCATATTATAGCACTATACTATTTTTATATTACCACATTTGCATTAGCGCATATAAACCTAGAGTAGACTCACTTAAATGGCATGACACGCAAAGGTTTTGCTATATATATTATTTTGGATATTCATACATACATACTAATTTGTTTACAAATTTTTTTTATAATTTCTTTATTGTATTAGAGTGAGTATAATGTTTATTATTATGTTATACATCCTATTAATTAATCGACAGAATCAATTGAAATTCAGTCCAACTCAGGTGGATTGCGATTTGACGGGTAACTGCTGAGTGCTCAACTCAATATACAAATGACAGGTGTCAGTACTCAGTAGGTATAGCGTAACATCTAAACTGATCAACAAGTGTTATATTTACCTTCACTCGTAGTGGTCTATGCACAGCTACATACAAATAAATCTTTATACACTTGAGGTAAAGTAGTTGGTGCAAAATCCGTAACGGAAACCTCGGGTTCGGATAATGGTGGATGACTTTTGGCTATTGTGTCCGACCGAATGGATTTTTAAATGCAGATATAAAATAATCTTAAAGATAAAATTGCAGAGCTAATGCTACCATGCTTATACTTATTTTAAATAATAATCTCCACGCCTTTTCTTGTGGAACATATTTAGCCTACTTAATGTTAAACAATTACATTCGTTTTTTTACCAAATTGAAGCTTATCATTCATAGATCTGTCGAAAAGAAATATCTATATACAGTCTGTCACGAAATTGTTTTTACAAATTTCTTGACAAGATCATTTTTGCGTATTTTTTATTACTTTCATAATGTAGTATTTTTTGTTACTGTTCGTTAGTAGATATATTAATAAAAAGAAATTTATTAAAAAAATGAAGTAAAACATCAAAGAAGCTCTTTTGTTTTATAAAGAAACTGACCAAATTACCAGTTGTTTTCTTTTGTAAAAACAATTCCTTGACAAACTGTACATAAAAATGTATCCTGATTTGTGTTCGGATATGTATAACCTGAAAACCACGGACTCGATTGAGCTCAAATTTTCAAATAATCTTAGGTATTGGCCCAGGAGTGCACTGTAGGAGATTGGTGAAAATTGGACAAAGGGGCGTGGCATCGCCCATACAAAAAAAAAACATTCAAAATCTTATATATCGAAAACCACCAAAACGATTGAGGGAACATTTACAGATAATCTTAGGTATTGGCCCAGGAGTGTTGCTGTGAAGATTGGTCATAATTGGACAAAGGGGCGTGGCACCTCCCATACAAAAAATATCTTCTATGGGGTGAAAATCGATGAGGTTGTAACTCGATAACCGCTGGGGCGATTCTCATGATTCTTTTTTTGTTTTGTTCGTATTGCTGTATTTCAGGTTTACACAAAGAAAATTCCAGAAAATCTATTAATTCTCATTTTTCGCATTTTACGAAAGAACATTATTATCGAGACCTAAGCAATACAATTCCTGTACACGGCAAAGCCGGGCGGGTACAGCTATATTATATAAAAACGTTGGTGCGTATGTAAGTCCGATAATGGCCGCTGAACCACTGAAGCTATCCGCCTTCATTCCTATTAAAACAAATTATTAAACAAAAATATCAAATTAAATCTTGAAATATTTCAAAATAACTAATTTAGGCAGAACAACGTTTGTCGGGTCAGCTATAGTAATTTTTAAAAATGATTTGTGAACTAGGTAAAATAATAATAATCAGTGGCAATACCTATATGGGTAGAGGTGAGGTATAGGACTATCTAAAGGACACCTGCCTGATAGGAAGGGCTCCATATTCCATAGCATGGGGTTTAACGTAATCAGGCCATGGAAGAATGGACCACTCTTCCTATAGAGAAGTAACTTCTAAGCACTGAGTACGAACGTCACGTATTTTGCTGTTCTCTTAATATCTCTGCAAGTTTTTGCGAGGCAGCAATACAACGAAGAAATTTTATTTCAGCAACTTATATCGAAACCCCTAGCCACTACGCTGAGCTTCTAAACAGACGGGACGGGGACCTATCAATTACGCGCTTAAGTTCAGTTTATGAGGGCCCGAGAATAACCAACTCATCTGAGAAGAGCAAATGACTTATCCTTAGGTTTCCCAATGCGAAATGTCATCGAGTCCATATAAGTAATGAAATGTATAGGAGACAAAATTCAACCCAAACGAAGTCCAACGCCCACGGTAAGAGGTACAGCTTCAAGGCCGTTTGCTGGCATTGTTTGGGTTAACAGATTTAATGGCTCTCAGGAAAGATCCGATTCAAATCCATATTTCTGCAATATACTTCGTCTGCTTTTATATAGATGGGTCCAAAACGGAAAAAGCAGTAGGGGGAAGTTTTCTCCCACCATTTAGATTGTACGATCTCATTCCGTCTTCCTAATCACTGTAGCGTGTTCCAGGCGGAAATTATGGCGATCAAGGAGGCCCTGTCGTGGCTACGGTATAATGTATTATCCGCTAAGGATATCGTAATTTTTAACGATAGTCAAGACGCGATTAAATCCCTGGATTCGGTCATCTTCAAGTCCAAAACTGCCCTCAATTACCGCTTCCGAGTTGGTGGAACAATTCCAACATTCACCTTATATGGGTGCCGGGCCACAGGGACATTTCGAAGGTGGTCAAACGGCACCAGATTTGGCCCATGCTGGATCTCAAGCGCTCCGACAATCTTGTAAAACTAAAAAGAACCAACATTAGCACACTAGTAGGTGTTATCACGGGACACTGCATTATTGGGAGACATGCTCTTAGCCTGGGCCTCCCTTCCAATGATTTCTGTAGAAGCTGCATAGACGAGGAGGAGGAAGAGACAATTCTTCACCTCCTATGCACGTGCCCAGCCCTCTCAGCTCGTACAAAACTACATATCGGAGAATACTTCTTCGACAATCTCGGCGAACTCGCTAATGCAAGCATAAGTTGCCTCCAACGCTTTATTCTTAGCTCCTGCTGGTTCAACGGGTAGTTGTGAGATCATTCGATCCTGTGGTGTCACAATAGGCCTCCTCTGGCCTAAGTGAGGATGCGCGTACCGCGGCCTGCCACCCTAACCTAACCTAACCTAACCTATTCCTGAGTTTACGTTATTCTCCAAGTTTATATGTGTAAACCGGAGTAGCATACTCTCAAGAACTCGCCATTCCGAGAGGGAACAACTGATCGGTTCTGTTTCTCCCCAGAGCCGAATCCTGCAACCTATTTAGGTGAATTTTCGAATGTACCGAGATACTTTCGTTTCGCATCCTAATATTATATTTCTATATCAAACACCTTTAGGGCGACTATACTGGTACATATAACGAAGAGGATTTTAATTAGAATTGAAAAATAATCGCTTAGTAATATTCTTTGTCATTTTCCACTTGGTTTTGCTTTTATACGTTTACAATCTTTTAACAATTATTTGGAAGGACACAATTATTTAGAGAGCTTCGAAGATAGCCTGCATTGCACTGACATCCTATAACACACTGATATGTACATATACCAACTTCTGGCTGCATACATGAAGGTTCGCAGGCGGTACCACAGGTGGCAAAATGTTCATTTTCTCCACATCCGTTATCTGTAAATGGAAATTCTATCATTATCCAATATGCGATAGAAAAGAACAACTTTTTGTTAAAGTACCTCCTTCATCTGCAAAACATACTAAAGCTGAAGTTAATAAAAATATTACTATCGAGATACACATAACAGTTTTCATTTTTCTGGCTAAAGTTTGTTTCCCTCGAAGTTTAAAAGCGAACTGAAGTAATTTGCACAAAGCAATCAGCAATTTATTTGAACGCGAAATGCATCAACAATAAATTATCTAAAATCTTTATTTGCATATATGTAATTACTGTTCATTATTTTGAACGCAATTAAGATCTTAATGATTTATTTAAAATATGAAAATGTGATTAAGCTATTCTTACGGAAGCCATCAATTAGTTTACAATCCCGAGATAATAATTCATGAAAATGGGGATTTTCCGTTAAATAGGTACATAAAAAGAAAAACTAATTTGCATTGGGGTGTCATGTGTCAATGAAAAAAGAAGCAAATCCCGTTAACGCAAACGTGTCCAAGAGTTTTGGGTACATGTCTCATAACGAAACCGTCTATGCATAAAAAAAAACTCTGCGGTTTGTTTTGACAGCTTCGTAACAGATTTTCAAGTTTCGAACTTCCATAACAGATTTTCATAAAAGTTCGAAACCCTGAATACGATTTATAAAAGATCTTTTATGGTCGAGATCTTATATGATTCATTACAGAAAATTCATAACAGAATAACAGATTTTGCCGAATAGGCCTAAATATTCGAAAAGTATGGGGTCCATGCCGCATGCATGCACCCCCTGCTTGGGTTTACTGTCAGATGAAGGTTTGAGGTGTTTTTTCTTTTTCTGGGGCCTTATTTCCTAATGAAAATTGGGGTTTGTTTTTAACCAAATTAAGGGCGCTATGACACATTGAGAGTGGGCGATATGACACTTTTAAAAGTGTCACAGCGCCCGAGGGCTTTATGACACAAAAATGTGTGTCATAACACCCCAGGGCGTTATAACACTGAGCGTTATGACATGCACCCAAGAGTTTTACGCAGAGTCCTTCTTTCGAAACGACTGAGGATATCTTTATCCGCTTTAGATAGATGGACATATCAATTATTTCATCAACATGACATGACTACGGACAGAGCCACAGCACTGGTCGACTTTGAGAAGCCCTTCGACACCGTATGGTTGGAGGGGCTCTTCTATAAGCTGACTAGGTTCGGTATGCAAAAACCATTGCTATTGTTTGGGATTAATAATTTATATTACCTACTAGCGGGCCCGGCAAACGTTGTTTTGCCTGCTATTAGTGCGTTCATCAATTTTGCTCATCAATTTCGTTGAGCTGCTCTTGAGTTTCACGTACGTTTGCAGCCGTTCCATTTAACCGATGTATCCAGGCTGATACTGCTCTCCGTGTACCACGACCGATATGTCCTCTTCGAAGACGTGGCTTCTGATAGGTCTTACGCTTACCTCGTTGAGTGTTAATACCAGAAGAACGATTTTCGGTTAGTATTAGAAAAAATAGGAGATACAAAATATGGCGTTTGACTGAAAGTCGGTAAAGCCACCTCTTACAAGAAATTAAAGATACACTGTTCGGATGTAAATACTCTAATTTTTTAGTGCTGAGTTTTCACTCAAACAGTAGGAATGGTTCGAAGCTGTCTTTTTACCTCCATACGGAAAGGAGCCCAGTTTGGGTTTCTTAAGTCATAAAAATATTGCTCTTTTTCCAAACCTGACGAACGAATTTGAGAAATAATAGGATTATGGTCAGAGCTTTGCTCGTTTAATGAAATTGGTTGAGACATTAGACCAGAAATATTTGTAATAAATATATCTAAAACGGACGGATTTCCACGGCAACAACCTGTAACATAAGTATAGGACTAGGAGGGATCAAGACAGACATAATCATCATAACAGACAGATCGGACAAAATATTTCCCCATGAGTTTGCTCTAATGCAACCCCAGTCTCTGTGTCTGCAGTTTAGATCACCCTCCATTAAAAATGCACCATTTATACTAAACAGTTTTCACAAGACACTTTTCAATGCAACCCGTTTTTCATCAGGTGTTAAGCCTCCTGTAATTCTTCCGGGAAAATATACACAATAAATCTTGATTTTTCTTTGGTTATGTAAAGTTATTTCAATTCCAATATTTTCTACATATCGAGTTTACACGCAAGACAAAAGCTCATGCTGTATTGATCTCCTAATCAGAATTGCAACACCCCAACCTCTTCTGTCTTTTCTATCTACTTGATAACATTTATATTCCGACGTTGAGTTTCGAATTTTAGATTTTTTATTTTTATTTTTTTTTTTGTCGGAGGTTGTTACTATCCGATGGAGCACTCAGACACAACTACTGGTCCATTGTACTGCCAAACAGACCTTACATTGCTGTAATTAGTTTTCCCGTCTTTCTAAGAAAGATGAGAAGGAGCTTCAGTGATGAAGAGCTTAGATGTTCGTCACTCACCACGTCAGCCCCAAAGATCCGCCATCTGATGCGAGCAAAGGCAGGACAACTACAAAGGAAGTGTTCCGCTGTATCGTCATCCTCTCCACAAGCAGGACAGATGGTGGTGTCGCTCAAGCCCAATACACTTAAGTGTTTGGCAAAAGCTTGGTGCAAAGCAGTCTGCAGTCGATTCTCCTGAGAGACAGAAGAAAGGACTCGGACCTTTTGCAGATGTCCGGACGCAGTCGCTTGGTCTGTCTACACCCAGCACAGTCACGCCATCGACACTCGTGTTTACTAGAAACCCAACTATCAATTGATGACCTAACTATCACAGATGCAGGCAGACCCAACGCAGGTTCAGGTCCTGAAAGAGCTTCTTCTGAACCCAGCCTGGCAAGCTCATCGATTTCCCCAGTTTCCCAGGGATCCAGCAGACAGCACGCGTGAGCTTGGGTGGTTTGTAGACCTCAAAAATTGTGGTCCCGTGGGGAGGGTTCTTCGACACCATATTGCTGACCCATTTCGGGGTAAACTGCGAGGAGGTCTTCACCGTGAAGGTTCCGTCCTTGAACTCACATCCCTCAACCTGGATACAAGCATTAGTTGCCGCGGCAAGCTCCAAAAGATGTGTTTTACAGTGTTTGCACTCTGCATCACTCATGCTATTGTCATTGCCTGCTTTCCCTATACGAACTGCTAGAGAGTAGACAGCGGCATCTTTGTAGGATGGCCTCTTGTCCCGCACCTTAGCTGAATTTTAGATTAGAAATGCCATCAGCACAACATAAATTAGTAATTTTTTGAGGTAACTATAACTTTTAAACACACCAGAATCGAAAAGACATTAGTACAGGACATGATTGCAAATTGGCGGCTATATTCGTAAAATTCAAGTTAAAAGGATCTGCACTGAGAAGTTTCTCTGCCACAGGTTTTTTGTTATAACAGAGGATTTGTTTAACATACTCCTAAGAATTTGCCATTCATTTTGTTTTTTTAAATTACGTCAAACAGAATTGAATTTAGAGCAGTAGTAATTATCACAAATTTCCTTTTTAAGTTCAATACTGTGTGATTTTTTAACAGCTATTGAAATGCGTTTCCCAAGAGCGCCATAAAACTTGATTTCATTGGTTTACAGTGCCATTCATTCACACGTACAATTCCCTACAGTTTGGTCTATAACAAATCGTTGCACATAAACTTCCTTCGATTCGGAATATAAAACTTTTTTCTATCCCACAAAGATATACAGCAATTCTATAGCAATGGATAAATCTGCATGAAATTTGATTTCCACCATTGAATGAAAAGCTGTCTCTAGTCCTGATGGAATGTCGATCCGTGTCGAACTATATTCGTTGAACGTTTAAATTAAATTCTAAACTCATATGCAATTCATAATATTTGTTATTAATTTAGATTCAGTTCAGATGTGAAAGGACTAAAGTCAGATATAGAAGACATATCTAAGAGTCATAGGTGCAATAATGTAGTTAATCGTTTACACATAAATGCAATGACATAAACTGCATTCCGCTTGATATCGTTTGGTATTATTGACAAAATCTATATTTCTCTGTACCTTCATATCTCTGCACCTTCAGTCATGATGACGTTTCCCTTGAAAATTGATTTTGCATCCCAGTAAGGATGAGCAGGTTATCTATATGTATGTGTACAAATATAGTTATTTGTTCAAATCAAAGTGTGAATATTTTCAGTTCAGTGAATCCTTCGTCGGAAATAGCTTTCGTTATCATCGTTTATCATTTTCTTGGCTAGATTCTGCGAAAAGGAGTTTGTTCGAATTCTATATTATGGGTATTGTTTCAGTTTGCACGGCAATGGGACGAGCATCGCAGCCATGTTCCTTTCGAAACATTTATTTGCTTGTACATATATCCTGCAAAATTGCCCAGGCAGTGGAAAATAACTTGAATTGATTTGAAGTTTGCATGGCAAAAGGAAAGTGTGAACTACAAGAAAAGCTATCATAATCTTAGGTAGGTACTCGTATATGGTCAAGTGTAAATAACCTATTTCATTTTATTCGATTAGTACCTTTCAAGTGATTTAATGATTAGTTTGGGGAGTCCTGTAATCTTTTATACGACAAAAGTCCTCTCAGTCTCACCGATGTATGTACGATGTATCACCTACACCTTGCTATTCTCAGTCAATACAACGAGGAGAACAAAATTCAATACTAATGCTGTAAAAGACACCAATATAGCGAGAACCGGGTTACTTATACTTACATGACAAGATGCCCAAAATACCCCACTATATATTCAAAAACTTGATGCAATATGCACTTTTAAATAGTTCTTGTGGACATAATTGGAAGACCTTGGGCTGGCAAGAAAACACCGTCTATAAATCAACACATTTCAATATTGGGGAAATAAATATCTACCAAATTTGCTAATCCCAAACCGGTCACATAAAACAACTCCTTCTACTTTTTATTCTGAACTACTTTCAAAACGCCTTCTCATTTCCTGTAGGCTGTAGTGGACCACAAACCAGAGAGAATAGACCTTCAGCTTCGGCCAAAAATGAGAGATCCATAGAGCCAGTTTCAAAAAGTTATTAGGTGGTTAAGTATATGTGCCATGTTAAAGTAAATGGAGGGCGAATTGGTCACGCATACACTGGCACCTAATAACCTTTACAGTTATTTCTGTGCGGTACAACACGTATTCACAGATAGAAAAAGAGGCGGCGCTACTCATTTCAAAACTGGCTCTATTGAATTCTCTTTTTTGCCCAAAGCTGGTGGTCTATTCTCTCTGGTTTGTGTAGTGGACAATATTCAAATTCAAAGCAAATCGATCTTCTCGTAAATTTTAAGGTATGCTGGGCCTGGGCTATAAAAATTGGTGTTACCAATATGCTACAGTAGTGGATTGCTCATATTTTTAATTCCATGATGATTATCGTCCTATAGCCATTTTTTTTTACTTGTCAAAAGTTTTAATTTATTAAGTTGTCTTCAATATTCTGATTTTAGGTCTGGTAACAGCCACATATCGGCCATGTCTTGAATGACATTCACTAAGCGATAGACAATAACAAACTGACAATGGTAACACTATTCAATTTATCCAATGCCTATAATTTGGTTGGACTGACTAAGTCAATATGTAGTCAATTTTCTTTAACAGTGCAACTAAAAGGATTTTTGTTATTTAATCAAGTTCAGGCCGTTTACAACAATAAAAATTGTTTATACTTCTTTTTACCTCTGAGGAGCGGTGTACCGCAAGGATATTTTCTTGATCCTTTACTTTTTTTCTTTTCTTTTTATAAAAAATCTTCCATTTATTGCAACTTCCACATTTATGCTGAAGACTTACAGCTGTATCCCGACTATTCTACATGTCTTATTGAATATGTCAATACTAGGCTCTTCGTGCCTATAGTGGTTAAATAAATCAAGTCTGATAAAAGCTTTGTTATACCTATTCTAAGCTATGCTTGCAAGTAGGACCATATCAACTGTCACCGACTTTAAGAAGCTGATCATTATCATAGACTGCAACAAAGCCGACCGAGTTAACCGCTGATCTAAAGTAGTCATGCTTCATGCTTTCATGCTTCAAAATGGACAGATATCGGTCTATTTTAAAGTGCGCAAGGGAGTGAGATACGCACGCATAGGTACTTCGCCACCCATCCTTTTTCTGGTGGCGATAGATGATATTTTGACCGCTTATGCTGATCGAAAATAGAGGCATATGACAATGAACGTCAAAGGTAAGTGAATACCAATGCTCTAATAAGTTTTGTTTAGAGTCTTGAAACAGGTCTAAAAACCAACAATCTGTAAAAAGTTTGATAACGAAATAACAATACCAAAAATGTAGTTTATTTCGACAGCATAAAATCTGGTTTTTGTGTATATAAAGTCTTTATATGTGTATTGGTTCATGTATTTGTATTCGTGCGGATATAGGGAAATATTTGGAAGGTTAAGTTGCAAATTGGAAATAAATGGAATATTGGAATTGTTTTAAGAGGATTTTTGTGAAGTTTGGTCAAAATTTTACCAAGGGGCATGGCACCTCCCATACAAAAACTAAATTTTCAAACGCTATTTCTCAACTGTTATGTGAGCTAAAGTTGCAAAACTTTGAACATTGATGTGCATTGTAATTTCTGAGCACGGGCAAAGCCGGGCAGGTACAGCTATATAAATATAAAAGAGGAAACTAACTGACTGTGCAAAAGCTAGTATTTACTTACTTTAAAAATATTAAAAAAAAAATAATTTAATTATTATTTATTTAAGCTTTATTAAGAAATAATAAATTACGTGCTAACAGTAGATACAAATTTTACAGCTCTGGCTACCAGGGTCTTCGGCTTTTTATTTTAAATCTATATATATAAAAATTGAGCCTTAAAATGTTTGTCGCCGAATCACGCTTTAACGCATTTACCGTTCTTAACCAAACTTTCGCACATCTTTGGTATTGGTCCATACATGAATCCTGTGAAATTTGGTCAAAAATGGACTAAGGGGCGTGGCACCCCCATACAAAAAAAACATTCAAAATCGTATATATCGAAAACCACCAAATCGATTGAGCTCAAACTTACAGATAATATTAGTTATTGGCCCTGGAGTTATTCTGTGAAGTTTGGAAAAAATTGGACAAAGGGGCGTGACACCGCCCATACAAAAAAAAAACATTACAAATCTTATATCTCGAAAACAGCTGAACCGATTGAGTTGAAACTTACAGACAGTCTTAGGTATTGGCCCAGGAGTGTTGCTCTGAAGATTGGAAAAAATTGGAAAAAGGGGCGTGACACCGCCCATACAAAAAATATCTTGAAAACCGCAGAATCGATTGAGTTGATACTTACAGACAATTTTAGGTATTGGCTTAGCAGTGTTGCTGTAAGATTGGTCAAAATTGGACAAAGGGGCGTGGCACCGCCCATACAAAAAACATCTTCTATGGGGTGAAACTCGATTATGTTATAACTCGATAACCGCTGGGCCGATTTTCATGATTCATTTTTTTTTTTCGTATTGCTGTATTTCAGGTTTACGCAGAAAGAAAATTCCAGAAAATCGATTTTTTCTCATTTTAACTAAAGAACATTATTATCTAGGATCTATAAACAATACAATTTCTTTGCACGGGCAAAGCCGGGCGGGTACAGCTAGTAGAACTATAATTTATTGATTAATTATAATGAAAAAAATAGTGAATAAACTATCTTAATATTATGAAGGGATGGAAGAAAAAGGAGTTGGGAGATAGACTACTTAATTCACTCACTTTTGACGATTTATATATTTCTCTGGTAAATACTATACTAATAATTGATGCTGGATGAACGAGATTTATAAATTGCTACAAGTGTGTGCAGAGTTGGCTAGTCTAAGGAACAATTGCAACAAAAGTAAAGTCTTTCGCAAATCCAGAAACAGCCTTAACTTCCGCTGGAGAAAAGGTAAATCCGCACTTGCCATACTATTACTTCCCCTTTGTAAGAGGAAATCTACATAAATGATTTCCAGTCAAGTGCTCCTGGTAGAATAAATCTCTTGATGAACAGGGTGGTATAAGGTGCTATTCTGTTTTCCTGACAAAAGTTGCGGAGAGATATAAGGGCAACATTATTTGTAGGTCACAAACTCAAAATTTTATATGGAAAAATTAGACATTGTGAGTTCATAAAATATATAAACTAATTTATTTGCGAGAAAAGTTTTCTCTTTACTTTGGACAACGTGTGGCTAACAAATTTTATTCCAGAAAATAATCTTAAGACTGCTCGCGCTAAAGACGACTACGACAAAATTATCAAGTCTTCCTCGACCTCTTCGATCTGCTATCAGGTTCTGCCCCTATCTATCTAATAACTATTTTTCCAAACAAAATTGACTATCTATTATAACTTATAAACTATTTGCGGTGAAAGTTAAAAATGTTTGTTGGTAAGGCCCATATGTGAACTTAGACTTTGGATGACTTGAAAGTTTGCAGCCTTTTTATACCCTCCACAGGAAGGTATATTCACTTTGTCATTACATTTGTAACGCCAAGAAGGATTCACCGGAGACCCTATAAAGTATATATATTCTGAATCAGGATCACATTCTGAATCGATTTAGCCATGTCCGTCTGTCCGTCTGTCTGTCTGTCTGTTGAAAACACGATAGCGTCCAAACGAATTGACCTAGGTATACGAAATTTTGTGGGAGGACTTCTTTTTAGCGTTGTCAGGTTGGTATTAAAAATTGTCTATGTCGGTCAAGTAGTTCTGGTACCTTTCATACAAAAACAATATTAGACACAGGCGTGTACCTGTACAGTACATACAGTGGAGGGTATCAAAGCATCGGCCAGGCCGATGATAGCACTTTTACTTGTTTTAATAATGGTTTGAGATGCATGAGCAGTTTCGCTGCCCATTGACATGCTATAGGATATAGACAGTGTTCGGGTGAGAAGAATAAACATATTTTCTAATCTAATCTCATAAAATTTCTTGACATGCTGACTTCACACAGCGATGCCAGACGTCCGGGTTTTCCCGAACATGTACTCTTTTTTGCTTATGCGGGGAACGTCCGGGATAGTTTTTCTAGATTGTCCGGGTTTTTCATTTATTCATCGTCAAGATTCGTGTCATTCATTTATTCGTGTCAAGTGAATTCTGAAAAATATTATTGTAATACCAACTTTGGTAATCGACAAAAGAAAGTTTCGAAACCACTGAATGAAAAAATTATTAGTGTTGTATGTCCACCACAATATGCAATATTACCTATTGAAGTCGATGTAACCACTTTAAAAATTTTAAATATTTTGCTGAATTGCTCGACAATGAAATAGAATACTAGGCACTTTTATACCAGTCAAATAGGTTATAGCTTTCTCTTCACCCGGCAGTGGAACGACTTTTGCTTATGTTAGAAAAACTAAAATCATATTTGGAAGACGTCAAAAATCCACAAAAAATATACAATTTTTTTGTTTTGGCAATATTTTTGTTTGTAAAATGCGAAATATATTTTGTCGCCAATAACTCGGGTTCCAAGCAAAATTTCCTAAATCCCAGAAATTTCTTTTCTTTATCTCTTGCCCTTTCCCATCGATTGAAATTCGAAGTTGGAAAAATATAGAGTAGCTATCTGACTAAGGAAATAGCTCTATTTTTAGATTTGAGTTTAGTCAACTTCTTTTTTCAACACTTTCATTATATATCAGAAAATAAGCTGAGAATAATTACTCAGCGCAATTTACACATTGCAATAATACGCGCATTTTGGTCCTAGTTTCGTACTCTTTTTTAGATCCTATTTTGTCCGGGAAAGTCCGGGATTTTCATGCTCGATAACTACTTTATTCAAATTATTTCTGGCAACGCTATAACTTCACAAAAAGTATCTCTGATTCTTTAGAGTAGATTTCGGCAAATTGAGAGTTCTAGAAGATCCACTACATCCCCCACTCCTCGTGACATTGACATGGGCTGATATAAGTCTAAAATGCGCCAATTTTTTATCCAAGTTATATTAAAGGACTTATTCCATTGCTGTATACATATTATAAGTAAGAGACTTTTATTTTTAACCAGAATCAATATTTCCATCGAAACCGTCCTGAAAAATAAGAACAAAGCCCCACTCCTCCATTTAGGAGCTATACTTAAAATATGTAACATCTCAAAGAAGAGGAAAGAGGACCATTTGTATCCATCATCATAGGCTTCTTTACCAAATAGAAACCCTTCTCCATAAGATAGATATCATATCCTTACATCGTGAATATTAAGCAGCAAAATGATGAAATTGCATGTCGCACGTTTCGTTTATGTTGATCAATTACTTGAAGCGTCCCTCGTCATAGCCATAAAATTATATTAATTATTTAGGCCCCAGAATCAAATAAGTTTCAATAACTAAGGAATAAACTACATCAAACAATATTATATTTTAAGGAGCTCTATACATATACGACGCTACGTATCCCTCATCAGTGCGAGTCCAACAAAATAATCACGCTCCCAGACACTCTATATATAATAGCGATATGATATTTAAGGATGCAGACTTAGTGCTCGTGCTCGACTATGAAACTTCATAAAACTTTTGTCGAATTACGTGAATTTTTTATCGCGTTAATAAATGTTCCTCACCGTTGTCGTAGTCGTCGCCATGGTCGGTTCACTTCGGAAATATGGAAACTAGTCGTCGAGAATAGTGAATTTATATATGCCTACGTAGCGTAGCAAGGAATTCCATTCTAGTTCATCCAGCAAGAGCAATTTTGAATGGAATGCAACAGCTCCGAAGAACGATGACGATAATGGTTGGCCGCCAAAGCCAGCAGGCAGGCGGTAAGGAGTGGAAACTTATCCGCTTCGCACTGCACGGCATTTTGTCTTCGTTACACCATAGGACGTCGTCGTTGTCGTATAGCAGCACCAGCACTCGCTCACTTCCCATTGGTGGCATTAACACCGCAAGAACTGCTGCTGTTGCTCTTCCATGCTTTTTCTTTATCACGATGATCACCATCATCATCTGTGCTGGATGGTTAAATGTGGGTTGCATGCGGCAGCCGTCATAACCACTCACATCCATCTAGGAGCTTAAATAAGAATGCCAAATGGCATTGCCTGGAATTAGGATGTCATGTTGAGAAAAATGGAAATTATTTACGCCTGCTCTGGTATACTGGGTGGCAGGACGTGGAAGGCTAAAGAATGGAACCTTTTTCTTTCTCTCTATTATTTTATTCTATTCATGGAGCGAGTGATGAGAGAGGATGCGGCTATTTTTCTGTTTCATTAAATATTTCCCTCATTTTTTTTTTTTGCTCTGTGTCCTTCCGGGGTCGGTAAATGGCATGGCAGTGTGGATAATAGTATAGCCTTCCTGACAATTAGTAGAGTTTTTTTTGTATGGGATTTTGCTATTTAATTAATGAAAAAATCGGCCCTTCTTCGGTCGATAAATATGTAATTGCGTGGAGGTGATCATTTATTCATGCGGCTTATATTGAGTTTTAACTTGAAGTGAGAAAAATTAATTTTTCATTGTCTATATTGTGGAACGTGGGAAGGGACTATAAGTATGGCAAAGCTGTTGTGGGTGATATTATAAAAAAAATGAAGATAAATTTATGGACATTAATCGGAGACTGTTCCAACTTTGAGTCACATGAAAAATGACAGCTTTGTACTTTTTTAGAAGATATATCCGGCAAAGTCAAAGCGCAAATCGTGGTTTGGGAGCACGGATATCGGTTTAAAAAGAATGGAACTAATTTTGTAATGCCAAATGCGTCAAGTATAATGCAAGTAGAAAGCAATTTGTGTAAAAACTTAGTTAGGCAATCAAAAAGGTTTGTGGTTTTCCATTTCGCGAATCTATCGTAAAGTGAACATTTGTCCCACTTAAAGTGAGACAGTTCCACATTTACATAGGTACCTAATGTGTCCCACAACGAAGATAGTCCCACAAAACTAGGAAATGTCCCACATTGTCCCACAAAATCGAATTTAAATTTTTCCAGCTATTTAAGCTGTCATGTCAAAATATAATAAAGTATTGGAAAAAATCATTCAAAAAATATGTGAATTCTTGTTACTATTATACGAGCAATATTTTATTAAATTTGTTATCGAATTCTCGGCTCTAACGATTTCGATGAAATTTACAATGTAGGTAGGGGTTTGCGAATGCAAAAAATGTGCACGACTGGGTCGCACGAAACTTCCTCGTTTATTGCGAATCTCGCAGAATCTCTGAGTCATTTCAGCAAATTTTACATTTAAAATCATACCCACTCAAAATGTACTCAGGTTTAGTAACTGAAGCCTTGTTAATTAAAAACGTAATACATACTACATAAACATACGCATTAACTACAACACTTTATTACTTACTTTCAAATTTCACCCCCGAACTGACACTTGAAGGAGGCAAGTAGGCGATGAATTTCAAATTATATTTGGGCTTTGCTTGGGCTTTGAAAATGGCGTTTTCGAGATATGATCAGTTTTTAAAGTACCATTTTTAGCGATTGGGGTGGAAATCGAAGGAAATCAAAAAACACTGTTTTGCAACTGTTTAGCTCAAAACTGAGCAAAAAGTATTACCTACTATCGATTTAAGCATTACCTGCCAGTTACATTTTTATCATAATCGAAAATGGCGTTTTTGAGATATGAGCAGTTTTTTAAAGTAGGTACTATTATTAGGGATTTGGGTGGATATCGAAGTACCCAGTCTTTTTAGAGAAAAACTGAGTTTGCTATCAAGAAAGCCAATTTTCAAAGTGCCGTTGCTGGACTTTTTAGCGAAAAACTGTGTATGCAGTTATGTTAAGCATGCCTACATTAACTCAACTCTCAATTTTAGTTAAAATCGTTAAAAATTTAAAATTTTTCGAAAAAATTTTAATTGTTTAAATATTAAATTGAAATATTATTTATGATTTGGAGTTGATGGCGGAGGATCGAGAGCTATGGAGGGTCCACTTGAGCAACCTGCACCCGCGACCCACTTAATGGACAAGCGGACCATTTGAAAATGAATGAATGAATGAAATATTAAGTACCGTTAATATTGGGTCTAGCATAAAAAAACCGCCTCCTAGCGGGAAGCTCACAAACTCTAAATACGAAGTTTTAAACAAAAGAAGATTTTTTGGTCTTGTGAAAATTAGCTCAAAATAAGATTTTTGTACTTGGAATAGAATTTTCCGAGTTTACCATACTTTCGTCAACGAATAGGCTTGAAATGATACTGATATTCTTGATTTTAGATAGTTTTTTTTTTTTAAGTGCAAGATAGCCAAAAAATTAACTCAGTCCTTTCGGTGGTTTTCGAGATACACGTTTTCTATTAGAAATTAGATTTTTTTACTTTTCATTTGATGTTATAGGAATGTATTTGTTAAATTGGTAGTTCTCGAATTTTTGCGAGACTAACGCACATCAATTAATTTTTATATAATTATAGAGATTTCAAAATTTGCCCTTAATTTTACAACTCATTGTAAACTGTTTAGTAACTATCCTCTATTGTCCTTAAAGTATGCTTCGAAACGGTACATTTAATATTTTTTAGCTATTTCCACCAACTACTCAAAAAAGCTCAACTGGAAATTATTTTTTTTTCTTTGCATATTATTAACAACCTTTTAAATATTTTAAATGTGAAGTGGAAATCTGATTTGTTTGGTGAAACGATATGAACGAATTCTTTGCAAATGATAAAACTTTGCATTTTTTAAAAACATGCTTGTAACGTTTGGTGAAACGAAATTTGCAAAAAATTTGGTGAAATAGGGCACAGATCTCACTACCTAACCTAGTCGTTTTACATTTCTGTCCTAAGCAGAGCTACTTTATACAGCCCATTCGAAAAAAAAAACATTTTTTATACGATTGGCTTTAATGCTCTGAGCTCAAATCTGCAAACTTTTGCGCTCTCTTACAATTTGGACGAGGCTCGCCCCAAAGTTTCAAAAATACCATATGAAATTGTACCAACATTTCAGGAATAGAGTGTCAATTTTTTAAATACCTAATTATATGTTCAGTTAATTTATAAAAAAAGTTTCATCAAAATCGGACCATAAAAACCGAAGATATAAGATTAGAAAAAGGAAAATTTGAACAACTGCACTTTTTGATTTGTAATGAAATTTTTTACTTATCTACTTTTAGGGGCACGGGCTGATATTTAATATTTTAATTTTTTTAATAACATATTGTAATTTTTTTACAGTAAAAAACCATTAAATAGTGATTTATGTAGCCCACCTGCTTGTGGTTTGTTCTCAGATTCCTGTGTAGGGCACTAAATTCAACCGGACTAAAAGACAGTTTTTTTTTTCTAAATGGCATATTGAAATGGCAACAAAATGTCAGTAATGAAGTGAAAAATGTTTTTAAAATTAATAATAATTTTTTAAAAAAATTTATAAAAAAAACATATGACGCTCCATTGCAGAAATTTCGATACCATTTATTTATTAGGTCAACCTCTAAAGGTAAAATAACTTAAACACATTTTTGTGGATTCGAGCTTGGAGTAAAAAAAGTAATTTTTGGATTGTGGATTAAAGTAAAATTTTGCCTTTTATTTTTAACTGGATTGATTTTAAATATGTGTAATTATGTTTCCACTTTTTGTGAGAATTTTGTTAAATACTACCTAATTGTTAAGAATTTGTCCCTCAAATACAATTGTGCCACATTTAAGAACAAAATTTAAAAATTATGTGCATTTTATTTTCCCACATTTTGGATTTTTGATTGTGGTCACTTTAATCTATCGCATTATTGTATTGTAGGTCCCTTCCATTTGTCACAAATTTGAAAACTCACACAAACGAAAAGGCTAGGCCTATACGCCATACGGTCCTATATCGCCCTATTAGTGCCACTTTTCATTTTTATACGACAGCATTTATAGGGGCAAGAGTAGAGATGAGAATGAGTGACCTTATACCGGCTAATTGATATCATCAAGTGGTACGTCAACCAACTTGGAGTGCGCCTGCGCATATTAGTTGATGCCTATAGATCAATAGGGAGTATTTCACCTTTTAGTTTTAAATAAGTAGCACATATGGATTCGAGTCGGTACCAGTCTTGCTAAAAGTAGGTATATTTTTTTAATAAAAAAACAAAGTCCAACATTAAAAACCGTTTAAACGATTCACATCATTCCAAATATGAATTTTGAATACCACAACAACCAATAAATAAAGGAAATCCTTCAGATAAGGTTATGGCCGTCTGAGTCTTCTTTATTTGGTCATATAATACAAGGGCTGTTAAAAGAAATAATTACCACCTGAAAAGAAAGGGTTCTTTCGTCCACAAACCAACACTAAAAGTAGCAACAGCAATAGAAAATCTTTAGTAGCAATTATTTACGATACTTTGTTGTACGAGTGGAAGGAAAAACAATTACAGTACAGCCACCGTTCCCTGGCTGGTGTATTAAGAAAACTTAGACCCGAAGAAAATTTTAATTAATCGAGCCTTAATATGTTCGTTACATGAACCTTACTATAGTACTATACTTGTGGTTTATTGTGTTAAATAAAGAGAAATAAGTGTGCAGACTGCAAATGCAGAGAAATGTTACATTTAGAGTTATTAAGGTCAGTTATATGAGCTTTAGTACCTACATGATCATAAATAGGTGTCATTAGAAAGGGTTCCTGTGTTGGTGTTTTTATTCTTTGTCTTGATTCAAAGGTTATGTGGCTATAAATTTAATTATAGCTAGGTTTAGCTGTTCATAGGTGCAGGTGAATTTTTGGAGAAATTATATTCAAAGGCTCTCGGTGTATTTTTTTCTGTAGTTTTTATTGGCCCGATATTCATCAAATAAGACGATTCGCCCATCTTATCAGCTTGTCAAAATTATGCTATAGGGGAACCGACTTTTAAAGCAACATCATCCGCATAAGCGGTTACGCGTGGGGCCCTCCGCTTCCACCAAGTTCCAGAGAAGGGGATATAGATTAGGACGGAGTCTTGTGGGATTCCTCTGCTATCCCACCTAAGTTAGAGTTGACCATCCGCGTACTGAGGAGCAAATTTATCAACTCACCAAGAAGCTTGCTATCTACGTTCAAAGCTAAAACTAAAGGCAGCAAGTGACAAAGAACAGAAACAGGAACAGAAAAACAGAATCCTATATATTTGCAACAGAAACAGAAAAAAATTGTTTAGCGACAGAAAAATGACCGTTTGATGACAGAGCGTCTGTATTGATTGTTTCTGTTGCTGCCAGAACCAGAATTTACCACAGAACGAAAAAGCTTTCTGTTCTGTTTTAGTTTCTGTTCTTTGTCAGTTGGTGCCTTAAGGACCATTCACATGGGAGCGAACGAACGAATTGATGAAATTCGAACGAAATGATCAAAATCTTGAAAATGAATTTGATAAATCTCGAATGCAAAAATCTCGAATGGGTCAAAATCTAGAAAGTAAAAAAATCTCGAAAGACTTCTCGAAAAAAATCTCGAAAATAAAAAGTAAATTCGAGATTTTTTTTTTCACCCACCCCATATCCAAACAGTAAACGCAAGCAGGGGGGTTGCATACGTATCGAGATTTTTTTTCTTTTATGCTTTCTAGATTTATTTTTCGAGATTTTTTAAATTCCTGATTTTTTTTCCAGATTTTTACATTCGAGATTTTTGTTTTCGAGATTTTTTTTTCGAGATATCGGGGTAGACCCAACGCCACACAACGCAACGCAAACGCAACACAGACTCTCTGAGCCGTATATTATTTTTCATCCTGAAAGGTATCATTCGAATTCTATAATTAATTCCCATTCCCGCTGCTGCGCCGATCCACTAATAGTTTGAGCTATTTTATAACACTCTTGTTTAGCTTCTTGAATTCCAAATATTAATAAGTTATTACGGGAATAACATTTTTTATTAAAATTTTTGTCAGAATTTGTTCTGAATTTCAGAATTTTCAGAAGAAAAACGCTCTAGGAAAAGGTTTGAAAAATACATCAAAAATACATCAAAAATGCACCAAAAAGGGTACTATGAACGTCATGTAAATGCCATAAGAACGGAAAAAATATCTAAAAATGCCCAAAAAAATGTCCAATAAGTGTACCTAAAAATTGGCCCAAAATATGCTACCCTCTAAAAAAAAAACAACAAACGACAAGAGACTGCCTCATGCCCAATCCGTTTGCAACCTTCAAGTCTCTCCAGCTTTATTACTAGCATATTGACAGAAAAAATCCAGAGAGAAGTAAGAAACCTACGACCCGAATCCCAATCTCTAGTTGAGTAGTAATTGGGCATAAGGCAGCACTGCGCTGGTTTGTATGGTATCTAGTGTCAAAACCTTATTATAACCTCATTATAACTCAATATTTTATCGAGACGATGGTACACACCTACCCACGCTCGAAAATAACTTTTGTTTGCGCGAAAGCAAAGTTTGGAATGAAATTTTGTGAGAGGGCTTATTTGTCCGTCCTCAGATAAAAAACATGATATTAGACCTATGTATGTGTTGTGTACCTACTAACTCACATGTCTAAAATTATGCATGACTTCTATGCAGTGGGCGGCATTAAAGCATCGGCTTGGCCGATGATAACACTTTTACTTATTTTAGGTTGAAACATTGTCCTTTTTCTTGCGACTTATCAAGATTTGTGAACGGTAGCCATTAGGCTTGTGTAGTTCACGAACGAACTTGTTCAATGAACTTTAGTGAACTAGTGAACTAAGTTCACACACTTAGTTCACTAGTTCATTTAGTTCATGGTTATTATTTTCAATGATTTTCATACAAACGGAATAAACTAAAGAAAACAATCCATGATTTATTCTTTATTACATATTTGTCTCCTTACTAAACAGACTACGGATGCAGATACAGAAGCCAATCATCTCATGAGAGAACAGCTCAGCTCACTCACTTATGTACCTCCCACCTCCCATGCACTTGAATAGGGACAGTAACTGGACACAAGGATCAATAACAAAACGTTGCAAATTCATTTCTTTTTATCTTGTGAAGCTTAGTTAATAATGAGTCTAGCCGCATTTGTTTGAAATAACTTCATAAATACCGTCTGGAAGTGAGTTAAACAGAGATTCTAGGTAGCTCTAGGAAATGTCGCTCCATTCGGAACTGATGGCTGCTGTTAATGATTTAACACCTAAAATTTGTTTACCGGACACTATACTTCCCATGACAACCCAAACCCCAAACAGTGTCAATTATATTGAGATTATAGGGGAATAAGGTGGTCACTCCAGTCTAGGCACGTTTTGGGTACGGATACACTTTTTTTTTAGCGGTATGAGTGCTGGAAAGTCCATTGCACGGGTCCAAATACATGGTCGTAGTAAGGAACAGCCTTCTGCAGTACACCTTTGTAGTTATTCGCGTTCATTCTTGATAACGGAAACTGTAATTAACATTGGCCATAATAAGAGATCGCACAACATACCATTACCCTCCTTTCACGGCTATGGTGACGAGACAGATAGTGTTTTATTTTGCGTATGACATGAAATTAGTAATTTAACCATCAGGGTCATCTAAATTTAATCGGTTTTCGTCCGAAAAAAACTATTTGATGCCACTAGCTATTCCATGTCATGCAATTCCGAGCAAAAACCATGCGAGACTCCTTACGAGTGGTAAGAGGCGGTGTTTTATTTTAATTTGAATTTTTTTTTAGAAATCCAGCTATCCGTATTACGTCTTACGGTGTTTACTCTACCAATGATTCCCAAATTTTATCCGATCTGGGAGGCAGACCAATGAGCATTTGATGCTTCTCCAAAAATTAGTCTATTTTCAGCAGATGTATAGTAGCTGTTTTGGTCCTCCCTTCATGTTGTTTCCATAAAAAAAAAAAAAAAATAGGTGGCGCAACAGGCGGTAGACACCCTAGGCCTAGCTTCTCGCAACCATTCGTTTTGTGTGAGTTTCTATTTTTGGAACGAATGGAAGGGACCTACAATTTTATGCCGAGTCCGAACGGCTGAATTGAGAAGCTTTTTCAGGACAGTCATACTCTCGGATGTTTGTCAGACGTTCGCGAGAGGTGGCGCAGTAGAAAAAAACACTAAGATGTAATTTGTGTTTTTCCGGGGATCGAACCTGGGATCCCTCGCACAGCAGTCCAGCACACTAACCACTGCGCTACTGCGCCCACATGTTGTTTCCGTAGTTGTACTTATTTTTAAGAAAATTCGAAACCACTGACTTACTTAATTCAAGTTTGTTTGGCAATATCGCTAAAATCAAAAATACCTTAAGCTTCAATAAATTGATCCACCGCAAAGCAATTTCCTCTGCCCTATTCAAGTGATGCAAAAAAAAAGTTCACTTTCCAAAAAAAATGTTCACTTTTTTTCCATGGTCAAAGAAAACCCAAAATAACATATACATACCTACATACATAACTGTAAAATTGTTAGAATTTATTTTCGCTTCTGAAAGTTGCTATGACTATGTAGGTACTAAATAAATGCATAAGGTAAATACCCATATTTAGAAATTATAAAGAGAAATGCAACATGAAATGATTAAAAAATCTTGTCCCCATTCATGTGCATGGGAGTGTATCTTTTTTTATATTTTCCCAGGCAAAGTTTGTTTTTGTATTTTCTGTGAATTTTACCAAAATGAACTAAATTGAACTAAAATGAGCGAACTAGTTCAGTAGCGTGATTTGAACTAAATTGATCGATCACTCAAATGAACTAAGGGCCGTTTTATTCACTATTGTTCAACTTGCCGAAAACTCCAAAGTTAGCCAACTTCGAAGTTGATCTTAAATCGAGAGTTGAACGGCAAGTTGAAAATTGCTTTTATTCACTACATTAATTTGCAACTCCGAAGTTGATATCCTAAAGTTGGCCTACCTGCAGTTTGTAAAATATCCCTGGGATATTTGTGACAAATTACACACAATATGTCAGTTCAACCTTAGATTTGCATTTCGCGCGTAATTTCAATTGTGTTTTAACGTTATTTTCCATTCAGATTTGAATTTCAGATCTCAGATTTTTCGTGCTTTTGTAAATGTATAAGTTATTATTAGTGCGTTATTAGACAGTACATCAGCTGGGCAAATTGTTTTCGTTTGTCGATGAAAACATATGAACTTAATATGAATAATTACATATATCGACATTGTCGTCCGCTTTGAGAGACGAAAACGATAGATGAAACCACGGTCATCCCATTTTTCCAGTCCAATACGTTGTAGCATCTTGTATTACCGCCTCTCACACTCACGTACCAAATTATCTATCTCCTCATCATCTTCCCTGCTCGAAGACGATGGCCAATTCTCCTAAAAATAGTTTGCACGCTACATTATTTCAATTTTAAAAATGAATTATTAATTATTTTCGTCACTTTCAGAACTGAACTGCCAAACATAGAAATAAAAAATAAAAAAAAAATCGGAAGTTTGACATAAAACCCCAAGTTTGCTTCATAACTTCTACTTTTTCGGGGAGTTGAGCGAATCCAAAGTTAATCAACTCTTGGTTTTCTCAACTTCGGAATATCCAAAGTTGAGTGAGTCAACTTCGAGTGAATAAAAGCAATTTCTCAAGTTGAGAATAAAAATCCCCAAGTTGTGTTCAACTTGAAGTGAATAAAATGGCCCTAAATTGCCCAACTCTAGTAGCCATGCTCGGTACTTGTAAGTTGTAACTCGTCGCCGGCAGTGATTCTACTATTTATACTTGTTACTTTTTCCGTAGTTATATACTACTCAACTGATTTTTCCTTAAAACAAAAATGCAATGCAAATGTGATTCATATTAAGCAATTAATTTTGCGCTTAAAAACAAAACAACAACAACATTCCTTCGCAGACAGACTTCCAAGTTGCAAGAGTTTGACATGATGACGTGTTTCGTTGTCCTAGCGCAATTGTCAACGTCTTTTGTGCATGCACAGCCGAACAACGCAAACAACACTGACTAACTCCATTTCTAATGTAAAAGCTGTTATATTTTCTGTCCAACTGAATAGTTTGTTTCAGTTTAAACGAACCAAAGGATATCTCCTTCTTCTTATATCGAAGAGAACGTATCTAGATGTCCTGCTGATGTTTTTTTGTCACAACCGTTTATTGAGATGCCTTAAATTATTTCGCAGACGAACTGGACTGAAAAGTCCTTAAGTAAGTTGTATATTTTTTGATTAAAGTTTTAATATACATAGTATACGTCGGAAAAGTTGATTAAAGAACTTTATGCAGTGGACTGCATTTTCATCCTTCAAATTGGGGTGGGGGTTAAAACAAAAAAAAAACTTGTTTGAAGAAAAGTTAAACAGATGCAGAAAGTAAGTTTTAAGGAAGGAAGTTGCAAGTTTCGCGAATGCAGCTGTAAATAAAATATCCTTCGTAGTATATATCTTCGTCGAACACAGGCTAGTGGTCTAAATTGCTTGATAAAATAAGATAAAAGAAGATTCATATAACAAAATTAAAAGTTTCAGTTTGATGAATATACCTTGTATTGAATGCAGTTACTTGAAATTAGATTACGCAGTGTGCGCTCTGTATGGAGGAATCCGTATGCGGCAGCGTTACCGATGGGCGACTTTAGTCGCCATTTGGCGACTTTTTTGATCTTTGGGCCCCCGGCGACGACTTTTCAAAAATTCTCTCTTTTGGCTCCTTTTTACAACATTGGCGACTTTCGGGCGACTATTTCCATAAAAGAAATCCTAAAAACTGTTGAACAACTCAAACAAATATGCTCTGTATCCATATAGTTAACCCATTTCAATATGATTCCACTGTTCAGCGCCAAGTTAAGTATGGTTTGTTTTACTTCTTCTCCCTCATTATTGCATCTTTGATTATGCAAACCAAACCTTCACTGAATAAAAATTGTGGAAAGGAGTTTTAAGTGATGAACGTTTTGTTAACTATTTTAAAGAACCAAATGTTAAAGAATTTTGGTTTAATTTAAATTTGATTTTTTTAATGGAATGATCTCAGAGAAATGTTTTATGAAAAGGAGGAAAAAGTGGCTAAAATAGTCATTTTTAGCAATTTTCAAAAAATCATAAAAAATATTAGCGAAGAGATTTTTGAAAAAATTGTTTTGCTGTCATTATTAGAATTGTTTGAAAAAACTTTTTGCATCAAAACATTTATTTTTTGGCCGAGGAAAAAAGTCAAAATAGTAGACTTTTACAAAATTTCTAAATTTTCAATGGGTACTTAATGGGTTAAGACAAGTTTTGTATCATTCAAACGGAATTTACATGACCTTTCCACTGATACCAACATTTACATGAAGTAAGTTCAAATTATGATTAGAATTAACTTTAGTTTTGTCTTTTGTCAAAATACTTATGACCACCATTGTACTTACTCTGCCTCAGAGTAGTGCGTGTTCCACTGAGAATCTTACTAGTTCTTACTCAACGAATTTCTGGTACTAAGAAAAGAATTGAAAAAGCTGTCAGGCACTTGACAATTGACAGATGATTTAAAATTTGTCGTCCTATTTGGCATATGCAAGCAATTACTATTCGCTTTTGTGGTTTGACTTCATCAAAAAGATGTTCGATTAATACCGAATAACTTTCGCGCGCTAATATTGCTAACAAATTAGGAAATTATTCGCCTTTATCAGACATTTTAAAAACTTTTCACCGCTGCAATTTATGAATTGACAAACAAAAAGGTCACATCATATACTGCAATTTACGGAAAAACAAAATGCATCTGTCATTATTTTTAGATTACTACAAAAGCGTTCCCTAACTTTTTCGTAAGTTTCTCTCTCTGAAAAGACTTTATCGCCACTGACATTTTGACAGTCTTTTCCATTCTTATTACAAAAGTAAAGAAAATACCTAATGAACATGTTTCGTTGAAAATACATCGAGTATTAAGTTTTATTTGTATGAGGCCCCTTTTTGAACTCTTGGCGACTTTATCATTTTGGCCATCGGTAACGCTGGTATGCGGCTTTTAAATTGTCTAAAGTTGGGGGATACGTTTTACATTTTGAGGTAAAATCCCCTCCTCCAAGAGGTTTTAATCCGCTTTTGAGAAGATCCCTGAATTTTTACCATATACAGTAGAACCTGAATGATCAATGCCTTTTTATCCCAAAGAAACATCGATTGACAGAAGCGATTCTTCGCTTATGATTGACATCTTGCCGTGTTCTTCAGGTAAAACCTGAAGATTTAACATATCTGAACATATCGTCTCCAGAACGCCTGTTCAAGGCACTCTGCATGATGGTGCGGAGTTCGATTATTGAAATCAGGTGAAGAAGTTCAAGTATCTCGGGGTCTTCTTCACGAGTGACGGGAAAGAGCATTGCCGATTTTCCAGTAGGGCCGACAGTGAGGCAGGAACAACTAAAAGTTGGCCAAAAGACTTTTTTCCAAAAATGCCTATGTCTGTTTTTATCACAAAAGACATGTTTGAGCATTGTTTACCAACACCGTTATTCCAAAATAAAGATTTGCCTACACAGCCCGTCCCGTCTGTCCAAACTTCAGTTATTAGCCACAACTTGCTTTTATATCTAATAGATGATTTTTATTTTGGGACATTTGTTTACAAGTTTCTTACACATTTTAAAAGTGTGTTCAATTCATGTGCCTGAAAATAAAAAAAAAAAACATTGGACTTAAAGTTTCCTTCCGGGCCTCTCTCCGGGCTTAAGTATTTACATCGTCATCTGCGGTAGGTATATATGTGGCTTTTTAGATTAAAAAAAAAATACTGCCCATATGTTTGCACATTTTTATACCCTCCACAGGAAGGTATATATTCACTTTGTCATTACATTTGTAACGCCAAGAAGGATTCACCGGAGACCCTATCTGTCTGTCTGTTTGTCTGTCTGTCTGTCTGTCTGTCTGTTGAAAACACGATGCCGTCCAAACGAATCAACCTAGATGAATGAAATTTTGTGAGAGGACTTCTTTTTACCGTCGTCAGGTTGGTATTGAAAATGGGCTATGTCGGTCAAGTAGTTCTGGTACCTCCCATACAAAACCACTATTAGACCCATGTGTCTCTCTGCCTGTTGAAATCACGATAGCGTCCAAACGAATCAACCTAGATGAATGAAATTTTGTGAGAGGACTTCTTTTTACCGTCGTCAGGTTGGTATTGAAAATGGGCTATGTCGGTCAAGTAGTTCTGGTACCTCCCATACAAAACCACAATTAGACCCATGTGTCTCTCTGTCTGTTGAAATCACGATAGCGTCCAAACTAATCGATCTAGGCGAATAAAATTTTGTGAGAGGACTTCTTTTTACCGTCGTCAGGTTTGTATTGAAAATTGTCTATGTCGGTCAACTAGTTCTGGTACCTCCTATACCAAACCAATATGGCATGGCAAACATTTTGCATGACTTTTATGCAATGGAGGGTATCAAAGCATCGGCCAGGCCGATGATAACACTTTTACTTTTTTTTTTTTCACAAAAAAGTGTTGCCAAGTCGAGACCAAATTAAATTTTTTTTATTGTTCTAGGATCGGGCAATAACGATATGTTTTTTACAATGCAAGAATTGATAGACCTAATGAAACAATCAGAATCAGAAAAAAAAAATTTAAGAACAGATTAATTATTTAAAAAAACATTTGCTTAATGCGACCAATTGTCCTGAAGAGTCTAGTAGCATTGTAGGACATAGATTATCGCATTTTGTTTCGGATCTTAAAACAAAATGGACTTTATGCAATAGAAAAAATGCTAGAATTGTCCTAAAGCATAGCGAATGGCTTAAAACTTCGATTTCATTTCCCAGATTTGGTCGCCCTTCTCTGGAGTTTAGTGAGACTTCCGTTCGATACAAAAGTCGCAAAACTGAGGAAATAACATCGAGTTTAAGTCTTCATAAATTGGTCTATGCTACTCAAATGAGCTTACGTTCATCTGGACAGATAGAAGCTTCTAATATCGTAGAAGAAGAAAAATGTCTTCACCACAAAGAGCCAATCGTTATAGAAAAGCAATTAAAATGCAAAAGGTTTCAAATTCCCTACTGTCTGGTGACGAAGCCCTATCGGTTAGAAGCCAAGCTTACGACTCACCAGTAATATTATAAGATCAATGTCTCCAACAAGGAAAAAATTCCATCCTATAAAATAACTAGTGCAATCTGCAAAGCAGAATTGTTATCCAAATATACCTAGGCCTTTCATAACTATGACTCCGATTTCGGCTGAAATAAACCTTCAAGCGTTATCAGATGACACAGTAGAACGATTATTTGAAGTTCAAAAAGAGGTCTTGAAATCTTTAACATTTGAGCAACTGAAAATATTAAGTTTGGTTTCCAAATGGGGCTTTGATGGCTCATCCGGCCTTCAACAGCGCCCCGAGATGCTTGCAGATGTATGTTAATTCTGCACTTAAATTGCTGCAAATTGTAGTCTTCAGGAAATATATATCCAGGAAGCGAGTTCCAGAGTTTGCTTGTCCTGTAAAAGAAGGAGTTTTGGAAAACTGATGTCCTCGCGGTTGTCAAGTGAACTGTATGGTCATGACCATGAGCATTAGCAGCCGGTCTTGTGGGGCGCCCAAAAGTTGTATTTCGAGGGATAATGTCTTTGAGTTCCTCGGAACATCTACCGCGGAAGTACCTATAGAACAAGCACAGGTCAGCGACTTGTCTTCTGTGCACCAACGCCAAACGGTTGTAGATTCGATGTTAGTGTAGGGTCTCCAATAAGTCGAACTGCTCGTCTCTGTATGCTGTCAAATTAGGTTGAGTTAATGTTTTGGGGCCGAGCTCCATATATGGGAACAATATTCTATTTCCAGACCTGGTCTAACCTGTGCTTTGTAGAGAAGGAGAAGTTGCTTGGGGCTAAAGTACCTCTTTGCTCTAAATAGATAGCTCAACTTAGCGGACGTCGATCTTACGATATAGGATATGTAGTCCTGCCATGTGATTCCTGAATTGACTGTGACTCCTAGAAGGGGCGTTGAGTCCTTGGGATGGATTAGATGGTCACCATTTGGATCTGAGGAACTGTTGATGCATTTTTCCTAGAAAATGTTGTGAGCTGTGCCGCTTCTAGTAGCGACCACTCTGTAGATTTCAATTGTTAAATAAAAAAATACATATATAAATATAAACACTGTGTTTTGATAAAATAATATATTTTAAAGTGTTCTTCAACTTTTTCAGCCATAATAATACACTAGAGACTAGACAGCAAATAAAATGGGCCACCCGCTACGTTAGAATCGAGCTCTGATTCGATTTTCTTTAAAAGTATAAAACATACAACTAAAAAAGTGGTAGGTACCTACAGAAAGTGCATTGTGCATTTCATGTTGAACTCTTTAGATACCACTTTTTTAGTTTAAAAAAAAATCGAATCAGAGTTCGATTCGAACGTAGCGGGTGGCCCGGTTTATTTGCTGTCTAGTGTAGTTATTTAGTAGACTTTTATACTTTTGGCCACGTTTCGGTGGCTCCTGCCTTACTGTGGGCCGGTTAGGCTGAATTAATTTTCAGACAGCTATTTCATTCCACAATCAGAAAGACTGAACTAGGAGTCAAAACTGAGTTATCGGCCTTTAATGTTTGTTCCAACTTTTACTTATAGTCATAAGATTTGGATACTGACCGAAAGAATAAGGTCGCGAGTACAAGCTGCCGAAATGAGATTCCTTCGTTGTATTGCTGGGGTGACTCGCAGAGATCGAATAAGAATCACCAGCATACATGAGGTATCTACATATGGGGTAGGGTGTAGGTTTAATGTCAAGCAGTTACTTCTCCGGATGGAGCGATCCATTCTTTTGTGATTTGGACACGCCGTTAAACTAAAATACGAATAGCATACCAAGACGTGCTATGGAATTCGTGCCATCAATCAGCCCTTGAGATAGGTCTAGGATAAGATTGTTGGATTTTCATTTTCAAAGATAATTATTATTATGTTGGTGCTTTTCGATTTCATTATTGCTCTGTCTGCCATAATGTCATTCATTCCGATGACGCATTTTATTTTGAATGTGACCTCGACGCGACAGTTTTTATTAGCAATCGATTACTTGTAAGCAGCTCCTTTTAACACCAATTGTAATAACAAAAATGTCTGTCTGCGTCCGTTATTAATTTTCTTTCTACAAAAATGATTCAAAAGAAAAAGCAAAAATGTCTGGCTGCCATCCACCAAGAGGACAATATGTCCTATTTGTAGAATTATTATAATTTTATTTTTCACTCTTGCTCGGCTCGTCTTCCCAGTAATGAGAACCTACATCCATGTTGCCCATTCAAAGCAACCGAACAAAATACCGCAAAGATGTAGATAAGCGTGATGGTAAACTTTACAAGGGGATAAAAAAAAACAGCCACCCCAAAGGAAGTATGCTTTTCAAACGACTCGGCTATTTGCGGTACAATGTTTGATGGGCAATGGGCCATAATACTTTTGTTATCAGATTTCTTCTTCCGTTCTAGATTCTGCCCATCTCGTTCCAAATTACCTGATGGATTGAATAAGAAATTACAAATTTTATAATCACAAGCACATACACACGCACACAATCCCATTTCACTTGAATCACAGACATGTCCTTCTATACTAATTACAAATGGCTTCGGGTTAATTTATCGTCTTTCGCACTTTTGCAACCTTCGTGCGCGCTATTCTCGGTAAAACCAGAAACATATCGCTGAAGGGATGTTCTATGCGGAACAAAAAAATACTTAGCTTTCCGACGTCAGGAGGTGTCGTCCCTTGTAGTAAAGTGGGTAGCATTTCCGTGGCAATAATTAGTTCAATTGAATTTAATCAACTTTTCCCATCACCACCAATTCTATAGTAATTGAAAGGGAAGCGAATTAGAGAGAAGCTGCGGGCCAAATTTGTTCTCTTCCTTCCGAATGGTAACAGGAAACATTGTTAATTGCAGCAATGAATTGTAAATTCAAATAGACTTTGTCTTCTGTTTCAAGCTGACACTTTCTAAAATTCGATAATGAGAAGAATTTTACCAAAGACGTATAAATGAGGAGGACAAGTTGAAGGATCAAAGAAAAAAAGGACATCCCGCCATCCATATATGGACTTATTATGACCTTTTGAAAAATGCGCGCACTTCGTCCTTGTTGTTGGGAGTATGCGGTAGCAGTAGTAAAGCAACTGGTCCAATTGGCTACACCACGAGTACGTATAGTCTATAGTGCCAGTGCCATGATGAAGAATGTCCAAGTACCTATACGTCCATGACGGTTGTGGAATTTTTCTGGTTCAGCAGATTCGTATGGTGAGGTTGCAGTTTGTTTACTTTTGTTGGGGGTGCTTTTTATTGCTGACAAGGGGAGGAACAGGGTTTCAGTCAAGCAATGACCTAACCATGTTATTGGGTTAGTGTTCTGCTCCTTTGACATAGAAACATCAATCAAATCCGTGTGTTGAAAAATAACGGAGCGGGAAAAATGAAAAAGTGATTTATTAATGGTGTTAATTTGTAACTGTCGTCGGTTGGGATATTTAAAATTTAGTTTGAATTCAGGGTACGCAGTAAAGCTGAAGACCATGGTGCAAGTTGGGCTAAAGCTATGAGTTGGTTATACTCAGACAGTTTTAAACCCGTTGTGGTATTTATACATAAAAGTGTATACTTAAAGGAACCTATACCAAGCAAAATCACAGTACCTTAGTAGCTGGAAAGTGTTACAACCTTCGACATTTGCGGATCAAAACAAGGAACAGCGGATAGGTTAGATACTTTGTAGTCGACGAAAGACATGCATTTTGTATTTCTGTCGTACATTTCGAGCTCCCACATATAAAATAGGACGAAATAGTTCCAAAAGAGCAAAGGAAGGTTGCGAAAAGTCCATCAGAGCGGATAGGATACTGTTAGAAAATGCTATGAATAGATTATACAGACGACCAATTACAACGAACGCAATCGCTGCCAGGACGCAATCAGAACGTAGTTCCACGCAACTTTATAGCGCAGCCTTTAGTTGGTACCGTCATGCGCTGCTTGGGGACTTGGGATCCCTTCCAATTAAGGTAAGGTCGTCCTCTACAGCGTTTACCCTCTGGAATAGAGTTGAAGAATCTCCGGTCCGGAGCATTATTATAATATCATTAGCCGATTTATTTAATCACCCCTATTGTCGTCGTCGTCTGTCGCAAACGACTGGCGACGTTTGTCGTGTCGAGTCGTTTGGAATTTGGTATTGCGTAACTGAAAGGACTCGACTCTCTGAACTCTCACATCCCACATACATACCACAAACTATGACACATGGGATTTGACATTTCTGTCGACGAATTTATATTTGGTCTGGTGTTTTGTTTGTGACTTGGTTAATTATTTAATAAAACAAATCAAAAATGAATAGTGTGAAATGTTTTTTGAAAGCAGTGATGAAGAAGAAAACCAGAAAAAAGTGCTGGTAAAGTTAAGGAAGGAAATTCGAAGCAAATCCAATCCATTGGATTTGCCCGACATTAAGTGGGTGATAGAAATAATTTAAATTGCATACATTGTGTTAATAACAATTATTTTCAGATTTTAAATGTATTTTAAACTATCGAAGTCGAAGGTGGTCCAAGACAATTCAGAGATAAGGCTATGTCGTCCCATTGCCGATTAACATCACGTTTGGTTAGGCCTTCGTGAATGATTTTGCCAAAGGAATATTTTTCTGCATTTCGTTCACTAAATGTAGAAATTGCCTTTTATTTGTTATCTCCATTCTGCAAAATAACTATAATTGTCTTTTTGTTAACTAAAAATTAAGTACACATACTTTTTTTAACACATTATCACACAGTCGTCCGCAAAATAGTCGACGACAGAAATGTATCATTTCCACGACAAACGTCGTCACAAAACGCCTCACGCAATACCGACGATCGTCGTCGAAAAATACAATCCACATTTTTTGACATTTCAGACGCCATTTGTCAATCGTCGCCGCGACAAAAGTCGTTTATCTTCAGTCGCCAATACCAAACAGTCGTGTCGCTTTTTTTGAGAGTCGTAAACGACGACGACAATAGGGGTGAATGATTTGTATTAACTAGGTTCATATAGCTGACGGGCCCAATGGCTCAGAGGTTCAACTCAAGGCAGAGAGAGCGGTTTCGAGAGACCAATATATTGTCATGTCGCCTGAAAATTGACAGGATAATTTAAAATTTATTGACCTATTTGGCATTAAGCATATAACTACATGATCTCAACATAAATAAATCCGCTGGGCCAGACTGTATCTCCCCCATCGTTCTGAAGAGGTTTTCTTCCACGCTGGCAAAACTACTGCGTAAGCTTTTTCATCTCTCCTATTCTTCTGGACTCTTCCCGAGAAGGTGGAAAACAGCATTATTTGTCCAGCCCGTCCTTAAAAAAGGTGAATCTTCTTCTCCCACCAATTACCGACCCATAGCACTTACGTCCATTCTTTCTAAGGTCATGGAAACGCTGATAAATCGTCAGCTTATGAAATATCTTGAATCTCGGAAACTCCTCAATGACCGGCATTAGGTACGGTTTTCGTCGCAACTGGTCCACTGGTGATTTGATGACTTATCTCACCGAGAAGTGGAACCAATCTCTCCATCACTTCGGTGAATCGAAGATTGTTGCGCTTGATATTTCAAAAGCATTTGACAGAGTTTGGCACCAAGCTCTTATGTCGAAAATGTGTGCTTATGGGATCGATGCGTCTCTTATTCAATGGATTAGAAACTACATTTCTGGCCGTTCAATTCAAGTTGTTTTGGATGGTTTCAAGTCTGAAACACACCATAGAAATGCTCCGACTCTCTTTCTCATTTTTATAAATGATTTCTTGTCTGCAACTTCTAATCCAATCCATTCCTTCGCTGATGCGTGATGACAGCACTCTAGCTTCTCATATTCTTTCCAGGACTCACGTCCCTGTTCTTCGGCCGTAGAACTGGAACGGCAACGTATGTTAAGCTCATTAAATTCCGACCTTGACAGCATTTTAAAATGGGGTTAGTACTAAATTTTAGCTGCTCTCCAATTTTTGTCTCCAAACATTAGCTAAAATACAAACTAAAATTTTTATTCGAAACCACAATGCGACGTACTTTGCGAACATACATGGACACGCACCTTGGACTCAAACCCTTCTATTCAATTGTGACCTATGCGATGAGTTGATTTTGTTTTGTCATTGTGAATTCTGATTACACGTTTGACGTTTGCCAACTTAACAAGAAATAAGTTGTCATAATTCTAATGAAAACAAATTTTCAATTTCCGTTTAATATGTTTCTTGATTGACGATGAACTTTAAAACAAATCAATAACTTCAACCTAACAAAACACTGCACATTTGATATTTGCTTTTTCATTTCCGACTCTACTGAAATTCACAGGAAATCCATTGGGATAGGTACGTGTCCAACACAAAAAAAAAACAGACCATTGCTCAAGATCTTATTAACACATCAATCTACAGGTGACGTGAATTCTTCACACTGGCTTCATACAACAGCAGCATGCGACGATCGAACTACTCGTACCAACCGCTCCCACAGAACCCGGGTCCAAGTCGCCTCAATCATGACACCCTGGAGGAGGAGAATGAACGAGCCGCCGAGGAACTGAAGCAGAAAATCGGTGCTCTCAAGTCACTCACAATCGATATTGGTAACGAAGTTCGTTATCAGGATAAGTTAGTGCGTGGCATCGACGATGACATGGACAGAACAGGGGGATTCCTGGGTACTACAATGGCACGAGTGGTCCGACTGGGGAAGCACGGTGGCAACAAACAGATGTGTTATGTGTTTCTCTTTGTGTTGTTTGTGTTCTTTTTGCTATACGTTGTGATAAAGCTGAAATGAGTGGTTTCATATTAATCGAGAAGAGAAAGTGGACGATTGAACGTACATTTTATTTACACAAAAACAATCCTTTCTTGTACATGTATATATTTATAACGAATAAAATTGAGTTAAAGGGATATATGCTATTCGCTTTGTTTGACATAGAGGAAAGTGTTGAACCGAGCAAGAGAAGCATCTAGAAATATACCGTAGGTGCAATCATCGGGAAGCCAGTTATATCTATAAAAAAAAAGACGTCCGTCTGCCAACGACATCAATTGAAAACAACACACCAATCCATTTGATAAAGGTTATCAAATTTATTTTAAAAACTAATTAAAAGCTAAGGAATCATACAAAACCTCCCGGACTTCCTTTAACAGTCACCACAGTCCATAGGCTGGGCATTTCCAGTGATAGCTGGCGGTGCTTCCTTCTTAAGGTCATCGCTTATCTCGTTGAACATGTACTCGTCCTGATACTCCTTCAGGATTTGACTCGAACGGTGCTCGTCCAGAAACAGCGAATATACCTTCTTCACATCGGCTGTAGTAACTTCTGTGGCCTTGCGTCGGCGACACACCAAATTAGCAGTCGTTATCAACTGAATGGCGTAACGGAGACTAGTGTCTATAGCGATACGCGTTAGAATCAACAGCGCGTCCGGATGCATAAGACAATCCTCTTCCTCACAGCGAATCCTCAGGATCTCCTTGATTTCTTTTTCGGTATACGCCACCGTACGAATGATGATCATACGGTCGAGTAGATCGATGGGAATGCCATGGGGACTGCGGTAATTTGTTCCACGAATACGTGTGATACCACGGTTGGTTGCCATGATGACGACGGGCGCCATGTCGCTTTCGAGGGCACGATTCAAGTACGAGAAACACTCGATATCCAGCATGTGCACCTCGTCGATGAAGAGAACTCCGGGGTTGATCTCGGCCTTACCCTCCTCACGCCACTCGAGAACCTTATTATTGATCTGATCACGAATTTCCTGCTTTATCTCGCCAGTGTCACCAGAGAACAACGCCAAGAACCCTTGGGTGCGACTATTAATGACATCGATCTCGTGCAAGGTGACTGTGTGCACGACCTCCTTGCGCTTCTGCAACTCACCCTCTGGACACTGAACGAAGCGTGTCTGCGCACCAGTGGCGTCATAGTCACGAGCACGTGTAAAACTCCTGCCCAACTTGCTGACCTTACCCGACGCCTTGTCGATTGTGATTACATCTCCAGCTTGGATCTTTTCCTTCATGAAGCATTCGATGATTTTGTTGCCCAAATCATAGCTTGTCTCCATTTCGGTGGTCTTGAGAATTACTTTGCCAATCTTTTGACCGGTTCCAGTAGCCGGGCGATCGATTTGAATTTCCACTACTTCGCCCTCAATGATTTCGGTTTCCTCCTTGATACGTACTCCAATACTTTTACGCAAGGCTTGTGACAGCGCTTCAGTTTTGCTCATTTCTAGTGAATAAATCTCAGACCCAGACATACTGGTAAAGGGAGTTTCAGTGCCCAATGCCTGGGCCATTCCCACGGCGATTGCTGTTTTGCCTGTACTCGGTTCACCAGCGAGGAGAATACACCTTCCTGCAATTTTACCCTCACGAACCATCTGAACCACAATACCTGCTGCCCGACGTGCATCCTTCTGTCCGACCATGCCCTGCGACACAGCTCGGGCTTCGAGAACATCATCCAGACCAAGTCCACGAATGTGCGAATGAGCGCCAATGCGTTCGATGCGAGTTACATCGCGAACTTCAATTTTATCACCATCTGCCATAGTTATTATATTCTTTTTATAAAACGGTAAATAATTATTTTATTCACTATTTTTCGTAACGTAAAACTTCTAGAATGTTGCCTAGAAACGTAAATAAAGTTACTTTGGTGATTCAAAATTGCAAAATTCGTATATAATAAAAAAATAATAAGCGTGTTTCTTGACAGTTGTGACAAACGCCGGCTGTGAACAGTACGAATGAAAATCTTGAAAGTGGTGCCAAACCTTTAATATATTGAAAGGGCAATTTATTTTAATTGTGGATCGTATTCATTATGAGTTGGTTTGAATTAGGTAGGTATTTATTTGTCATGGGGACAAATCTTGGAATTTCATATTTGCGAAAAGTATTATTCGAAACGATAAAACGAGTAGTTAAGGGCCATTCATAGGGGAGCGAACCACTTTTTATGCATTTGTAAACAGAAAATTGCACATTTTATTATTCCAAGAGGAGGATAATAATAATAATTATAATTATTTATCCCATCACCATGTATTAAGAAGACAAGTTTATAAACAGTTTAAATAACAAAATTTCGAACTCCAACTTTTTGCCGCGAACAAAAACATCTTTGGCGCGCATTGTCAAGGTTTATTCGCAATTCACATCATTTAATTCGGGTTCCATAAAACATTCGTTCGAACTTAATCTCAAGCTAGACATTGCGGGTAGAAACTAACGGTTGAAATTCGCGAACTGCCGTGACCTAGAAAAGTCTTCATGTGAACAGACTGTCAAAACGAATATTCGTTCGTTCATAGGTACCTATAGTTGGTCCGTCTCATATGAATGGTCCTTAATAGTTGTCAACCCGATAGGTAGATGCACATCAGTTACGTCAAAATTATGCTATCTGACATCTTCTATCAGCATTGACATAGGTACATGGACTGCTAGTAAGTATGTAAGAAGTTAACATAAGCACTAGCTCTTTTGGTTCACGGCGGAGAGAAACGAAAACACTCAAATGTCATCGAGCAATTCGTGCGATTTTGTTTTAGTGCTGAGTGTGCCATCTGTTATAGAACGTTTGAAATAATTTGAATAGGTCGTTATTTTGCGCAGTTGCAATGTTTCTACAATGGATTGCACTGTGTTCTATGTAAAAAATAGCAATGTCGAGCAGAGGTTTCTACTGAACCAAAAGGGCTAGTGCTTATATTTGCTTCATAATAAAATGCAATCCGTCAGAAACACTTTTTCTGAAGGACGGAATAGTACGAATGTGATACATTACTACAGTGGAACGATTTGGTGGAATTGTCTCGAATTTGATCCGAAAAAGTTTTACATAGAGATATTTAAATAAATTAATTTTCTTGACAATATTTTATGTGAACGATGCAATAGATCTAACCACTTTAGAAATTGAACCAAAACCCCTTTATCCAATGCTAGCACCACATAATAGAATAAGTTTTATGGTATTGTGAACTACCTCTTTTATGTTTATTTGTTTTTAAAATTTTGACAGTAGGTACCTACTGTCCAAGTCCAAGTCGAACCAAACGAAAAGCAAAAGAAAAGTGAAAATTCCAACTGAAATACGTGCACACGAAAGGAAAAGAAAGTTTGTCATTATAGTTATTTTTTGTTATAATTCTTATCACCCGCACTGGATGCAGGGGTCATCAAAATCGTCATCAGTAATCAAGCATTCACAAAATTCTATGAAGTCTTGTGCACAACGATGAATTCGAAGGATTTATTTCCGCTGTTCTTCTGTGGGCTTTCTATACCACTGTCAATGTTCATGTGGCTGGGGAATGTGGCGTTTTCCAGGTTTTCTCAAGGCATCGATGGAGATGGTTCGTATATGTGAAAAACAAATCTACTTTTAATTGACGAAATTAATCAATTGCAGAACCGGCAGTTATTCCACCTACTCGATGGCTTTTCTCGACGCTGGCACCATTACTTTTCGCTGTGGTAGCTCTGAAAAGGAAGTCTGTGAATAAATCCGGTGCAGCATTGGGAATTGTTGTCGCTTTGGTTTTGTCCATCTCCAGTCACATGTTCTTTGCATGTTTAGTAACGTTTTTCTTCTCTTCGTCGAGGGCTACAAAATTCCGAGCACATATTAAGAAGAAAATTGAAAAGGACTTTAAAGATGGTAAATTTTACAATAGCTGAAGTCTACTTGTTCCAATTAAATAGCCAGTCGTTTAGGTGAAGGCCAACGGAATTGGGTTCAGGTTCTTTGCAACGGCGGCATGGCTACACAATTGGCAATCCTCTACCTGATCGACTGTGGAAGCAGTGAACGTCCAATTGATTTCGCACAACACTACCGGTCCAGCTGGTTGGGCATTGCAGTTCTCAGTAAGATAAAGTTCCTATCGATTCCGCTTAGTCTAATGTAATTTCTTACAGGTTCCCTGTCAAGTTGCAACGGTGACACATGGGCAAGTGAGCTCGGATGCGTTCTAAGTAAATCCGATCCATTTTTAGTGACAACAAGGAAGCGTGTTCCTCGGGGAACTAACGGCGGGGTTTCAGTAATTGGGCTGATTGTAAGTCTCCTCGGGGGAATTGTCGTTGGTCTAGCGTACTATCTCACGCTCATTTCGACAGTGGAATCCAAGGCCTTACAGCTTAGTCCACCTCAATGGCCAATAATCATCTTTGGCGGATTGGCTGGATTCTTGGGATCGTTGGTTGATTCATGGTTGGGCGCCACGCTGCAGTTTTCCGGCGTCGACGATGAGGGAAAGATTGTCGACGCACCAGGCCCAAATGTCGTTCATGTGAGTGGCCTTAAAATCTTAGATAACCACAGTGTGAACCTGCTGTCGAGTATTATCACGGGCGTGACTATTCCGCTCATAGCACTGAAGTTCTGGCCAGAAGTGTAGACTTGTTTCATGTCGATGTTTTTTTTTATCGAATCTAGGTTAAGTGATCATGTGCAGCTTTTTTGTATGTATACTCGAGAATCTATTATTAACGTATTTTGTACGAGTTTAATTTTTAACGTTTCCTTTTTATTTGTTAAACAAATGCACTTAAGTTTTAATAATAAATCAATGTTGTATGAGCAGAATAAGCGGTCGATTTATAAAAGAACTATTGAGTCTTGTTCGAAGTGTATTGCGTTCACTGGAGGACATTCGTTTGGATGCAATTCGATGATTAAGTTTCTCCAAAATATGCTGATAGAGTAACGTTTAATCTGAGTTTGTCGGCAGTATCTACATAATGCAATATCCTAATTACTCTATTGCACCAAAAGTGAGTCTCGACTTGTCTCATCTCGGGAAACCAATTGAGTTGACAGTGTGCCCATGGCATTGCCTCCAATCGCATTGAGATTATGTAAAGAAAGCGATACTATATTGCTTCTCTTAACTTATAGTTGAAGTGTCGTGTAACTGTGTAGAGTGACTGAGGTTTTGTTTTGCAGCACAATTTCCACTAACTTCTAACTGCATTGAAGTTAAATTGAAACTATTATATTTGTATTGCGTGTTCGGCTTTTAGTTTGATTCAAAGCTCTTCTAGTTCTAGTATCCGGTTCCTCACAGTCAGCTTACTAGCAGTCTACTAGCATCACCAGAAAGGTGTAATATGAACTGCGGCTGTCAAGTAGTTGTACCTAGTTGAAGTTAATGCGTGCTGAAGATTCAATTTTACAGAAAAAAATGTTTAATAAAACAGACGAATTCATTTAAAGAAACAATTTATTTTAAAACTGTTTCATTTTGTACATATTTTTTTACGAATACTTAACTCAGTCCCTATAGATTGTGAATGTCTTCAGCGAGTTTCCTCGCTTTTTGATTTTGAAATTATTCTTTTTCCTATTATTTTGAATACGATGCTTTTTCAGTAGTTCCAAAAATACCTCCTGCAGATCGTTTGAATTCAGTAGTAGAGGTTTGTCTTCTAAAATCGCTGGTATTTTATTGAGTCCTCGAGTTGCAATGACCGCTCCATCATCTTCGCCAATAGTTGTTGGTGGCTTAGGATAGCCATTGGTAAAGTAGATTGGGATTGTTATATAAATTGGCGTTTGTTTGTTTCCTTCAACAGCTATAGTTGGTAGCTGGCTTATAGTTTTCTAAAAGTAAACAATTCACAGCCAACAGGTAACACTTCCAAGTACACAATCTTACTTACACTCATACTAGAAACATCGTCGGTTGTTCGCAAGAAGGCAAGTGGAGTTGAGTCACTTTCAGTTTCCATCTTGTCTTTTTCCGATCTCTCCTTCAGCAACTCAAAATGAAGTTTTGGTAATTCGGGAGGTATTATTATCCGGGTCCTAGGACCATCGCTTGACTCAGTGACATTCACAGGAACAGCGTTATTAAGAACAGCGCAAGTTGAGATGATGACTAGAATTATGATATTTTTTTTATATCTGTTGATGAAAACAAAATTTATGTAAGTTTAGCGAACCTAATAATTTGATCCAAATCGACTGCATTCTGGTGAATTTGTGGTTAAAAATCCGTATCGTTGTGACTTTTATAACCACCTCTGCCTTTGGTAAAATCGAAAGTTCTGATACGATACATCTTCTGATCATTAGAATTTTGCAAATTAAAGTAGGTATCTAGGTTGAACTGATTAGCCATTAAATATAACCTTAGGCAAAAGAGTCTTTAGTATAATCTTAAAAAAAAAATGCTAAACGCATTCAATTTTAGCAACTAATTTATGCAGATCTATAAAATAAGGTTAATCAGTTAAAAAGCGAATCAATGTATCAAGTAGAGCTCACATTCGTGATGATAGAAATATGCATTCTAACTCGGACGTTTATGCGTTTGAGTTTAGAACTGAATAGGATCCCAGCCACAATGTGCATAAGCTTGGATAATGATTATGCAAACGCTCAGCAAAATACGAATGTACTAGAACTAGACTCCCTTAATCAAACAGCAATTTGAAGAGGCCTGCATCCGTTGACTTGTTTGCGTTTCGTAAAGTACGACTACTAACGTGCGTAGGACATTTCAAAATACATACACTGATTTTCGAAATTAAAGGAACGTCGCGTCGTGCGGCTATGTATCAGAAGGGTTATAGTGTTTTGAGGTTGGACACCGCGTTTTCCAAACCCCCCCCCCCACATTTTTCGAGCTCTTTCTTGGACAATGCACGCCAATAAATTTTTAAATATTGTCAAGAAAACCTTTCTCCACTCTCTTTCCTTGTATCACCCACTGATCGACAGAAATAACGACTCAAGGAACATCGACCCAATTCAAAATTTCTTATATACAAGGTGAAAGATGCTATAAATTTTACAATGAATTTCGTCGCAGATTTCCCGGTAGTCCGACACCAACTGGGCACACCCAAAAGTGCAATAACGCCCATGACAAGTGTGAATTAAAGCCCACGAGCTTACAAAATTTACGGAAGCGACCCCCCTCCTTGGGTTTACTGTCAGATCTTATTTCCTGCGGCCTTAAATTTGTTTTGCGTTAAAAAAGTGTAATAAAGCCCGCGGGCGTTATTGCATTTTGAAAAGTGCAATTACGCCCATGGGCGTTATTGCATGCACCCGGGCAAACACTATGATCGCGACGTTTAGCTGCTCGCCTAGAAGAGTATGGGAAAACACACACGAGATGCTGGTGCAGTCGTTCTGCTAAGAATATCGAAACGGTGGCTAAAGATGTCACAGAGGACCCCGGAGTATCGAACAGAAGACGTGCCACACAAATCGACATCAATCGGCTATCTTTACAGAGAATTTTGGGTGAAATACTGTAAGATGTTCTTTCATTCAAAGTGCAGACAGTGCATCAGCTGTTAGGTGTTGACTGCCAAGAGCGTGTAGTCTACCGGCAAGACCGCCTGCTGTAACTATTCCAGTCTTCTTTTTGTGGGTTTTTTTTTAAGTCATGAGTCTTTGTCAACAAGCCTCACACTCTTGAAGCCCTCAAAGAGACTATCCGTCAAGAATGCAAGGTCGGAGGCCCTATCGCCGGAAGTTCTGGTAAATGTGACGAAAATGCCATAAATCGGGCGTCGGGCCCCAATGGTCATCAGCCGATATCATTTTCTTAATGGACATAATAAACATAATCCAAAAGCAGAAGCAAAGTTTTTTACTGACAAAAACAAAAAAAAAATAAAAAATTACAGCCAAAGAACAACCTTGTATACAAAAGTGACCGAAAATGTCATAATTCTTACCGAGCCATCATCGGAAACCATAACAAGCCAGTTTCGGAACGATAGTTCCCTTAGGCTAAAACCGATTTTTAACAAGAGCCACTAGGTATAGAGGTGGTTGGGTGTGTATGAATCGGGCAGGCATTGATTGGCATTAACTTGGCAATGTCCAGTGTTTTAACTTTCTCATACACATCAATTGTGCTTATTTTACCTCCGCGTGGTAACCACCGGGTACTGGCCTCGCCCACCTGGGCTTGGCTTGCTAAACTTATAAGCGCGAGTGTTGAACACGAAGAAAATAGCAACACTATAATGCTCTGTCGGAATTGACTGTCTGCTTGAGTCTCAGAAGTCTAACATGAGCATGAGCACCTCAGAATGAGGACGTACGGCGGATGAATTTAAACGATTAAATCAACGGTGGCGTCAACAGTCAACTTGGCAGATGCCTTAATGGGCTACTTCGACTTATTTGGAGCTAAGGTCATTAGGGCTTTTCAGCATTAGTCAGGATGTTGAAATAGAGATGGTGGCGGATGAGCCCTTTATGGGCCAACGGCAGCGCTCATATCCCCGAAGCGGGTTACTGACTCCGGGAAATCCGGCCCCTTTTGTCCAAGGGGTTCAGCAAAGGACCTGACCCTCCAGGTTGGGGGTTGTGCGTCGAGGTAACTTCCCTACCACGGAAAAAACCAGGCAGTTATGAACCAACTACAAGCCTCGGATATGGATGATCCAAATGTTGACGACCCCAGCAAACGAAATAAGGACAACGAACTTCGGATCTGCACATGGAATGTCATGGAATTACCTTAAACAGACCACGTGCAGCCGAACAACTTGTGGAGACCCTGGTGATAAGTGCCCGAAGTACGACGTCAAGATAGTTCTTGGCGACTTTAACGCCAAAATCGGAAAGGAGGGCATCTTTGGCTCTACAGTCGGAAAGCACAGCCTGCACGACAACACCTCCGGAAACGGACTCAGGCTAATCGACTGTGCGGCGGTGCGAAATGTCATCATTGCCAGCACACGATTCCCACACCTCAACATACACAAGGGGACTTGGCGGTCTCCAGATCAACAAACCGTCAACCAAATCGATCATGTTCCGATCGACGCCAGACATGCCTCCCAGTATCATGGATGTCCGAACTTTTCGAGCGACCAACATAGACTCGGACCATTACTTGGTAGAAGCCAAAGTACGGATGCGGATATCCAATACTCCACAACACCGAGAGGATACTACAAGAAGATTTGACGTCGCAAGGCTACTATCGCAAGCGACCGCCAAAACCTTTGCCGACCGCGTCTCCCTATATCTATCAGCAAGCACATCCTCAGCTTCACCAGCATCAAGTACAGAGGACCAGTGGCAACTCTGCCAGCGTGCCATCAGGAGCGCCGCTACCGAAGTGCTGGGTTTCACTAGGCGACCACAACGAAACCCCTGGTTCGATGATGAATGCCGCCAGGCACATGCAGCCAAGAATGAGGCCTATCAATTAATGCTGCAGACAAGAACCAGAGCGGCTGAGAGAGCTGCCCGCGAGCTCTACGGGCAAAAAAGAAGGGAGGAACACCAACTTCTCAGAAGGAAAAAGAAAGAGCACGAGAAGCGAGCGGTCGAATCAATTGAGGGACAATACTGCAGAGGCAATGTTCGAAAGTTCTACCAAAGGGTAAAACGATCCACCCAAGGATACAAGGCCCGAACAGAAGCCTGCAGAGATGAGCATGGGAATACAGTAGTAGATTCACAGTCGGTGCTGAGGATTTGGAAATAACACTTCTGCAGACTGTTAAACGGCGGAGACAGCCAACAACCTGCTGTCAGGCAGAATGATCTGTTCAGCTTGGACGATGATGGCCAAAACTTCCGTCCACCTGACCTACACGAAGTGAGGATAGCGATATCCAAACTTAAGTCCAACAAAGCTGCTGGAGCGGATGGCCTTCCGGCCGAGCTATTCAAAGCAGCGGGAGATGGCTTGGTAAGGAGCATGCACCAACTCATCTGTAAAATTTGGTCGGATGAAAGCATGCCCGACGAATGGAACCTCAGCATCGTGTGCCCCATCCACAAGAAAGGAGATACTCTGAACTGCGCCAACTACAGAGGAATTAAGTCTCTTGAATGTCGCGTATAAGATCTTGTCGGTTGTATTGTGTGAACGTCTAAAACCTTTCGCCAACAACCTGATCGGCCCATATCAGTGTGGTTTTAGACCAGGAAAGTCAACCATCGACCAAATTTTCACACTCCGACAGATCTTGGAAAAAACCCAGGAATTTCAGATCGACACACACCATCTATTTATCGACTTTAAAGTCGCCTATGATAGCGTATATAGGGACGAACTATACAAAGCCATGTCAAGTTTTGGCATCCCCGCCAAACTCGTCCGTCTGTGCAGGATGACGATGGAGAAATCTCGCTGCTCCGTCAAGGTCGGCAAGAACATCACCGAACCATTTGATGTCGAAAAAGGTTTGAGACAAGGCGACGCGCTCATGTACTTTCTTTAATATCGTTCTTGAAGCAATTGTACGAAACTCACAAGCCAACACCAGAGGTACAATTTTTCAAATGTCCGTACAACTACTTGCCTATGCTGATGATATTGACATTATTGGGAGAACGCGGCGAGCTGTCAGTGGTGCATTTGCAAGCATCGAAACGGAGGTGGCGAAGATGGGTCTGGCTGTTAATGAGGACAAAACGAAGTATATGCTGTCAACGAGAAAGGACTCTCAACATCGGCGACTCGGACAAAACGTCACGATGGACAGATACAACTTCGAAGTTGTTAAAGACTTTGTGTACCTGGGCTCCACTATAACATCGCAAAATGACATCGGCGCAGAGATCAAGCGAAGAATCACTCTTGCCAATCGCTGTTTCTTCGGGCTAAGAATGCATCTAAGAAGTAAAGCCCTCTCTCATAGAACCAAGGAGATATTATATAAGACCTTAATCATCCCGGTCCTGCTGTATGGTGCAGAAGCATGGACCCTGTCAAAAGCGGATGAAAACCTTCTGGGATGTTTTGAGAGAAAGATTCTTCGAATGATATTCGGTCCAGTTTGTGACGATGGAGTATGGAGAAGAAGATTCAATAACGAACTATACGGGCTATACAGCGACGCTGATCTGGTCAAAAAGCTAAAAATACAACGGCTGAGATGGCTGGGACACGTGGAGCGTATGGAGAACAACGCACCAGCCCGACGAGTCGTCGAATCCAACCCTGAGGGACAACGCAGCAGAGGAAGACCCCACCTTAGGTGGCGCGCACAATTGGAGAACGACCTCAACCAACTTGGTGTGCGTAACTGGAGGCAGCTAGCGAGGGACCGAGTTGGCTGGAGGGGCTTGTTGGTTGAGGCCGTGGTCCACCCCGGACTGTAAGCGCCACCAAAAGTAAAAAGTAAGCACTAGGTATAGAGTTTAAAAAAAACCTATATGTACGTAGGCCCCATATTAAAAGCTTTTTTAGTTCTTCAAGACTTATTAGTCAACTGTGACTGTGACCTAGAAAATACAAGAATACGAAACCAAAGAATCTCTCAGCTATACATTTTTATGAATAATAATTCTAAAAACAATTTAGTCGAATTGAATTTAAATAATTTTAAACATATTCATCGCCGGCCGGCCTTCGTCAATTGGGCGCCCCGTGCGAGATTGATCTTCTACGCCCTTTTCTTCTTATTCTCATCGTTCTAGGTAGTGACGGAGTTCGACGAAAATGCAAGAACTAGATACACCGATGATCCTGTAATTGCGTTAAAAAAACGTTACAATTTTTTTTTTATTCCTTGTTAATGCGCGAGCGTATGGGCGGAATAGCTATGACTCAGTGGTTAGTATGTTGGACTTAAACGAGTTAATTGTTATGAGAAGCTATTTGAACACTTTGGGTAACTATTTATTTCTTATTATAAGTGATAAGGAAACCCTCTTGTACTGGCGCCCTTTTATCCCCGGATTGTCCCAAAGCCAGCACTGTACTTTAAAAAGCTTTATGATTATCTGACGAACAAAAATCTACATAAAGTTATGTGAACCAAAGCAAAATAAAATGAATAGAGATAGTGACACGGTTTTCAGGTGCGAATATATACAAAGTTTTCGTCTAATGGCGGTCAAAATGGTAGTTAGTATAAAAGGCTTTGATATAAACCTTAAGCAAATTAGTTTTGACGAAATGTGAACATTGCAAGCATGGACTAGTACAAGTACTAGTATTCATATTATGTAGGTGCGTAATTAAAACGCTTCAACTAACATGACTCTAACCAGATCGATCCTTAGCCGACTCCAATCCTGCAATTTATGCTGGTTGAGGTGTCCCTTTTTGCGGAACTTTATAGCTATTAACTAATATTATGATATAAACTCCTGATCCATCTTGTATGTGCCTATATAACCTTTTCTGTGCTAGGAATGCCCATATAAATTTGGACATTCCCTTTCAATTTGTTTGCCACAGAAATAGGACCTGAAAGTGTCATCCAAATGGAACTCTGTTGACGCGATTCTCCGCATTTTGTAATCCCAATAGCACTACCTACAAATGGAACAATTTCCAGCTGACCTACTGATGCATGGCGAATTTGAATTTACTTCGAACTAGACCCACGAGAGTGAAATGATATGCAAAGCTGAAGACACGTGTTTTTTTGTGTAAAAAAAAAAAACTGGTGGACCCTATTACATAAAGCTGGTTTAGTTGCTCTTAATCTTAAAATTTATTATAGCCAGCTGTGACCTAAAAAAAACGAACACCATTTCGTATAGTGAAGCACATTGTCGAGCTGTGCGAAACTGAAACTGTCGAAATAAAGCTCTTGACCTGGAAGACAGCTAATTAAAACAAATAAAAAGACAAAACAATAAAGAAAGAACCACGCTTACCAAGAGTGGAAGTATGTATAGAACTCTTCTTCTTTTGGCATGGCAATTGACCAGTTGGTATAAAAACCTTGATTAAAGCGATTAGCACCGTAGTTTAGACAAAATGCGAACGTTGCTAGCATTGACTGTAATAGGTGCGTTCTTATTTTTCTGTTCTATAGAAGTCATGGTCTAAATAATTGGTCTAATTTACAGGTATCCTACTTGTGGCAGCCGAAGGAGCCAGTGTAAATGTTACAAATCGATTCATATTCAAGCCGCACAATCTGAAGCTGCCCTTAGAGAATTCAGTAAATTTAAAGCAAGCTGGACTTCAAAACTCTGACGATGATGATGATGATTCTAGTGAAGTGCTGACGCAGGCCGAAGCTGAAAAATACACTTTAAGCATTCTAGGCCATTTCGGACCAAACGATGGGGAACACTCATATGCATCATATGTGAACGAATTGCCAACTGCTGATGACAGCTACGGACCATATGGCTATTTTAAGGGCCATCCCCTTTATCCGGTATTTATAAAAGTTATTAAAGGAATGCCTGGTCCACCAGGTCCACCAGGTTCACCTGGTGAGAAAGGTCCAGCTGGTGAGAAAGGTCCAGCTGGTGAAAAAGGCGAGAAAGGAGATCGTGGTGAACAAGGTCCTCAGGGAAATCTGCTAAGTCCAGATTTTCTAGAACTACTGCCAGAGAAAGGCGAAAAAGGGGAACCCGGTATTCAAGGAATTCAAGGTATTCAAGGTATTCCAGGTATTCCAGGTATTGATGGCGTTGACGGTGAAAAAGGTGATACCGGAGACACCGGTCCAATGGGTCGAGATGGACCAAGAGGACGTAAAGGAAATCGAGGAGAACGTGGACCAGTTGGTCCACCAGGGCCACCAGGTAGAGATTGTGAGGACGATTCAGATCGTCCTCATAATCCGCATGGCCAATATTCCGAATCAGAAGAAGATGAAGAGCTCCACGATAATGAAAGGAACACAATAATAGAAGATACGTCAGAGTCTGAGGAAACAGATACAATATTTGTGAAACCTTCTGGCCCAGCAATAGTTACCACATCATCGTCAGGACAAATGAGTCAAGCATCATTGATTGTATCAACGGAGTCTGTTCCAGCTTTAAAACAAACTCGTCAAGCACCATCGATCGTATCAACTGAGTCTGTCCCAGATATAGTTAGCACTCCGTCATCAGAACAAACCACTCATTCATCGTCAACCGTATCTACGATAGAGGTATCTGTTACCGAGCCATTGCCGGAAGCCACAACAGAGTCATTGACAACACTTACCGACTTATCAGCAGAAGTACACACAACAGTATCTGACATTGATACTGTCATATACTCAATATCCGAAGGCCCTACCGACTCACCAATAGTCTCAACGACAGAAGTATCTACTGACGAAACTGCTACTGACTCCACAAAATCGCCAACAACCTAATATCGAGGCATTGTTAAATTCAACAACAAAAGATTCTACGGCAAACTATGTATCCATAGTTACCTCAACAAAAAGTTGCTGATATGATACAAGCTGAAGGATACGCGCTTACTTAACCTGATATGTGTGAAAGATTTGTAATAAAAAATTTGTATAAAAATACTCGAGGACATTTTAATAAGCCAATGTGTGTAGAGCGATGTTTAACCTTCGGTTAAGATTAAGGTTTGGCGTCGGCGAAGGCAACCATTTCCCACCATGTGTCGCCTGGGATTCTCAAATGAACTCGCAGGCGAACGAAACTTCCTTCCGGAGAACTCCAAGCTAACAAAATGCGAATAGCCTTGTTTACTTTGATAGCTACAATAAAAAAATAGGCGGCGCAACAGGCGATAGACACCCAAGGCCTTTGGAACGAATGGAAGGGACCTAAAATTGTATGCCGAGTCCGAACGGTTGAATTGAGAAGCTTTTTCAGGACAGTCATACTCATACTCTCGGATGTTTGTCAGACGTTCGCGAGAGGTGGCGCAGTAGAAAAAACCTTAAGATGTAATTTGTGTTTTTCCGGGGATCGAACCTGGGATCCCTCGCACAGATCCCAGCACACTAACCACTGCGCTACTGCGCCCACATAGCTACAATATGTTGAGTAAAAATTTGGTAAAAAAAAGTACTATTCCCAAAATGGCGACTAAAAATTCAGTTCAATTCTCGTAGATACAACTGCTCCGATTCATGAATTCAGATTTCTTCGACGTGGTCAGGGTCAGCCTTAGTGCACTCTGACAAATTAGGTGGTGTGCGGACTGTGGTCTATTACTATTTGTATTGTTCTTGTCTGTCAAACAGCCTGTAAAACTCTGAAAATTCGGATCTTTTAAATGATTTTAAATACGTCAACCAATATATACAGTAGATTTATAGGTACCTGGCTATCTTTATCTTTATATTTATATAAATATAATTCTTTTGTCCGTGTTTGTAACCGAACTCCTCGTAAACGTCTGGTCCGATTTTAATGAAATTTTGTGTGTGTGTTTGAGTGGGTCTAAGGATGGTTTAGATTCACAATTGGACTCGGTAGGTGGCGCTGCGATCCGATTCCACAAAATCAAATAATAACTACGCAGCAATAAAAAAAATTAAAATGCAAAAATTTCACGAATAAAATTTCAAATAATAAACACTCAACAAAATAAAAATTAAAAAGCAAGAAGCTCATACATACATTTCTCGCCACCCATGGGAGCTAAAGTTATAAAATTGTAGACATTGATGTGCATTGTCCAAACAAACAGCCGCGCGAAGTGTGGGTGGGATTCCTGGGCACACATCTGAGGAAATAACGGTCGAAGCACACGGAGTACAGAATCAGTCCGGACACATCGGTTAAATAAAACGGCCGCAGAACAATTGACGGACAATGAAAATGTACGAGCAGGCAAAACAACGTTTGCCGGGATCGCTAATACATATATTTTAAACATTAAATTACATTTGCATTTTTATGTAACGAACTCAAAACATAACTCACTAATTAAGAGATAAAAAAGTGTTGTATAGGTTTAGGTGCTTAAAGCCACTCAAATACGCGTGGACGTCTCGATACAATAGAAAATCGTGCAGAAAGTTGAGCTACGCAGCTATTAAATTGAAAAGCTTCAACTTTCGTACCTACATAGCTTGTAAAAATGTAAATAGCTGATATGAAAACTTGAGGATCTGTAAGAAATGACACAAACTTCAATTACGTTCTTCCGAAAGCAGAGGTAATATATACTTACATTCATAAAAGTCTCCATAGATACTACCGAGAATTTGTAAGCCTGCAATACGGACGGTTTAGCTGCCCTCATCATTATGAAGAGAATCGTCTTCCTGTAGGCAGGACTGGCATCATACCAGTTATGATAGAAGGCCGCTGAGTGTAACTTTGCACTCTAAAGGGGGAACCAAAATTCGATTGATATAAGCTTAAGCCAATGTGCGATTAAATTGAAATGGAACTTCGGGAACATAATAGGATTAGTAGTTCATTTCATGAGTTTAACTCAACTCAAGTATATCTTGTCACCTAATCCCATTAGGTATAGTTAATCTTTAAGTAGCTATCACTAGAAACCTACCTGGTGTGCGAATTCACTCCCATTGTAGCAGATAAACAGGGTGAATAGCAGAAAAGCCAACAGTCCAACCGCATATCTGGCCGCACTTACAAAAGTAATTCCCATTACTATTGAGCAGCCCATTAGACAGATAGCAACCGATGATGTGGCAAAGTTAACCAAGAACGAAATATTGAAGATGTGATTGATCTCTTCGGACAATCTGAAATTGCATAATAGGACACCCATTGGCAGAAGGCTCACGCTCAATATATAGTAGATACAAACCTTATCAATGTGCTATGATAGGAAATTATAAATTTCAAACACTCGGGATCAGCCTCGGACTCTTTCGCGTCTAAGTTCTCCAAAGTATTGGCTAAAAATTCAAAATGCATTCGCATCTGAGTCAAAAAGAAGCACAGAAGAAACTGTCCTGAGGTAATAAAGGCAGCACCAGTGAATGAGGACATCATTTGTAAGAAGTAGTTCAATGCAAATCCAAATACCGAGCTTCCATTCCAAGGATACCAGGTATTCGATTGAAATCTATACTGGAATCTCTGTCCCAAAATCATCCACTCGTATAGCGATTCTCCAATTGGTATTAGGTTATAAGCGCCAAAGGCGAATATGAAGAAAATCATAAAGAGCTTCATTTGCTTGCGTGAAAATTCGGCAAAATACTTCACATGGTAATGGCAAGCATTACAGTAACGCCAAGCATTGTGCACGCCCGGAAAGTTGCTTGCAAATTCGTCCATTAGCTGGGAAATATCGGTCCGATACCAAGAAAGAATAGTCATTTTGCAAAGAGCCACCAATGTAAGGCCCAAAATTGATCCAGTTTCAGATAACTGCAGGACCCAGTTGGACGATTCGTCTTTGGTGGTCAGAAAAGCAATGATTATGCCGAAATTTTGATAAACTAAATTGGCTGCTCCGAGTGAAGAAAAGAGTCGAACTAGAAGAGACTGATGCGGCTCGATCTCATGTCGAAATGGTTTAATCAGGGCCAACTTGAAAGCCAGATTGGGAAACTCCATGAAATCGTTTAGGTTGTATTTGGGGTTGGCCATACTTGAATGACAACTGTGGTGTCGGTGTCGTTGACTGAATGCGAAAGACTGACTGGTGTAAAGATTCGCATTGGTTGTGTAAGGGTGTATCGCGAATTCGTTAAAAATGCATGAACTACAAAATTATACCTATTATGCATTTTTTTCATGAAGAACCGGCACTGTTTAAATATTCCCTTTGAAAAAAAACTGCAAATTGCTAGCACCATATGCATAAAAATTGTGACCTTATTAATGACTCAATTGAATTTAATTAAAAGTTGGGGACGAGTTTCCTAACGCATAGAGAACAAACTAGACCCTGGAATAAGGAATACCCTGTACGATTTGGTACCTATATCCTATGTGATAGGACAAACGAAGTGAAGCAAAAAGAAAGCCCTCATAACCATAGGTATAGGAGTTGAAACAAACACCGAATTAATGACCGAATTTGACCCTAAACTCACCCTGAGCCAGACCAATCGTATACGAAAACTCAGCAACGCTTCTTTCCTCTCTGCTAGACTCCGAAAAATTAAACGTCTCCACACGCTTCAATAGGATTGTGCAAGTGCATTGCACAGGACAAGACCTCATCACTAAAAAATTGTTTATGTTTATCTTTTACCATTGGTCCTACAATAAAACTACAAGCAAATAGTAGTGCGCTTCGGCTAACTAACGCAGGGTTCTTCAAAACCAGACAGGTAGGGCAAATCTCCATACTAAGGGAATCCTTCTCCAACATCCTTGATAAAACGAATGAAAGTCTAGGTGAACTTGACTTCGACACACCGTACGAAGTACTATACCCAGATAGGGAGGACTGGCATAAAAATGAAGTTTCGAATGGAAATGAAATTTCGATTTACACGGATGGTTCCAAAACTATAAGGAGGGTACAGGGTAAGGTATATACTCTAGGGATATAGACCTACACGTGTCATTAAGACTTCCGGATTCATGCAGTGTATCTCAACGTGGTGGATAAATTCGTGTCGACCGGTTCAGTGACCAATCTACCAACACCCGTACGTCAAAAATATCGCCGCTGTCCTGGCGAATTTTGCCTCAGGACTTGGGCCCACACCTGTACAAAATTCAACTTACCAAGAGGCATCAGGAGTTCCTAATGACAAAGGCGTTTGTTTGCTGAATGAGCTCTCGAGCAGTTGGAAGTTGATTCAAATTTCGGTCGAAAAATCATATTCAGCGACGAGGCCTATTTCTGGGATTCGTCAAAAAGCAATATTGTCGAATTTGGGACGATAACAATCCCCACGAGATCCACCTAATTGGAATGCATCCAGAGAAAATCACTGTTTGGTGTGGATTTTGAACGTTGGCCAGGCCATCACCGTAAACCGCAAACCACCATTGCCCTGAAACCCAACATAATCAATGCCATTGGTCAAATTTAACCTGATTTATGCACCAGCGTTGTGGAATATTGGACGTTTCGGATGCGTGCGTTCCATCAGCAAAGCGGATATTTAAATGATCTTAGGTATATATTCTGGGAATTTAAGGTTGAAATTTAAGTCACCATTGTTATTTTATTACACTCTACATTGAAGCGCTATTTGTTTCCCTTTTTCCCATGAGCTGATTTTTTTGCCATTGAATAGCTCACTGCAGAGTTGGTTGGTGTAATTGTATGGGTGCGAAGTTAAAGTTAAATGGACACGTCAAAGAAAGTTTGTTGTTAATATTGCTAGAATACCATGCACAGATTTTTCACAGCTAGACAAATCCCGCTAATAATAATTTTTAGTGCCCAGGCTAACTTTTACGAACTCACAATGGCGAAAATTTCCATAGAAAATAATCTGTTGTGACCGTCAAAATATTTAAGTTGAAGGTTAAAAATAATTATTGGTAAGGCTCATTAAGAGTATCACAGAGATGACTTTATTTTACAAATTTGAGGGGGAAAATCGGATAGATGACCATGGAAGCTGTCGGTCTATTTATTAGTAGGTTTTCATCCTATATCATCATCTCGTTTACCATTTTCATTAGAAATTTTTTTAATTACAATTATTTTTTAATTTTTGATGTAGAAATTGCTTTAATTCATCCTATAATTTTAATTCTTAAATATTCAAATTTAATAATATGATCTATTACTTCTATTATTGTAATTTTAATTTTGTTATAGTTAATTTATAACATTTGATTTGCATTCAAAAATTATTTATTTTTATAAATTAATTATTACCTATTAGAATAACTTTATTAATTACTTCTTTTTACTTTATTATGAATTAATTTTTTTTTTTCTTGAATGAGAAGTTGTTTTTTTAAATTCTACAAGAATTGTTATAACAATTTTATTAGATTGAATAAGTTTATTATTTATTATTTTGTTTTATTAAATTCATCTGTTGTAATTTATTATAGAAAATTATATACCTATAGGTATCTAATGATATTAATATTAATCGATTTATTATATTACATAGTTTTATTATTTGTTAGGTATATCAATAATATTATTAATTATTATTAGTCCTAATTTAATTTGAATTTTATTAGGTTGAGATTGATTAGGATTAATTATTTTCCTACTGCTTAGTAATTTATTTTAATAATATTAAGTCTTATAATGCTGGAATATTAACTGCTTTATTAAATTGAATTGTAGATGAAGCTTTATTATTATTATTTTTTAATTTAATTTACTAAAAATAATAATACATTTTAATGTTTAAGTACCTATTTTATAGAGAAATAATAATTTTAAAATTTGTTTATTAGTATTGTAAAATAAAATTGAAATTAAATTAACATTTTTTTAAAAGAAAATTTAATTTATTGTATCTTCTGTATCAGAATATATTAAAAAAAAATTAATTGATTATTTTTCTCGATTTTAAAACATTTAATAAATTATAAAAGTTAATGTGATAAAATTATTTTACTTAAATAAATTATCATATAATTATCCCACAAATAAAAGTTTATTTAACTTAAGACTTTAAGTTAAATAAACTAATATCCTTCAAAGTTATATATATAAAAAAATCTTTTAAGCCTTAATAATATAATTATTCCTTTAGAACTGCAATCTAAAATAATTTTAGACTATACAATTTTTGTAGTCTGTGCCCATAATCAACATTTGAGAGTGCTGCCAGATTTTTGATATGAAAATTTTCACAGTTGATGTTCACCCCTATTCTCTCAATATAGAACTACAAAGTATATCGTGTTTCTGATATTGGCTCTTCCAATTGCAGGAGCTGATTTTCTATCTTGATGCCGGATTCTTACCTTTCTTATTGTAAAGCATTACATACCAGCAGATGGCATAAGCTTATTTATTAACAGACAGGCAGCTATAAAAGCAACAACTGCACTCGAAATAAAAACGAAGATTATACCTAGCTCATGTTTACTGGAATACAGCACACAGAACAATGTACATACCGTTCTACTGGGTTGTTGTACATGAAGACATTCCAGGCAATGCGAAAGTGGAAATTAGCAAGGAGAAAGATTCGACAGGGTATTACTTTTCATGGTGAGACGCCAATGCGGTGACAATATTTTTTCATGAGGCCTTTTTGTACAATTTATTGAGGGTGCAGTATTTTCTGGGGGGAAAATTTGAGGCAGTTCTGCCCAGGTGATTTAAACCAGACTTCATTGGATTCGATACGAGAAATGTTTTATGCTGACACCACAGAAGGATTTAGGCCCGATAAAAGTTGCGCCCACGTTAGCCAGTGAATCAGCTGTTTCGTTGCCAGCAAAGTCCCTGTGAGCTGGATATCAGTGGATGGCCATGTATGTTTGCATGACAAGATTCGATTTTATGAGAGATGAGTCAAGAGCTTTGAGAGCTGCTTGGCTGTCTGAGAAGATAAATAGGTAAGGTATAGGAATATTGCCACATGTATTAGAACTTAGATTAATTCTAGCGCAATAGTCAATGACAAGGACTTCAGTTTGAACTTGAACCAAACTGGTAAATCGAATTGACTCTCGAATATGCCTTATTTATCTTTATATATTTTGTAGAATTTAATTTATACATAATATAATTTTATTCCAGGAAAAAATCCAATTTTGTTATTCTAGCATTGTAAAGGGTTTCGCATTTAACTCATATATCCAAACTGGAAAAAGTCCTCCATAAATGAAAACTCCAAATAATTGGCACCACTTCCTTAAACAAATTCATAACTCAAACTCAACTCGTTGTCAGCTCTTTCGAGTTGAATTCCCACGAATTCCTTAACCTTCTCATTTCCCTCTTTATCAAGTATCGATCATGCGCACTAAATATAATCACTTTTGTTATCGTTGAAAAGTAGAAACATTTTTTTTATACTACCGTATCACAAGAATCTATTGAGTTAAAATTATTTTAAATAGCTACATAAATATCGAAAGTTTTTACTTTTCCATATATTCATAAGGTTAAACTTAACATTAAGATGATAATAATTATCAACATACCAAAACATATTGTTCTACGAAACTGCTGTACATAATTACGACTACATCGCCACCCTAATTTTATTCAATACATTAAGCAATACAGCTTTTTGAGTTCTAGGGTAAAACAGCAACAATTAGTGGACAAAAAATATCGAAAAAGTGGTATGATTGCACAGTGTTTTAGATCGCAATTAAATACTGTCAAAACTGGCACCTGTTCTACCGACAACTTCAATTCCCGGGACGGGGACAGCCCAAGTACCTCCACGTCTTCAGGAATCTGCTTTGTTAATTTTAAAACATCACAATTTAAATAATACAACGAAGCGAAATGCATCGCCAGTAACTTCAGCTTCGGTATTGGTACCATCTTCCGGGTTTCTTTCGACAGCCAGTTGTCGCAGTAAGCCCACTGTTACCGGAAATGGAATCACCGTTGGATCGAACGAACGAACCTCAATGGTGTATACACCATCAACAATCATGGTCAATCATCAGGCATCACTCTATAGCACCAGTATGACCTCACCGATTCTTTCACCAATGTGTTTAAGCAAAGTGAAAACCCTAAGTCCTCTTCCGAATACTTCAATACCTTGCTTGTCGACGTCATCGGCTCTAAACGCAATGAGTTCCACATCGGGTGCAACGTTTTTGAGTGATTTGAAGAGCGGAATGGATGCGGCTGTTCATCGTCATTACATGAAAGGAATCGGATTTCGTAGAAGTTTTGACGATAAACTTACCTCAATAAGTGCTAATATCTTGAGTCAGTCACAGCCTAGGCAGGCTTCATCCCATTTTCCACTGTCATATCGTGAGGATTTTTTACAACAAATTGGCTATTTGCCAACAACTCGAATATTTGCGGGTACAGCGACCAGCATTGATGAGGAGAAGGCCCAACAGGATTTCTTATCGTTGTCCTTATCGCCACCACTAAATCGTCGACGTGATATGCCAGCGTTAAGGGGACCATTTGTCAGTTTGTAAGTAGATTGTCAATTATTATAATAATTATTTCATTTTGACACTTTACGCTTTTAATGTCACATCTAGATCTTAGATTTTTTATGTCGCATAGTATATTATTGATTGTGATTGTATTATTAACTCTAACTTGTAAGATCGCGGCCAGTTGACTAGCTTGCCACCTGTCACAGATACGACTACGTAACACTTAAGTGTTCTATATTGGCCAAGTTTTATAATCAAATATGACACTATGAAACAGAAATCGACACTTGAGAGGAATTTGAGGAAATAATAGATTTTTAAGTGAACACTGTGAAACCGTGCATAAATCACCGCTTTCTTCTGTAAAAAAATGTAGGCCTAGACTTTTGGGTTTCCGTCTTTTTCTTGGAAGTTTTCAAATCTAAAAAAAAAAAATATTTTCTTGTTTTTTTTGGCGGGTTTCGAGCTTTTGTTTCTATTTCTGTAGATTGTGTTTATAATATTCTGCGTATTAAAGCTATAAATAGCTTAAATCCTGTTCTTTAAACTTTAAAGGAATAGAAACACGTAGGATTCTATCGTTTTTGAAAGAGGTGTGATAGGACAGCAGCATTTTGTGCTAACCTAACCTAACATAGATAAACTTACCCAAGTACCTACTGTACAGAGTACAGTATGTTAAAATTGTAAAAAATATTTTTCTCCAATTGTTAACGTTACCAAAGGGTAACAGGAGGCAAAGTTTAAATCATCTTGACCCTTTAAAATATCTAGTGTATTTATCTGCTGGGCTCGTACTCGTACACATAGCTATTATTCATCAACATAATATTAGCCTTTTTTTAGTCTTACAATAGTCCACTACCTTGCAATACAAAATTGTCCGTTCAGACGGTTGTAAGATTTTGTCCCAAAGTCTGACAGTTCATTGTCAGATGGATGTCTTACAATGGTCTGATAATGACTTTTCTGACAACGTTGTCAGGTTGAAAATCGGGTGTTCACACGGTCGGAAGATATTTGAGTATGAAAAATTGGTCGATCTGTTCTCAGACATTGTTAGATAAATTCAAAGTCTTTTGGGTTGTTTTTTGTAGTACGGATAATGGAACAAAATATTGTACTTGCGAGATTTTAACTGCCTACGTGTTAGAAGGCTGCGAGGATGATAAATTGATACAAAAAACGCCGTAATATTTTGAAGAAGGACTGGTGGCCCGTTGTCAGAAGGAAGGATTCTACTCCTAATAGCAAGCTGAGGAGCCGGAACTTTACCGCAATTTTTTCCGAATGGACTCAACACAATCCGATGAAATTCTAGCTTTGGTGACTCCACACATCAAGACACTAATATGCGCGCGATCATCCAGGAAATCGAGACGGTTTCATTGGCAACTTAACCCAACTTTTTTTTCCTTTACATATTACATCTACCTCTTACCACAGGGCTTCTTTGGGTAGTTTATACTCTGCGCATCCAACAACCCCATTCACTCTGTACTTTCTTCCTGTACAATTTTTTTTTGTTCGACTTTTGCAATTCCAATTAGAATTTAAATTCCAATTTCCAAAGTTGTTCATATCAATATCTTCTGAATTATTTTCCATCGATTAAAAGCTAACTTCGATTTCGCACGTACGTAAACCACTAGTTATATTGGCTCACAATGAAGAAATTGTAAGCTATTGTTAGCGTCCATAAACAATGACATCTGACAATATCCAATGAGTCTTACAATGTCCTAATTGTCTGACAATAAAAAAATTGTCTGTTCAGACTTGTTCAGACGATCGTCAGCAACCTGACAATTTCATTATAAGATGGATGTCTTACAATTGGCTGACAATGACATTTCTGACAATATTGTAAGACAAAATTGTAAGTTCAGACGGTTGTAAGACATTTGGGACACATTTTTCACTGACAGATCTGACAATATTGTAAGATCTGACAATCGTGTGTACTTAGCTTAAGTACTTTTCTGACCAGGTCGATGTCGCTGCACAGCTCGCAGAGTTCACTGTTAAATCTCCTCCTCCCGTCAATGCAAATCGGACCGAAAATCACTCGAAGAATTTTGCGTTCGAAGCGACCAAGGAGATCTTCATCCGCCTTTCATAACTTCCATAATTCTGCGCCATAAAGCAGGGCTGGGATGATGAGGGTGTTATATAGAGTCTCCTTGGTTTTTCTCGACAAGGCCTTACTAATCAATTGGCTTCTTAGGCCAAAGTAACAGCGGTTGGCAAGTGCAATGATTTCTGATGTGATGTAATTTTCAGAGTAATTAGCGGAGCCGAGATAGACAAAGTCCCGAACTACCTCAAAGTTATAGCTGTCTATCGTGACGTTCTGTCCGATGCATCGATGTTGTTTGTCCCTTCTTGTTGACAGCATGTCCTTTGTTTCGCCCTAATTCACCACTAAACCCATTTTTGCCGCCTCTGTACGGATATGTATAATATGCTATGTGCTATGAAAGAAAAACCTTATTTTTGAGAATATAGAGTCTTTTTTGACCATTTTTGTCTTACAAAAAGTGCTTTTACTCCAACTTCTGTTGATCGTATTTCTCAAGGATAAACATTTTTTAAAAAAAGAATTTTTAATAAAAAATGTAACAACAAATTTTCAAAATTAGGAGTTTAAGAATCCATAACTTTTTTGTAGCTGCACAGATGTACCCCAAGTGCTTAGGACTTGTATTCGCTACTAAATTGTTTTTTTTTTTTTTAATTTTTAAAATTATTTTTGTACCTATAATAGTTTAGAAGTTATAGCGTTTAAGTGGTAACACCTCCAAATTAGAGGTCACCTACTACACCTGCCATACAGGAATCTTCCCTTAAAGGATTATACCGCTTAACTGGGACACCCTGTATATTCTGATCCGGAGGATGTCTCCATGATAACGCTGAAAGTGTATTTAAAATCGGCCGAAAAGTTCTAGAGATCTCCCCTACCACCTTTTCCCATCCGCCCTAGGGAATAATTTGGCAATAAATCGTAAATGGGTCAATATTTCAAAACATTAATATTTTGGACCTCGAAATGGACATTTACTAAAATAATCAAATTTAATATTTTTTTGGTTACTCTGTATTTAAGAAACATTATTAAATATTTTAAGCCAATGGGCCACCAAATTTTGTTAATTTTAAATAATTTTTTTCACGGGAATGACAGAACTAACATGGAAATGACAAAATCCTATCTTGGTAACGACGAGACATTTTCGGTTTTTTTATTTACACTTTTGAGAGGAGCCATGATAAGCACAGATGACCTTTTATATCAATTTGAAATAAAAAGTGAAAATATTTGAACATTTTTTGCAATATGATTGAGTATGTCATTTCCGTGCCCAAATTGTCATTACCGTGTATGCCACGGGAACCATGGAAATGACGACATGGAAATGACATCGAAAGGTATTTCTCTAAAATAAAACCGAACTTTACTGAATATTTTCCTAAAAACGCATACAATTAATTAAGTACATAAAAAAGGCATGCATTGGAAAAAATATTTGATTTAATTATTTCAGTATTACATTCAAAAACACTAACCACGGTAATGACAACTTTGGATAACGAAAACATGAAACGCCTTAACCACATGAAAGAAAAGTCACTTCTGATATATATATGGGCTTATTGCGAAATGTTCCAAAAACAATCAATATGTCCCGTTATTAATGTGAAATCCGCCGCATAGTTTGCGGCCGTTAATTCAATTTTTTTTAATATTTACTTTTTGTCAAGGGAATGACCATTTTTTTGGGGCCAATCACTAAATACCTTCCACGTAATTTTTTAAATTTCCTTAAAATAAATTGACTGGGCCCCAGTCCTCATTGTCCTTTCTTCTTCAAGGCTTCATCAATAAAAATTGCAAACCGGCTTACATTTTACAAATAAAATACATTTGTTGAATGAAGGTACAACTTAGGACATGCCATGGTAATGACATTTTGGGTGTTTGAGTTAAAATTTCGGCATTACTATGCATTTTTATTTTTTTATGTGTACATGTTAAAAGAGTTTCTGCAGAAACTAGTCTTAGGCGAATATTTAAAAAAAAATAATGTTTTTTAGCCTATAAATGCCTGACCGCAAAATATTAATATTTTGAAATATTGACCCAAATTCAGAAAAAAATCATCATGCAAATCAGACAAATAGTTCCAGAGACACTTAGGACTCAATCGTGAAGCACTTGGTTTCACTGTAGCTATTTCGAACTACAAGACTACACCATATTCATTCAGGCTACCTATACCTACATACAATGGTGCACACATTTTAGAAGATAATTAAGAAAGTTTCGTGCTACAAGTCGTGTACTTCATTATTTGTGTTTGCTGATGTTGCTAAGATTTTCTTCAAAATATGCAGACATCTTTTTTAAACAAAGATTTTTAGTTTAATGATTTATAGGTAGTCCAGCAAAAAAAAACCCTATTAAATATTGTTAATTGAGAATGTCAATATTTTTGTCAACATTTTGACGCACAAAACAATTTGTTGTTCCACAATTACTTGAAAACAATCAGTACAAAGCATAGATATAGAAAATCAAATCCACTTTCCTTATAACTACGAAGAACACTTCTTGCACGCGTACGTTTCAGACAACTAGTATTTTTGATCTTCCGATTTCTGAAGTAGATGCTCAAAGTCATCGTCACCATATAAAATATCGCACACAATGTTGAGAGCAAAATATTTTTGTATTTTTCAAAGTTTAGCGCTTTTATTTTTTATATATATTTATAGTATCTGCTGAATGTATCTTAATACTTCGCTCTATCATTTTTTTGTTATTTCTTAATGACGACAGTGTGTATCGGTGGACCGAGTAGTTTATTCATGTCGGGGAACACCAAATTGTATCTAAACGCAAATTTATATCTTTTTGTTTAAATGAAAATAGCATATAATCCTATTCATATGTTTTTTTGAGTGAATGAAATAAAAAAAAACACGGAAATATTTAGATATCTGTTATGTAATTTCGCAGATCATAAAAATATGAACGAATATAACAATTAATTAAATCGCTACGGTCGGTGCAAGGAGCTATGAGTAATCTTAGAGATAGCATTTGTGAGAGTATCAATTGGAAAACTTATGTCTTAAGCCAGCAGTGGGGTGATTCTTGTGAGCACAATGAAAATATATCTACCAATCAATGGTTTATTTTGGATTTTTTCCAAACGTTACAAAGTCAAATAGCTGAGAATTTATTTCAATATGTAGTGGATAAATGTGACCAGTGTTTTCTAGTGATAACAAATCTGTGGCTTGATGTCCTATTTTGGCTAAAGTTGGCTCTAGATTTCCTTCAAAGTGATTTCTTAATACAGAGCTTTTTGAAGTTTTGTGTAATATTGTTGATATTTTGTGCGTTTCGTTGGGTTCGAAAATCGCGATACTTGTTTCAAAATGCTAGTTCATCAGCACGTTCACAATTAAATAAAATAAATGGTGATTTTGCACAGGTGCAGAATAGAATAACAACAGATGGATTTACTTCAGCGCCTCCTGTGGACAATGATTCGTCTGAAAAACAACGCGATACTCTGGAACTAGAGGAAAAAAAACGAAAAAAGCTGACCATATCGAAAAGACGGAAATGTGTGTCGGCGGGTCCAATTCTTGTGTCAAAAATCAAAAGGAAATCTAACAGTCCGACTGTATCTGACAAAATTGCAGTTGAATACAATACTTGCGTCAACATGTGGGTATATAAATAAATAAGATTTATAAATAAGTAGATTTTTTCGACATTGATTATTATGATAATTTAGTTCCATATACGTAGTTTTACGTATTTTTGGTTAGCAATGATTGAAGGAACTATACTACAGCTGTGTGGTTCTTAGGATTGTTAAAGAAATTTGCACGAAGTAGTTTGGAAAAAAATTTACTTAGCTGCTGTGTACCCGGTTGAAAACATTTACTACATGAGCTGCATTTTTATTGTGATACTTTGACCTTTAACAACTGAATTATCGGTATATCGGAGTCTTTAAAAAAGGTCTGGGTTGTGTTTATGAGTTTACAGAATTTCGTATGTCACGGTCGTTTTGAACGTTTCCGCGCATGCCGTCTTAAAATGTAGGTTTCTGTGTTGTTGCTTCATGAGAAATATGAAAGCTTCTTATCGATGAGAACGCTCTTTTGATGTTTCTGAAAATAGCTTTTGTTCTGTCAATTCGGTGTTGATATTGTTCGTCAAAAAAATAAGAAAAGACATTTTAGCTGAATGCAGAAAGAGGCATTTACCTACGAGCTGTCTATCATCCCAGACCAAATAAAAATAAACTCCCAGCTGAGATAAAATGAGAGACATTATGCCTACAAGCTGAATGGCATACCGCACGTGGTTTGTCAGTGGATTGACGAATGACAAATGACGAGTGTAGGTTGCGAATTAACTGGCAAATGAGGGGCTAAATGGTGATTATGGTATCTGTCATTTTGTATGAAATTTTGAAAGTTTTTTCGGAAAATAAACAGAAAAAGTTATAATTGTACAATAAATAACAACTAAACAAAATAATATATCAGTCGTATAAGATTAAAATAAAAACCAGTAAGACAATTATCTTCGACTATGCCGAAGCTCAAATACCCGGTACTATATTATTGTAAAATAAAAAAAATATTTTAGTACAGTCGACGACGGATATAAGAAACCTCTAAAATCCAAAAAAAAATGTTCCTTATATCCGAGTTGTTCTTATATGCGAACACGTATATAGAAAAGATAAAGACACGGTGTTTCCACATGCGTTTCTTATAAGCGATGTGTTTTTATATGAGTGTTTCTTATATCCGTCGTGGACTGTATTAAAAAATTATATTTGTATGGGGGGTATGGGTACTTTTTATTCGACCAAGCTCATTTTTTGTCAAAAATTTTTAAATATTATTAAAACAATATGTGCAAAGTTTAAACTTGCCAAATAATAGCTTAATTACGTGATTAATTACTTCATTCTAATTACATCCCTAATTACATTCGTGTAATTGCAATTACTTATTGAAAGTTTGTAATTCAATTACTAATTAGTACTGAGTAATTGAGAAGTAATTAAATTACATGGCAATTACTTCTGCAAGTAATTGTAATTTAATTAAAATTTCAATTACCCATCACTGCTCGCAGGGAATCCCTCTGCTTTTACACAGACAGGTCCAAAAATGAAGATTTCAAGATTTAAATTGCACTGTTGCGCGTTCCAGGTGTAAATCATTGCGATTAAGGAATAAGGAGGCCTAGGTATAGGTATATAAACATTTTTTTCCGATAGTCAGGCCGCATTAAATCCCTAGATTCGGTCATTAACTGCTTTTAACGGCCGTTTATATCTTAACGAGATGGGGGAACAATTTAAAATTTACCTTATAGGTATGGGTGCCGGGCTATAGGGACATTGCAGGAAATTGCATGCGGTCGACGAACTCACTTTAGGTTTGGCACAACTATAGATATATGTCGTTTGTCGATTCTACTGGAAAAGGAGAATATAAGCGCTACTAATCGCAGGTGGTAAAACTGCGCCATCATCGTCATCACGAAACAAATCTGGCCCATGCTGGATCTCAAGCGCTCCAACAATCTTGTATCACTAAAAAGATCCATTATAAGCATATTAGTACCTAGGTGTCATTATGCTACACTGGATTATTGGCAGGAATGCTCTGGGCTCGCGCCTCCCTTCCAACGATTCCTGTAGAAGCTGGTGGAGGAGAAGGAGGCTATGCTTCACCTCCTATGCACGTGCCCAGCCCTCTCATCTCGTAGAAAACTACATCTCGGAGAATACTTTTTTGACAATCTCAGCGAACTGACATCAGCTACCTCGAACGTTTTATTTTTAACTCCTATTGGTTCAACGGGTAGTTTTGAGATGATTCGATCCTTTGTAATGGGGATTCTGGTCTAATATCGCTGCATTATTGTTGCCGCCTGCTACCCAAACCTTACCTAACATATGGCACAATTGGAAAAAGGTCGTTTAACCAAAGTGAACTCAAAGTGGCATTTTCAGACACTACTGGTTTTGTTTCGGCAACACAGCATCCTGTTTGGAAGGAGCTAGCTTTGCAATATTTCCTAACTTTGTTCAGGCGTATAAATCGATCCGTTTCGTACCGAATAAATATAATACTTACTGAGCGTTTTGTCAATTCTTTGAACGCCTAAGAGCTGTCGGTGTAAAAATAACGTATGATTCGAAAGAAACCAATATATTGCCCACCCTTAATTTTTCGGTTTCGAATGTATAAAGCTAAATAAAACACACACACAGCGATACATTTTTGATGAAAATTTTATTTCATTATAAAGTTTTGACTTTGTCATTAAGTGTGAAAAATAATATGCAAATGACCGCCTCGGGAAGATTCGTAGCATGCGTCCAAAGTTCGGGGATAATTCGCGTAAACACGATTACGGTGTCAAATCGCATGATCTTGGTGGCCAATTGACGTCGCCAAAACGTGAAATTACGCGACCAGGAAACTTCTCACGCAATAAAGCCACAATTGGTCGTGTTGTGTGGCCCGTGATGTATAATAGGTTTGGAATAGCAGCAAACCACTATAGCCCCATGGTCCGTTTGTTACAAAAGTCTTAATAATTGATTAATTATTGTGCTATAACAAGATTACCCCTAAGTCTAATGCTCGTAGCCACCCCTAATAAGCTAATCATTCGTATAGTCGACGAAGCTAAACTAAATTTACATTTTGTAAGCTTCCTATATTAATTATATTAATTAAAAAATATATATTTGTAAATAGAAACAAACAATTTTCTAAAAAATATATTTTTTCTTTTTTTATTATTGAGTTTTAAATAAAGCAAAACAATTTGTGATTAAAATTTAAAAGTTAGCAAAAACTTAAACAGAAAACGAAAAAGAAAAAAATAACCATTTAGGTATTCTTATGTAAATTCAAATGTAAGATAATTATTATAATAAATAAAAAAAAACTTACTATTTTTTTTATAATGCCATATAAAAAACACAATGCAGAAAACTAACACAAACTTCGTCAAAACGACGAACACGCACTATTAAAAAATAAATAAAATAAAAATACGTCTTTTAAATACCAGGCACAAGTACCATCTGCAAGAGGTCATCGGTGATCAAGTTAATTAGCGACTATACGTTGCTATGTGCCCGCGTTATGAAGATACCTACAGCAAGATTATGATTGAGACATCGTCGAATTGACGAAAATTAGCCTTCTAGGGTTACATTTGTTATACATAAGGTGATGTACCCGAGTTCGGCAAAAGTGATTTTGTTAAAACCATTTTAAAAGGAAATACATAATATTTGACATTAGAAATTAATTTTTTATTTTGTTTATAAAAAATATATTGGTAGGTATTGTATACCATTTCTATATAGAAAAATGTTAAGTTGGTTTGTAAACGCTTCAAAAACTCGAAAAGTTCTGCCCCGCTTGAGCTCAAATTTTCAGAAAATCGTATTAGGTATTGGCCCAATAGTGTTTTTAAGATTGTTTTATGAACATTGTATTTTTCTAATTGTAAATTTTTTAAATTTTCATTTGTACTATTCAGATCAGAGCCACGAGGAACTTTAAGCACGACTGATGAAATTTTTCCAGAATCTCCGGATAGCAGTCTTTATGGATCTGATGAAGAACAAGAAGACGCATCCCAATATTGTCGCGGTGGATATCATCCTGTGGTTATTGGCGACGTTTTCGATAGCCGCTTTCGAGTTGTTAGAAAACTTGGCTGGGGTCACTTTTCCACAGTATGGCTGTGCCGAGATATTAAGTAACGTGATGCATAATTATATAGTTTACACACGTCATGTCGCAATGTAAAACGTTTTGCATAATTTCAGGGAGGAGAAATATGTTGCTCTTAAGGTTGTCAAAAGCGCACCACACTACATTGAGACGGCAGCTGATGAAATTCGACTACTGGAGGCAATACGCGACGCAGATCCCAAAGACCCAAAAGGTGATCGCATCGTGCGACTTCTTAATCACTTCACAGTACGAGGAGTTAATGGTGTTCATACGTGTTTGGTATTCGAAGCACTTGGCTGCAGCCTTTACAAACTCATCGTAAAGAACAACTATCAAGGCTTAACAGCAGCTCAGGTGAAAAACATAGTCAGGCAGGTACTAGAGGGCTTAGATTACCTGCATACGAAGTGCAGTATTATTCATACCGATGTTAAGCCAGAAAACATCCTATTGGTCATTGACAATGCGGCGGCAATGAACCAACAAATTGATGATGAAATCAATAGTTTGAGAGTAAAAGGAATAGAGTTTCCGGATTCATACAGTAAGCTGTAATATAATCGCAAATGAGAACTGTTCTAATTTATGTTATTTTTTTTCTAGTAAGTTCTATTGAAAAACAAACAAAGACTAGAACGAAGTGGTCGCTGATTGACAACTCGCCAACAGATCTTCAAAAGAATAGCTCATTAGAATGTGCTGCCAATAAGGATGATTCGTCGACTTTAGACACATCCCTTACATCAACGATTTCAAAATACTCTGGGATGCTGGAGAGCGAAAACAATGAAAGTTCTATAGTTTCTTCATTGGGAGCTACGGCATCGATAAGTAATCGCTATCGCACTGAGAAGAAAGTCACTACCAAGGTAAGATGAAATTAATGTGTTCCCTTCTCACCCAAATTCTGTCTCGGCACACATTTTTAATGCATTGCACTCCAGTCAGGTGATGACAGCGACCTAATAAATACAAATGACTTTATAGCACAAGAGGAGGTAAATCTATTTACTCAATCACAGAATATTTGGTTTTCATTAATTTAGACAAGCTAGCGTAAGAGCCTTGTGGAGCATCTTCTTGCATTTATTTTAACGTGTTTGTTGACTCACTTTATTCATAATGTTCTAACTTAGATTTAATATAACATTCAGCATAACAAAGTAGCTAACTTATATTTGTTTTCGTCCTTGAGACTTTGTCCTTTATACACATTGAGATCTAATATTTGCTGCTTTCAGTTTGATAACATACGCAGTACCTATATCATTTGTAAAGTGACATGAAATTAGATTATACATAATCATTCTGACTGAAGATAATGGCAAGTGACGTGAATTTTATATTTTGAGGCTTTATATATCCAAGCTACTTTCTTAACTGGCGCCCAACTCGTGATGCGGATCGGGTCTGTATGAAACACTATACAGCCTTTGACTTGCGATACCGGGCACGTTGCTTCCATTTGTTGAGACGAGGGGCTCTAGCATCTGCAATAACAAAGTCTTTAAAGCGGAAATTTGGTTTTTTTTTGATTCGAAGATCCATTTAGGAATGAAGAACAATTTAGGGAAAATTTGTTTGGTTTGTTATTGTTGGGCCTTACCAATAATCATTTTTAATCTCGAACTTAAAGATTTTGACTGTCACAATGATTAATTTTATGTGGAAATTTTCGTCATTGTGACTTCGTGAAAGTTAGTCTGGACACTAAAAATGATTTATCTATTAGTACCGTGGATTAAATTGCTTGGCCTTTTTCGGAATGTGACCTTTACATTGATTGTCCTGATTGTTGGCGTATGGAAAGTTTCTCACTTATTTCTAATGTCGAATTTCTTATTCTCGTCGATTCACAGATTTTCATCTTTATAGAGTCCAGCTCTGGATTTATGCAACGATAGCAATAGGATAATGGTTAGAGTCGACATTCTTCTCTCGGAATGTATGCACTGCACATTGAAGATGTTGGCTGAGTGCCATGGTCGGCGGCTTTTCGACTTGCAAATGTAGTGATTAGTCTGTAGCCGTTATAAGCTGTGGTTTCGAGGTTTCTGTTCCAACTAAAAGGTTAAAAATACATATTATCTTCCTTTCAGATTCTTGTATTGCTGTTCCAACGTCGTACAACTTTGATGTCGTACTTCGGAGAGGATCCTTGGGCTCTTTTTTCGGGGTAATAAAACCCCTCCTCGGTATAGGATCTTCAGCCTCTTTTATGGAGGCTTGTGCACTTTTAAGGCTTTTGAATTCTATATTTAAATAGGATCAGACCACTTACCGACTTAAAAATTTTGCCTGTTCATCATTATAATATTTATGATTTATAATGCCTGTATGAAGACCCACATTTTTGGGTAGCAAACATATACATATTACATACATATATTTTGTACATAGATACATTGAAATCCATGGACATTTCATTTCTCCCGTTTGAGGAAATTAATTTTGCATGAATCCTCGTGCCTCTTTTTGAAATAATGTTATTTTTTTGACTTTGTCGGAAAGTTAGCTCGACAACACAACCCCATTCCAACAAACTACATATAATAGACCGCAAGCGGAGAACAATAAAGAGGCACTACTGCCTACCAGCTGTTTTCAAATATTGTCATGTGCGAAATCGTTTTTTTTTTGGTTGCGCCAATGGATGTGGTAATCTTCTAAAGATGTGCTACCAACATGCACAATTCGCAAACCCGAATAATCGATGACAGGAGTGCGCCTGACGTACTAATCCACACTCCGAGCTATCGTGACCAAATCTGTGAAGGTATTTGCGATAGCCGCCGTGCCCCAATAAGAACTGCGTAAGGTGGTAGTTGCAGTCCACGTTTGTTCTTTTTGTCCTGACCTCGATGGTGGGGATCAGCTTGTGGGTCCATCTGCCTCTTGCTGTGTTACCCCACCTGACTTGCCATAGTGCCATCGATGTTTCCCTCTCTTATACTTTGACCCTTCTATTAGGGACCTCTCGCCGGTTGGCTGTTTGCCTAAGGTAGATCCTTTGCATCTCGATGGGGATTATTCCCGATTATACCGCAGGCTGCTTCATCCGAGATTGTTCGAAATCCCCTTATGGTTCGTATTGCGTAGAGCCTGTATGCTGACGAGAGCTTTCTCCTTGTTTCGTTTGTTTTTAGAGCCCCCGCCCAGACCGGTGCAGCGTATAGAAGTATTGAGCTGACCACTCTGGATGGTAGAATCCTTCTGGCATATCCACCGATGTTTGGCAACATTCGGGAAAGAACTGCTTACATCTGTGAGGCCTTCCTGCCGGCGTACTGGATTTGCGTTTTAAAGTTTAGCCTATTGCCGAGTATTACTCCTGGGTACATTAGAGACTCCTTAGACCTAATGGTTTGATTCACAACCCAGAAATTTCCAAATTCCAAAGACTTTCGGCTGGTTATCAGGACGGCCTCGGTATTGTGGTCAGCTAGTTCTAAGTCGGCGGACTCCAACCATTTTGTTGATTCTGGCAACTGCTCCACCCGTAGCGGACTCTATCTCGTGGATGTGTTTGGCCACCGTTACCACGCGATATCGTCAGCAAAACCGATCACCTTATAACTCCTTTAGGCAGCGTTAGTCGCAGGACTCCGTCATACATTATATTCCACAGGAGAGATCCAAGAACGAAGGGCATTGTTGCAAGAAAATTTTCGTTATTCTGAGAAATCTGGGAATCGTGGATTTTTGTTCATTGTAGATTGGAATTAATATATTTTCTTGGTACTGCTAATTTAGGGCTTTCAGAATATTTTTATTTTTTTTTTTTTTTAACTTGACGATAACTTTAGCGTTTTTTTGTATAACCCTAGCTACATAATATTATGTTTTTCGATTCGTATAATAATAATATTCATAATACCGCATTTTCGAAAACTTACACATAATTGTATGCTTATAGATTTTAATAATAAAAAAAAAAATAAATAATTTTGTTTATTTATTTAAACATTTGCAGCAAATTGATATCACATCAGAAAAGGAACAATTGAACAAACCGAATGTCATTCCCCAAACTCAATCATATACAAACGCTATTCAAACTTTGATAAACAACAGTAATGTGCGTGTTAAAATAGCGGACCTAGGAAACGCCTGTTATAATGTAAGTTGCAGTATATTATTTAAATTTATAATAGTTTTGGTATTTCTTTTTTGTTTTAAACGGGTACCTACTCACTTGCTTACAAAAAAAAAATAAATGTTCAGATGCAATTTGGCAGCACTTTTTCTCAAATAATGACATCACAATAAAAGCAGTGTTGCCAGGAGCCAGCTTCAGGAACTGTGAGTTTTACTACATATTTACGAATTTTTTCGTATTTGTACTGAATAATTTTGCGATTTTGACTGAACTAAAGAAGAGAATAGATTAGGTATCTAAGCGTCATAATATTTGTGTAATGAAAACATCTCAAACGGACAGTTTTCTTGTGATTTTTCGGTTGTTAATGTTTTTTTTTTTACTGCTAAAGAAATTATAAAGCGTGCCGTTATCTATGTGGCTGTGGCGTCAATAATACGTTTTGTTGAGTGTCGTATCGAATTCAGTATGTATGTTCATAATATGTAATTTATATGAGAATCTACTCTGGTCAGTGGATCGCACTGAACAAAGATTTGTTTCCATTTCGTTTCATTTGTTTAACATTCAAAATAGCTGTCTTACCGTTGAACTCCCACCTGTAGTTGATAAATAATCCATAGATAATATAGCTTTATTTATGACAATTTTACAACATTTTAAACGTGTACTGAATACCATGATGTTTATAGGTTATAGCCGTCTACTATATGACGTTCCATCCGACCCATTTTTACCGTTTCTCTCTCAAGTTTTCCCAATTGTGACAGCTTGAGATTTGTGAAAAATTGTCCCACTGGTATTGACTTGTCACTTGTCATGATTGTCATAGAATTCTCTCAAGTAAATTAAAGTTGAAGAAGTTACCTGACAGCGCATTATCTTGGCTTGGCTAAATACTTTTCTGTCATCAAAGGCCATGATGAGATTCTTGCCGACCTTAATGAAGCAGCTAGCGTTCGTTATTTGATACTCTACCCAACCTAACCAGTTTCAGCCTTGAAATCGATAAACAGATGGAGGATATCGATCAACGCATGTTAAGGTTTTCTTGAGGTTCTGCGGTAGTGTAAATATATGGTCGTTTGTGGACTTGACTTTTGATTTTTAAATTCATTTTTATTAATTCTTCCTTTAACTTACATACTGTGGGCGCAGTAGCAGTAGCGCAGTGGACCACCAGCTTCGGCCAAAAATGAGAGATCCATAGAGCCAGTTTCAAAAAGTTATTAGGTGGATAATTATGTGTGGCATGTTAAAGTAAATGGAGGGCGAATTGGTCACGCATACACACCTAATAACATTTACAGTTATTTCTGTGGTACAACACGTATTCACAGATAGAAAAAGAGGCGGCGCTACCCATTTCAAAACTGGCTCTATGGAATTCTCATTTTTGCCCGAAGCTGGGGGTCTATTCTCTCTGGTTTGTGGTTAGTGTGCTGGACTGCTGTGCGAGGGATCCCAGGTTGGATCCCCGGAGAAACTCAAATTACATCTTAAGGTTTTTTCTACTGCGCCACCTATCGCGAGCGTCTGACAAACATCCGAGAGTATAACTATCCTGAAAAAGCTTCTCAATTCAGCCGTTCGGACTCGGAATAAAATTGTGGGTCCCTTCCCATTCGTCCCAAAAATAGAAACTCACACAAACGAATGGGTTGCGAGAAGCTAGGCCTAGGATGTCTACCTGCCTGTTGCGCCACCTATTTATTTATTTATTTTTTAACTTACATACAAGACAAAAATGATTAAACATAAATTAAAACTAACATTTATCTTATTCTAGCTTACTGGCTCTTAACGAGCACTCTAAACTTAACTATTTCTTATAACTATTGCATTTCGGCCTTATATCGATCTATTTTATATATGTAGGTGTAGGTATATTGCATTGTTTTTTAATTTCCAAGAAACTTGTAAAACTCGGACGCTTTATTTTTTTGTGGTTTCTTAACACTACCTAAAACTACATACTTAAAACTATACCTAAGCTACTTAACCTAAAATTACATATAATCAGGGTGATGAGCAATCTCTCCAATGGATGGTCACCATCTCGATTGCGTCGATGGGCGCCTGGTAGTCGCCAACACAGTGAGCATGCGCCGCCGTGACCCGAGCGAGGCCATACGCGTCGATCAAGTCTCGGTAGCACTCATTCATGTTGACGAGCCCAGCCCCTCCCAAAGACCCCCCTAAGATACGCCTAACTAACTCACAAACTAGCTTAAAACTAAGGAGGAATGTTACCTAGGTAACGCACCGGCCCGGGAGCGTGTCTGCCCTCACCTCTTCTTCAAGTCACTAAAACTCGGTGAACTGCTTTCCGGTATCGTCGGTTGTGGACTTACCGAGACCAGAACCACACATTTCGTTGGTAGTCTCAGTCAGGCTTTCACGCAGGACAGCAGAATATTGTATGCGATTTTAGTCTACATAGCTGCTGTAGCTTAGAGGGTTTCCCTTCTTGTGGACCGGGCAAGCAAAATACTGAGGTGTCTTCTGGCCCAGCACTGCTGCTATTCTCATCTCACTTCAATTTGGTCGAGTAGACGGAAACCAGATTGAATAGTTCATACAGTCTGACTGCTTAATTCTGGTCGTCTTTGCCATTTAACTGTCTGCAGAATCAGGGGTTTCATGATGGAGGCCGGGTAAAACCTAGCAAATCAGTTGCGTCGTCTTTAATACCTTCTTAACATCGATGCCACTGGACTTCGACTCTGGATGCATGGGACTGGGGCTTCTCGATAGGTTGAGTCAAGAGATGCGCCATCGGCAAAGATTCTGTGAGTTTGTTACGATTGTAGTCGTCAAACGTCAACGTCAAATCTGCTCCCAGTATTTCTCCGTGTTGGAGTCTGAGATATCCATATTCGTACGAGTCTATATATTGACCGCTCTGAATATTCAGCATCTAAAATGCGTCGTTTTATGGTATAAAAGTATTACCACTGAATTTTTTCTTTGTAAACGTGGTTAGCTTGTGTTTTGTAAACGTGAACAATATTTAGATATCAAAACTATACATTGGAATTGAATTTGGCGCCCTTATAGGTTAGATATATATGGGTATTCACATTTGTAGGAACTTCCGTCCTTTATAGAGTACAATAGCTAAAGTCCACTTAATTGTATAGTTAACTGTTATAGTCGTTAAAGCATGCCACACAACAATTTGAATCAGAAATGGAATAGGGAGGTGGGTTAGAATGTCCATGTCCCACTTAATACCTACAGCCCAATCGTCTCATCCGTGAACGAGCATTACGCGGCGGAATTTGTTTCCATTTGTGTGAAATCATCATGATCTTGTGAACTTATGTCTCGTTCAAGGAAGCGGTGATTCGACTACCCCTGGCTTTTTATACAAAAATCTCTGTACAATTGCCTAAGTTGCAAAACATTAATATTTATTATATCTACAATATTATGTATTGTATTATGATGACAAATTTTGTTTTAATCTAAATTAACTTTTGCTTAGTATCATCACTTTACAGAAGATATTCAAACACGTCAATATCGTGCAATAGAAGTCCTTTTAGGGGCACCTTACAACTTTAGTGCAGATATTTGGAGCACTGCCTGTTTAGCATTCGAATTAGCTACTGGGGACTATCTATTTGACCCACATGCGGGAGAGAACTATTCTCGTGATGAGGATCATTTGGCGCACATAATCGAGCTTCTGGGCACAATACCACCATCGGTAATTTTTAGGGGCAAACATGGCCTAAAATATTTTACAAGCTATGGTACATAACAAATTTTGTTTTTTTTTTTAATAAAATTTATTAATTGCTTCTTTTTTACAGGTGGCTTACGAAATATCACAAAACTAAAGCCATGGAGCCTACTGAATGTTCTAATCGAAAAATATGACTGGGACCCAATTGAAGCAAAGAAATTTTCCGATTTTTTGCTACCAATGTTGGAGTATAATCCAATTATTCGAGCATCAGCTTCAGAATGTCTAAAGCATCCATGGTTAGAAGAATTTGTTTAAAGGAATTAATTTTGTGTCATATCTTTTATAGTAATTTATTATTACTTATATTTAAGTTTTTTTGTTTTTCAAAATAGAATTTGACATGACTGAATTTATGAACGTTTTTTTTTTCTATTTAATATTTTGTTCAATATTTACAACGTCTATGATGTGGGCGCAGTGCTGGACTACTGTGCAAGGGGCCTCTGGTTCGAACACCCCAAAAACAGAAATTATATAATATCAAGGTTTTGACCTATCGCTTCTGACAAATATCCGAGACAAGAGTCTTTTGTCGCGTTTTTCAGGTGGACTTGAACCATTTCTTGGCGCGTTTTTCTGGGCTTCTTTTGCTGCGATTTTTGGCGCGTAGTTCGGGGAGGTTTTGGGCCTTCTTTTTTAGCCTTTTTAGGAAAGTTTTTTGATGTTTTGGGGTTGTTTCAGCGTTATTCGGTTCGATTTTTACCGCGATTTCAGAACGTTTTATGACCGTTTTTGGGGCGATGCAAAGGTGTCTACATTTAAGGAGGAGTACCTACATATATTGATCGGCCGTCAAAACGTAGTGATGCGATTATATCACAGAATCACAGTTGACCAACAAGTCTGCAAGATTCAATAGAAAATATCATACCTTCACTAATCTACTATCTACTCGTGCTGACTGAGGATCAAAATCACATTCTACCATTGATCTTATTTAGCAGATAGTAGATACAACAGCTAGATAGTAATCCTGCGGAGAAGATGACCAATGGACTGAACACAACCAAAACGAAATACTGGGTCTGGTATTGCATTGGAAGATGGTCACCATTCACCATCTACCTTACCAAGAGGGAAGTTGATGGATCTGATGAGGTTTTCTTTATGAATTTTCTTACACTATAGCCACTCTTCAGGGATAACATTTTATGTAGGTATTTTAACCCTTTCGGTATTTTGATGCCATATGGCAACACGAATATTCATAACACCCATTCTTACTCTCTGAGTATATTTTATCTATTTTTTTTTCTGATTAACTTGTTAGTGTATCTGCTTAATAATTAGAAGCAAAAAAACTGGGTGATAGTTGACGTCATTGTGCTTTTAGCTCTCGTGAAAGATCGGTCTGCAATAGAGTTCGAATTTTTTCGTCGGAAGACTATTTTTATTATTTCTTTTTTACATTGATAATTGTCAAAAAGATTATCAATTTCGATTTTATTTGATTGACTAATATCAGGCGCACAATTAAAAAAATAAAATAAACATATAAGTTGCGTCTATTCAATTTGGCACAATTTTCCTTTTCTGTGTTGCCATATGGCATCAATATTATCTAGAGGTGCATTTTAAGGCATCATTTCTATAAATAAAATTATATATATACCTACATATGTATACAAATAAATGTATTTTAATGCATAAATAGTCTTGAATATCATTACTTTTTAATTTGGTTTGAATTAAAAAAAATTACTTAGATTTTTATGAATATTTAATTTTTTTTTTAATATTTTTTATTGTTTTAATTATTTTTTATATAAATACACGTGTTTATCTTGGAATATGCTTAGTTTTTAATTTGTAGTACTTGTAATGTTTGAAGTAAACAAAGAAAACCAAGTATAAATGCAGCAATTTATTATTTTTTTTTTGTTTTTTATTTTTATACATATATGAAAATATAGGTTTTTTAAATATTTTCAAAAATCCTTATTTTTTTTTAAATACATTTAAAAAAAAATACATCAAAAAAAAAATAATTACCTATACTTTTTTCTTTTCAATTTTGTTTAAAAATTAATATATAAAAATAAGAAACTAAACACAAATATTAATTTTGTCATTTATTTTGCTACCACTTGAGACAATTGATGCCATATGGCAACGTTCCCAAAAACCACTTTAGAACCAATATTTACCAAAAATAATGTTACAATGTTTTTAGTAGGAGTCTAAGTAGCAACAAAAAGAAATAAAATATTTTTTTAACCTTAGAACAAAAAAGATGTACCGAAAGGGTTAAGTACATAGATACGACAGACAGGATAAAAAAAGCATAGCATTTTCAGCACTTTCAATATTCATTTATTTTCCAGAAGCACCTAATCGTAGTTACTGTCATTGTACATTGACTTGCCTTTTGTTTCTCGCAAGAATATTAGAACAAAAACAAATCCAAATGCTGCCACTCCTGCGCACATCCACATGACACCCCACAGTCCAATGGCGACCATCAAAACCGGAAAGACTTTTAAAAGTACAAAATAGAACGCTGCCATCAGAATGAAACAGAATGTTGATCCCAAGGAGCGAATCTAAAATCAGAGGGAACATAGTACTCATTTCAGAATAATCAGTTATCTCCTACCTTTGGCGGAAGAATTTCTACCAGAATCACAAATGTCACCGCAACAACTCCAATATTGGCTGCAAATATAACGAACGACAATATAACCACCGGCAGCCAGGACACGTTCAAATCGGTATGATTCACCAAATAAGAGTACACCCCAATAAAAGTCAAACCGAACCACATGCCAGAAGTGGACACCAGCATTAGAATCTTCCTTCCATATTTGTCCACCAAGATGGTGGAACAGTACGATCCAAATATTTGTACAGCTCCAATTATAATTGTATTCGTATTCGGGTCTATTGTGGACTTGGTTTCTGCAAAAATCATCGATGAATAGCTGATGATGCACATCGTCCCTGAGATGACATTAACAAATATCAGAGTAGCTCCTATACCGATGGCCTTTAGAGATCTTTTCGTGCCTGCAATAGGAACGCTATTCCATCAGTTTATATCAGTTTAAAAGTGTGCATACTAACAGAAGTCACTGAAGGAGAGACGTTGGGTGCCCTTTATCGACTCAATTGACATTTTTAATTCACAAAAATCCAAAGCGAACTTCTGGCATTGTTCTGTGCCGACACACTTGTAGTTGGTGTAGAATTTCAATGAATTTTCTGCCTCATCAGTGCGTCCTTTTCGCAACAGCTCATGTGGTGTTTCTGGAAAGAATGTCCATAATAATAGGCAGAGAATTGGTAGAACCCCAATGATACATGGTATGAGCATGTAGGGAACATGCGATGCAATTATAAATCCCAACAGGATACCGATGTTGCTCGAAAACCAAAAGAGAGAGTTTAGTGCACCACGAATTCTAGAACAAAATAAATTTACTAAATAAATAAAAAAAAAAGATTTTTAAAATTTACCGGCAGTCAGCGATTTCGGAGACAAAAAGCGGAATGACGACATAAATACCACCTCCTGTTATACCAGCGAGCAAGCGCGCTATGTATAGATGGTAGACATTCCCGGTGAAAAACACCATTACCCAAAAGAACTGTAAATAGAAAAAGATGGGAAGGCCATTAAGTCTGTGACATTTAAAGAAAAACACATGTTTTTTTTGTTTTGATTTAAGATAAAAATAAAAAAAAAAAACTATCTGTCATATGGCAAAGCTTACCTACACAAAAATTTAAATAGATTTTTATTATAAAAATATATTAATTTGTTTAGTTTTTAAATTATTTTTTAAATATTTCTCTCGCAACCCCAATCAGGGAGGTTGCAGGGGGGCACCATGCCCCCCATACGTATTAAACAGCAAATTATTTTTGGGCTTTATTTCCATCTGGTTGTTTATTTTTGGGCGCTATGCATTTTTTGGGCGTTATTTCCAAATCAATTTGGGCGCTATTTCCTTGGGAGTTATTGCCTAACGCCTCTACGGGCGTAGGCAATGTCGACTCGTTGAGTTTTTTGTAGGATCTGTCTAAATATGAACATTTTATAGATTCATTCAGGTTTTAGGCGGTTTAGGAACATTAGGTATAAAACAGATGATTTTGTATTCGTTGTTAAAGAGACTGATACGGATACCTCGGTAGTTGGCGCAGCTGATGGGGACTACTTTCTTATCGGTAGACCCGTACCAATTGAAAAACCCTTATTTAATTTTAAGTGCCAGGCAAATATACGAGTGCCAGGGCCAGAAACGAAACAAGTCTGATTGGAAATGCGGGAAACACAAACGCGCTTATCCTTCGATTATTGGATTTCGCTTCGACCTTGCTCTTGGTATTCGTAAAGAGAAACGTAATACTTTTCCTTTGTTCGGAGTCTTATAGTACGTTTACACCAGGCCTAAATTCAACATTAGACAGACAAAATTCCGAAATCCAATTATGTGAAAAGATTTGTTCGATTTGTCAAACTTACAAATGCAGCGATGAAATTCAACATTTCGCTGAAATCAAACATTTCGAAATGTTGGAAAATATATGGCGAAATGCTGAACATTTGGCCCGATATGCTGAATTTACCCGAAATGATGAATTTAGGTGTGATGTAAACGTACTATTACAGCAGTGAACAAATAAAACTTGCGACGCCCTTAGGATAGCCCTGTTCTAACACAAATTTTGAAAAATCTTTTTTTTTTTTTTTTGGAAATTTTCAATCTAGCGCAAAATTAACTGCTATAGATTGAAAAATAATTTTTTTTTACTGCCAAAACAAATCTATCAAAGGTCTAAAATTAATATACCTAATAAAAAACAGCAAAATATGAAGTGTATACAAAGTAGAAGTTCAATTGGAAATAAGGTAAGTAAATTGGAAATTCAAACTTCTATGTACCTAATTGTAATTAGTAAATATTGTATTTGTGGTTCAAATGGCCAGTACAGCTGAACTTACTATCTACCTTATCCAAACTATTTTGGAATAAAAATAAATCAAATATTTATCAAACTAATTGAACTTGTTAATCTTTACACAGTCGAGTCAACTCCGAGCATTGACCAGCTAACAACCTTTATTAAGAAAGCTGCACCAAATCAACAATTTTCGAGGAAAAACGGGAGCAGTAAACAAAAGTGGTTCGATAACGACTGCATGAAGGCAAGAATCCAGTCGTTTGCTTTCCTTTTACTACTTCGAAAACACAACACCCTTGACCTTGTTTTTAAACGGCTTTATGGTGAAGCGAACAAAGAATTTAAAAGCACCTGCCAAGCAAAAAGAACAGCGTTCGAGCAGCAGAATATTGTGAAGATTAACACTGTCCAAAGGCTTGAACCAAAGAAACAACTGGATATCCACATGGCTCCAAGCACACAATCTTCATACGCACTTGAGATCACTTTATACCACACAGACAATAATAAATAAATAAATAGGTGGCGCAACAGGCGGTAGACACCCTAGGCCTAGCTTCTCGCAACCATTCGTTTGTGTGAGTTTCTATTTTAGGGACGAATGGAAGGGACCTACAATTTAATGCCGATTCCGAACGGCTTAATTGAGAAGCTTTTTCACGACAGTCATACTCTCGGATGTTTGTCAGACGTTCGCAAGAGGTGGCGCAGTAGAAAAAACCTTAAGATGTAATTTGTGTTTTTCCGGGGATCGAACCTGGAATCCCTCGCACAGTAGTCCAGCACACTAACCACTGCGCTACTGCGCCCACACAGATATCTCCAAGATTTCAGTATGCAGAGCCTTGCTTTGTTGATGATTATCTAGATGCACCATTCGATCTCGCATAGATCTAGCGGCATCGTTCCTTCATCAGGGATATTATGGCCAAGAGGTCTAGCCATGTCTAGCGCGGTCAATGGAATGCGACCATTTTTTAGAATTGTTTCCAAATAACCGACAATTGTGCAGCGGAATATATTTTTGTAAAAAATATGTGGACATCCACAGCATCGCTTAAAAAGGAATAACTCTCTTATGCTATAAGACTCATAACAAATTTGTCAAAATATGAAACATACAATTTGTCTCTGTATACAACTGACAATTATGCCACCTGCCAATATAATTATTATGAAATGAAAGTTTGTCAGACAAGTGCAACAAATTTGTAGAATTGTCACCTGTCAATATTTACTAAATAGGACCAACACCTACTACTAGAAAATCTCCTTAGTCATCTCTACATACTACATCTAAAGATTAGCCCTATTAATTCGTCTCCATCCGGTTTACCCCCAAATGCGATTCAAACATTGTTTCTTGATAGAAAATTGCCTTAAGACGCGTGCGCTGTGTTCATAGCATCTTTAGAGCGTGCTAATTTATTATAAAATAAGTGGCAGACTTATCTACAACACAGACACTTAGTTTAGATAAAAATACCCATAATCTCCGCAAATCTCAGATAACACAATGACATCCACTTTTCTAACAACATTCATCACAAAACACCTTACCGTGGCAAAAACAATTGTAGATAAACGTTTAAAATTTAGATAATCTTTGCTTACTGTGTGTGGCAAAGCCACCAGAGATACGCACTTCTTGGGCCCAATTCGGTCTATCACCATCCCGAAAGCGGCAACTCCAGTTATTGCTCCGATACTGATTATTGCTCCAATCCAGGAAGCCTCATCAACAGATATTCTAAACGTCAATGGAGAATCATTTGACATTAATTTAAGAAGCATCGGTGCTGCCCATCCAAATCCAATTCCATGACTGAATGTGATTATATTGACTGTGAATATAGATACAAGTTAAAAACTTCAAGTTCAAATGGTGTGCTGAGATACATAGACATACCCGTTAGTGTTGCTGCCAACTGCCGCTGATAGGCTTTATAAAAGACACTTTCAGGACGATTGAAAAGTCCAATTAATTTCATCTTGAATATAATAGAAATTATTAGGCGACACTATCACCGCCCGTGGTCGCACCATTGACTGCGAATGAAACGCTTTTTTTTATGTAGGTATAGCTATAGTAGTCTGTACTAAGACAGTAATTATCTTTCCTAATTTTACAATCCGATGGTAAATCTCTTTAAGCAGTGACGTGGGTTGTTGGTTCGAAGTGGAAGAAGATGAATACTAATCCAACTAAGTATAGTTGGTACGTTTATGCTTAAAGTTTATTTTATGGCATTCATGTTTTGCTGAATTGAATTCTAGTCTTTATTTGTCTTTATAGTATAACATTTGACAGATTGAATTATATCTACCAGATATTACAACATAGCTATCCGTTTTTGCTGTATTTATTAAAACGACTAACTTGTTGTCTTTCCAGTCTATGACTGATTTATTTATTTTCTGCTTAATTCTGAATTCATTTCATATATGTATTTTTTTATGGAATCTTTTTTAATGAGGTAGATAATAGGAGTGCGCGTACGTTAAGTATAGCGTAATAAAAATAATGTTTTGAGTAAGGGAAGTGGCATAATCAATTGTGATTATTTTACCTCATGGAGTCCTGGTGCTGTCCGTCCAGACTCGACTTGTTAAATTTATAAGCGCGAGTGTTGAAAAAAGCACCACTATATTTATTATTATTATGTATTATTATTTACTAGCGGGCCCGGCAGACGTTGTTTTGTTTGCTCGTACATTTTCATTGTCCGTCAATTGTTCTGCGACCGTTTTATTATTTGAAATTTTATTTATGATTTTTTGAGTGTTTATTATTTGAAATTTTGTTCATGATTTTTTTTTTTTTTGTTGACTGTATAGATATTATTTGAAATTTTATTCATGAGCTTATTCTTGCTTTTTAATTTTTTTTTATTGTTGAGTGTTAATTATTTGAAATTTTGTAAAATCGGATCGCAGTGCCACCTACCGGGTTCACTTATGAATCTAAACCATCCCTAGACCCATTCAAACAAACACACAAAATTTCATTAAAATCGGTCCAGCCGTTTAGGAGGAGTTCGGTTACAAACACGTACAGAAGAATTATATACATAAAGATTATCAAGTAAAATTAATTTACAATATTAATGACATTACAGCTCTAGCTACTGGGGCTTTCGGCTCGTATTTCTTACATATAAGATAATTTATTAGTTTGGTGGCAGTCGGGAGCAAAAAGACCCACATATAGGTCAATTGTAGCCAAAGTCGTGACTCTTGCTGCTCTGGTCTGTCTCATTAAGCTTAAATATTATTTACTATATCTTAGTTAGTACTAATATTTTATAAACACTATTTATATTTACAAAATATGGTACTTTTAACATATCGGGAAGATTTGCATTGAATAATGTGGGGCATATACATTTTTTTATCTTAGAACAATCAAAAATAATGTGGCTGGTTGATAAAATCGATCCGGATTGTTAGAGGTGGCAATTTGGCGAGTTTTCCTTGTTGAGTATGTAAAATGTAGCTCAGGGAGAATTGTGTGTGTCCCAGTCGAAGTCTCAGAAAGCACCTGTTCATATGCGTTGTTGTTTTTGTTGGGTATATTGTCGGGTCACCATTCGGGTTAAGGTTGGGAGTGTAGGTGTGTGTAGCGATTCCAAATCAGTTTACGTTTTTGCTCGAAATGTGAGTTAATTAATTTTATGAAATCTGTCTTTGGTGGTGGATACGGTGTGGTGTTAGGTTCTTCAGAACCATTTCGGGCTGCTCTATCTACAAGTTTGCTTCGGTGAAAAGTATATCCCATGAGTTGCCCTTGTAATCGTTCATCAGTTCATTATAGAGTAGAAGGTGAGTTTCTTTACATGTTGAGTTTTTGCATATATTAGAGAGCTTGGTGTTAATGGCGTCCCGGGGTAATAACCAGGGCGGGTAATTTACAATGGGAGCTGGCTTTATCAAAGGTCGGGGGTTTTTTTGCAATGTCTAATGGGAGGTCGATGCCGTTGTCGAGTAGCCGAAAGTCCACTTATGCCCCTATTGATGCGTAGCGCATCCACCCTCTGACCACCATAATGGTTTGCGAGACAAGCCGACCACCAGACGCTCTCAAACTGCCACCCTTCAGGCCTGGCTCCAAAGGGCGCCCTGATATGACAGGCTTGGCAATATCCGAGGCTCTTTCAGTTCGTCTTGTCATCGTTGGGTGTGTGCTTCGTTAGCCATATCTAGATGAACCTAGACATGTTGCCAGCATCCCACCACGGGGAGGTCAGCTACATGAGGGGGCTCAATGTTGAGCAGCTACTTCTCGGACGGAGCGGTCCATGCTTCGGTGGTTTGGTCATGTTAAACGCGTGTCCCCGACCAGGATACCACGACGATCTATGGAATCCGTACCATCGTGTAGGCGTCCTCTAGGTAGACCCAGGATGAGATGGTTAGATCAAGTCCATAATCTGTCCTCTTCCCGTATAGGGGTTGCACTTAATGATTTGGAGTCTATAGCGGAGGATCGAGACCTATGGAGGGTCCACTTGATCAACCTACACCCGCGACCCACTTAATGGACATGCTGACCATTGAAAATGAATGAATGAATGAATAATGCGAGGTAAATGCTGGAGGGATATTTAAATGTCCTTTTGCGTTTTATTATTCTTTTTGCATCGTCGGTGATTGGGGATCTATAAGATTCGCAAATTTTAGGTACAAGACGGGCTGTTAAAACGTCTCTGCGATCTTCAATGGATAGGAGGCCAGCTTCTGTGAGCATATTTATAATTGGTGTCGGTCTGAAGGCTCTTAAAGCAGATCTGATTGCTGCGTGGTAGTATTTGAAGAGTCAATTTACTGCATTTTCCATAGATTGCCAATCCGTAGTCGATCTTAGATAGTAATATGGCCTTTACTGCATGAACGAGTGAGTTGATTTGAACAAGACTATTTTTGGAAGCTAAAAATCTAATTATATTTAGACTAGAGGTTAATTTATTCCTTAAGTCTAGACAATGAGCCTTAAATTTAAACTTATCATCGAATATTACCTGCACCTAGGATGTTAAATGTTTTACATTCGGTATTAAATGGCCAGTAAGATTAATATTAAAATCACTACAGCTTTTTTATACCCGGTACCACACTGTGGTGAGGGTATATTCACTTTGTCATTCCATTTGTAACGCCCATAAGGAGGCGTTGTAGGTATGACAAACTATATATATTATTGATCAGCATCACTTTCTTAGTCGATCTAGCGATGTCCGTCTGTCTGTCCGTCTGTCTGTCTGTCCGCACGATTACGGCCGTAATTTAAAAGCTACCGACTTGAAATTTTGTACGTAAGCTTTTATCCACCAGACTGAGGCTAAGTTCGAAGATGAGCAAGATCGGATGAAAACTACTACTACCTCCCATACAAAAATATCAGATTTATATAGCTTTTTATGTTAAAAATTAAATTTAAATAGCTACAGTAAAGATAGCAAGTTTAAACTTTGCACGTATTGTTTTAATAATATTTTAAAATTTTTGACAAAAAATGAGCTTGGTCGAATAAAAAGTACCCATACCTCCCATACAAATATATAATTTTTTAATACTAAAATATTTTTTTTATTTTACAATAATATAGTAGTACCGGGTATTTGAGCTTCGGCATAGTCGAAGATAATTGTCTTACTGGTTTGTGTTTGCAAATGTGCAAATTTTTGCTTTTATCTGGGGATACGATGGACCCTGAAAGAGTGCACCAATCCCTCAGATTTTCGAGGATGGATTGAAATCTTTGTTTTGTACGCATTTAGCCATTAAAATTAAATCGTCAGATACAGAACATGATCAATACTTTTAAATTTTGCAATAATATCGCTATCGTTATATATGCAATTATGAAAAGTGTCACTGAAAGTGGCGAGCCTGCGGTATTCCATTGCTTAAATTAAAAATGTTGGAGTACATATTGATGGCTTTGATTCCGAATTTTCTAGTAGACAAAAACGATTTTATGTAAGAGAGCATCTTAGGTCCTACCCTCCACTTTAGTAGTTTATTAATGACTATATGAGTGCCAATGAGTCTAATGTACCAAAGCAACCTGTTGGAGTGGAGATAATCTTTTCCAACAGCTTGTCGATGCACGGGAGAAGAGAAATGGGCGTATAACTTTTGGTATCTATAGTTTGCTTGCCTGGTTTAGGAATTGGGATAATTCTGGCTGCTTCGCAAGTTTGTGGAATGGTGCCTTGTTCTCGTTAAATAATCTTAAAATCTGTTGTTTTGTAGCTACAGGGGTGTGTTTCTAAGCATTGAGTAGGAAATCCTGTCGAATCCTGGGGTTTTTCCTTTGGCAGAATTTAAAGAACTTTCTAGTTCGAGTAAATTGATTAAATTTCCGATCCACTTAGCTGAAGGACATAAAGTAAAGTTTTGTATTGGACTATTCAGAGCGAGGTGCTTAGCATCCAGAAGAAAGACTGACAAAAAATTCGAAACGTTCGAATATTGGACCAAGTATTGCCAAGTGTTTGCAAATTTTGTACGGGTCTGATATTGTTCCAAGTTGTGTTGTAAGAATTTTAATATAATGGGGAGCATAGTTATCCATTAAGTTTTTTTTATATCAGCCCAGATTTTCTTGCTAGAAGAGCTGGAGTTTATGTTTATTGTAAAATTTTGGAAGCTCACCCTTTTAGATTATTTTGCTTTTAAGCGAAATATGGCGTTGGCTTTCCGGTATTGAATGAGGTTTGTATCAGAAGGATGCTTTTTAAATAATTTCCATAGGTTTTGCTATTTTCTTCGTATGTATAGGTCATCAATTTCGGGGTTCCACCATATAACATGATATATACTTGGCTTGTTATGAGTTTGAGGAATTGAAACATTAGCTGGAACTGCATAACGCAGGGCTTTATTGATTGCAGCGGCTTCTTTATTTACATTTGAGCTTTGCTGTTTGTTATCCAACAGGTCGGTTACTACTTTTTGGAATTTATTCCAATATGCGCGGCCAGTTATGAATTTGGTGGCCGGTTTAAAGTATAAGTGCAGTTTGAATGAAGACGAATGTTAGTAAGAATTAGAAAATGATCACTTCCGTGAAGGTTATTGGATGTATACCATAATGAAGTGTTGGGAAGTAGTTGAGGGGATATTAGTGTAATGTGAGGTCTATATTCGTAAATGTCTTGTGAGTATAGAAAAATGGGAAGGGCTCAATGGGTAGCGCCTAATTTGTTTACCTCTGAATTTACCTAGCTGAGAACCGCAAAGAGGGCTCCATGAATTGAAGTCACCTGTTAGAAGGATTGGGCGCAGTAGCGCAGTGGTTAGTGTGCTGGACTACTGTGCGAGGGGTCCCAGGTTCGATCCCCGTTAAAACACAAATTACATCTTAAGATTTTTCCACTGCGCCACCTTTCGCGAACGTCAATTAAGCTGTTCGGAATCGGCATAAAATTGTAGATCCCTTCCATTCGTCCCAAAAATAAAAACTCACACAAACGAATGGTTGTGCGAAGCTAGGCCTATGACCTGTTGCGCCAACTATTTATTTTTTTACACATCAACAAAGAAATACTGTACTTTAGCCCGAAGCAACATCTCTTTCTCTACAAAGCACAGGTTATACCAGGCCTGGAATACTGTTCCCATATATGGAGCTTGGCCCCGAAACATTCACTTAACCTACTTGACAGCATACAGAGACGAGCAGTTCGACTTATTGGAGACCCTAAACTCACATCAAATCTACAACCGTTGGTGCACAGAAGACAGTCGCTGACCTATGCTTGTTCTATAGGTACTTCCATGGTAGATGCTCCGATGAACTCAAAGACATTATCCCTCGAAATGCAACTTTTGGGCGCCCCACAAGACAAGCTGCTAATGCTCATGACCATACAGTACACTTGACAACCGGGAGGACATCAACTTTCCAAAACTGTTATAGGACAAGCAAACTTTGGAACTCGCTTCCTGGGGATATATTTCCAGAAGTAAGTATACAATTTGCAGCAATTTAAGTCCAGAACTAACATACATCTGCAAGCATCTCGGGGCGCTGTTGAAGCGTTATAGGTTCGCCTTTCCCGAGAGAAGTATTAAAATAAAAAAAAAAGTATCACATCTAAATGTTGAAAAAGAGACTACCCGAAACTTTCGGATCGTGCATCCCGATGACTCCAGTCTCGAGATAAACCATATTTTTAGAAGCCAAACCCGGGACAAAAAGAAATATGAAAATTATAGCATCAAACAGAAAAAAAACCAAACTCTTGTATTGGATTATTCTATAAATTATTACTTATTGAAGGTCAGACATAATCTACAAACTTAATTCCTTCATGAGTCATGATCATGACGTAAAAACAACACAATATATGGACAAAACATGTTGCACTCATTTGTCGTACACATGTCTAAGACAAATGCTCCGCACCCGTTAAAACCCAACTTGAAAACTGTCTTTCAGTGGCTTCTCGATTTTGTTAAATGAGACGTGTCCTTCAAACGTATTTCTCCTGAATCAAGCTATGATGATGCCATGTTAAATTGTAAATATGTACAGAAAAAAAGAAGACACCAAAAGGTATACTTTTTCAGATAATAAGAATATAGAAACTATACGTCCGTGGCCCCAATATATACTTATCTGCTGCGCATTTGGGAATAACCCCCCAGTAAAATCGATTTTCTTTTAAGTCTGGTAGGTACGCTGGAAAAACACAAATTACATCTTAAGGTTTTTTCTACTGCGCCACCTCTCGCGACCATCTGACAAACATCCGAGAGTATGTCTGTCCTGAAAAAGCTTCTCAATTCAGCCGTTCGGACTCGGCATAAAATTGTAGGTCCCTTCCATTCGTCCTAAAAATTGAAACTCACACAAACGAATGGTTGCGAGAAGCTAGGCCTTGGGTGTCTACCGCCTGTTGCGCCACCTATTTATTTTTTTTAGGTACGCTGTCAGCTTCCCAAGTGCAAAAAGTTCAAATATCTGGGTTCTCTGATCAATAGTGAAGGAACCTGTGATGACGATATCAATCATCGCGTAATCGTAGGGTGGATGAAATGGCGGGAAAACTCAGCCATCTTCTGTGACAGAAAAATGCCCCCTAAGATGAAAGGAAGGCTCTACACGCAGTTGTACGTCCGGCTCTCACATACGGTTCACGACAGCGTACAATAAGTATAGAGGGCAAATTAACGGCAATTGAGATGAAGATGCTACGCATGACAGAAGGAGTAACAAAGCTCGATAGAATAAGAAGTTCAAAGATTCGTGGTCGTGGAAGCCTTCATGTCAAAGAACACAACTCTAAAAAAGTTAAGCAAGACCGGCTCAGTTGGTACTGTCATGTTCAAAGGAGAGATCCTTCGAACACCGTTGTTAAAAAGGCAATATCTATCAACGTTCCAATTCCAACGCAAGAGCGAAAGAGAGGCAGGTCTAAAAACTCCTGGGATCACACAAATGCAAAACACCAGCATTTGATTGGCCTCAGTGATGAAGTGATCCGAGACAGGGAGGCCTGCCGATATTTCTTGAGGTCGAATCGGCGAACTCCACAGGCGGACCAGTAGGGATCAGTGTTGCCACTAAAAAAAAGTGAATCCGGTCAAATCTGACCGAATGACCGGATTTTTATTTTCTAAATCCGGTCAAAAAATCCGGCCAATAGTTAAAATGAGAATTTTTGACCTGAAACCCGGTCAAAAATAGAAAATACCTATACTCGTAGTACCTACCTATGAAATTGACTAATTTTTATGTTCACTTGCATTATCGATGTTTAGTAGGTAAACGAATCTTGAGTTTGTGAACTTGTTTTTTGTTTCTTTAAAATTTACTGAAACTAATTTTTCATTTTATATGACATGTTTTAAGTTCTGAAATACACTTTTAGTGCATGGCCATACACACCTTCCAATGAACATCGCGTCGTGTCCAGCAACACAGGTGGATTTTGAGTGAGTAAAGGAGAAAGGTAGATAACATAAAAAATGCACAGAAAATCCACTTTCAGAAATAATTCTGGCACGTTCTTTTTCGCACCATTGTGCTTTCGATACAAATCTTCATTTGATATTTGCGTTGATAGAGTGAAGACGTCAAAAACGGACGTCCGCTTCGGCTTAACTATAGAATTTGTTTGTGTTTTCAATTTCACTATTCTTTTACCTGCCAAATTTTATTTCATTGCAATAACGCCTGGTTTTTGTGCGTAGCCAAATCGTTAATGGAAGAAGAAGTGTATGGCCATGTATCTACTAAGGCCGTGTGTCAATTGGGCTAAATAATATTATTCTCGGATAATTTTCTGACACTTGAAAAGAGTAGTTCACAAAACTCCAATCTGAGATTTATCGAATTTCACACTTTAATTAATTGAAATTCATTGTTTAATTTCCTCTTCTATAAGCCTATAAGAGCAGAATTCCATACGTGATGTTGTAGTTCCATTAATCAAATTGGTTTCTGTTTGAACTTGGGAGCATGTTCGTAATGGCAAAGTTTTATTCAAATTATAGAAATCTATCTATATTTATAGTCAGTAGAGCAATTTAATTTTTCCAGTCAAAAAAGAGTTTTCCGGTTAAAAACATTTTTCGTTCCGGTCAAAAAACGGTTAGGCCGGATTTCAAAATTTTCTCCGGTCAGAGTAAAGAGATTTCGGTCAGATATGACCGGAATCCGGTCAGAATGGCATCACTGGTAGGGATGCAGCAAAGTGGGAGGGTTATGATCCTCATAATTCAGATCATAAGCTCGTCGAAAAAGAAGAAGAAGAAGAATTGAATCTCCGCATCGTTTGCCCAGTCCAAAAGTAACAACTACGAGAAATCAGCTTATCTGTGATTCCTTAAAATCCCTTAAATAGCCTTATTGGTATGGTTTTAGGACAGGAAAGTTCGATAGATTAGGGAAAAAATCCAAGAAGTCCAAATCGATCCACATAATTTTCTTATAGATTTCAAAGCCGCCTATGACATCATCTATAGACACGAACACTGAAGTGAACAGACCCGTGTCTAGTCATGGCATGCCTGCATCCCTGTGTAAAAAAATGATGGAGAAATCTCGCTGCTCCATTAACGCCAGTAACAATCCTACCGAGACCTTTGATGTCTAAAAAAGGAAGCGCTGTCACGTGACTTCTTTAATATCATACAAGAAAGAATGACTGAACCGTATAGGAGCTGTATACATTATGATAAGGCCATTAGTGTCTTCAAGCTTAAGCCAGAGACACAACGCAGGAGAGGAACCCCTCTCCTTATTAAGTGGTACGCACAAGTGGATTAGGGGAACTCAACCAACTTGGAGATTGGAGTGCGCAACTTTAAGCAGTTAGCCAAATATCGAGTTATCTGGAAAGGCCGATAATGGATTGAAAAATAGATCCACACAAGACTGCAGAGTCACCTATATGTAATTAGGTAAGCCAGTAAGAAGAAAATGTGAACATATTCTAGAGGACTCGATTTAAAAACCAGCCAAGGACTTTATCTACCTGTGCTCTGCTCCCAACCTCCCAGAATGAACATGCACATAATCACTCTTGTCAATCGCTGTTTCTTCGGACAATCACATTTTTATGGGATATTTTCAAAGACCCTAATCATCCCGGTTCTGTTTGAAATATCATTCAGTGTTTGAAACAATTGTCTATTTATGACCAGTAACATCATACAAGATAGAGACAGATCGTAAATAAAAGAGAATAGGCTGTAAATCGATGAAAAGAGTATAATACTCGTATCGGTACATCCTCTTCGACAATAATATGTATCTATTGAATTGATAAACAAAAAACGCGTTCGATTCAGTATCCAAGATAAAACAAGTTATTTCAGTTCAAAAACGCAGTCATATGATTTTGAATTATTTGTATGAATGTAGGTAGGTATATGCAGCGTTTAGGGAACGACCATAATCTTCCAGAATTAATTAAATACGTTTACGAATACAAAAATATCCCCAAATAGGGTACCGGGAATTGAGAGCCTTAGAGACGTTTATCATCAGAAACCAAATCTACAGCAACGACCACTAATTAATTCCATCTTGTCGATTATCTGATCATTATAATGTGGACCCTATAAATTCACCTGTGTATAGTAAGTACATCAGGGGAGACATCCCGCGTCCGGATTTTCTTTTTTTTTTTTCAAATGCGCTATCTCCAGCCAGCAGATTTATATCCACCTAAAGAACTATAGAGTTTGTCCATAAAAGTTCAATGGCATTGCCGATCCCATCCGAAAGGCACATAATATCATACAACTCCTCCTACATTTTATGTCACACTCCTTCTTGCATTCCAAGGGGAAATTTTGAAAATTCGTTTTCCATTTGGAATGCCCATATAAATGGATGTAAACGGGTTGTGATTCACAGATGAATTTAGGATGCGTTCACCTGTAGTTTGGCTTTGCTTTGGTAAAATTTAAATAAATTAATGCAACATCAAAGATTACAAGACTTTTCCCATTCTCCTTGTAGGTATCGTGGTGCTGTGCGCCCTCAACGTCGAATCGAGAAGGAGTTACCATGTTGTCCATGGACAAACTGGTCCAATCTTTCGGAGCGTTGTCCCGACAATTGGCTATACGAATGTTGGACCTCAGTTTGTAGGCAAACGTCAACAACGTCAGGAAGAAGAAGAATACGATGAACTTATTGATGAAGAGGACGAAGACGAAGAGGAAGATGAAGAGTATCAGCCAGGGTATGGAAGTGCTTTTGGAGGCAGTTACGAGTCACCCCCTATAGATTATGAGGACGAAGACGAAGAGGACGAAGAAAGCGAAGAAGGAGAAGAAGGCGAAGAAGGAGAAGAGGATACCGATGACGAGGAGTTCGGAGAACGGCACGATGAAGTGGACAACGAAGTAGAAGGCCGTCAGGCTTACGTCAACAACCAGTATATCGATGAGCCATATGTACACAGACAGCATAGACCTCAGTACAATCGAGTTCCCGTAAGGACCAGTAATAGAAAACCTACTAAAGCAAAACCTTCCAAACATAGTTCCAATAAGAAGAAGCCATCGCATGGTAATAAGAAAAAGCCTTCTTCTTCACTCGCAGATGTTAAGCCACAATCTGCATTAACAAACAAAAATAAGGAACCACAGAGTGCTATCGCAATGCCGGCAACAGTAGTCGCCACTTCACCTCTGTCTACTGTGAAACCAAGCAACCCTAAGCCGAAACTCCAACTTAGACCAGTCGCTACATCGACACAATTCATTGCAACGCCAGTTGCTGATCTCATTTTGAGGTTGTCAATTTCTCTGGCAAAACCAATAGGACAAGGGAATAATACCAGCTTTAATGTGCCTATTCGTATTCACCAGGGCGTTGTGAAAAATGTTGAAGAATCAAAAGTCGTCCGAGCCGATGTGGAATTGCCACGAACTGATAAAATTGCGGCCGTGACGGTCTCATCGGTAGACAAGCACGCACTTAAAGAAGATGCGGATGTTGATGAAGCTGACGAAAAAGACGAAACCGCAGATGTACCTGTAACCGAATTGTCAAGGAAGTGATTTTGAAAATATACAATTGGAAAGTTATATGTTGGTGTTGTTTCTGTTTCGGTTGAGGTCCTCTTTCATTTTTATATAGGGGCAAGGTTTTCCTCTACTGCATTGTCTCTCTAGGTTTGATTCGAAGACTGTACGAGCCGGGCAATGTCTGTCCATTCGCTCTATATACCTTAGCAATCTTAAATGACTGATGCGCAAATTTTTACCAGATTGATGTCGCTGAATAGCTCGTTGAGTTCGCTGTTAAATATCCTTTTCCAAGCCACAGCAAAGGCAAACGAAAAAGAACGAAGCAACCAAGATTATCTACATCCAATCCCCACTTATTTCCAGCTGTTCTCTTACAGATGAAGAGAGCATTATGAGCCTTACGGACTCTTTCCTAAACATTAAGTTTGTTATCTAGGACCGTACCAAGATATCTTGCGCTATTCGAAAGGGAAAGCTCCATTCCACCAATCCTGGGGTAGTTTGAAGGGTGGTATCTTGTATTTTGTACTAAAAAGTACTAGTTCTGTCTTTTCCGGGTTGCAATGAATTGCACATAACCTGCAGACCACTTTCTGAGCTTGTTGAGGGCTGATTCCATGGTTTCACTCAATGTGTTCAAGAATTTACCCTGAACTAGAATCGCCACATCGCGATTTAACGGCGATGACGAACTAAATCCCGCTGTCAGGCAGAATGAACAATTCAACCTGGACGATGAAGACCAACAATTCCGCCCACCCGACCTGGACGAAGTCAAGATAGCTATATCTCAGCTTAAGTCCAACAAAGCCGCTGGAGCAGATGGCCTAACCGCCGAACTATTCAAAGCGGCAGGCGATGACTTGGTTAGGAACATGCACCAACGCATCTGTAAAATATGGTAGGAAGAAAGTATGCCCGATGAATGGAACCCCAGCATTGTCTGCCCGACCCTCAAGAAAGGAGACCCTCTGAACAGCGCCAACTACAGAGGTATTAGTCTTCTTAACATCGCCTACAAGATCTTATCTGCCGTGTTGTGTGAACGCCTGAAGCCTTTCGTCAACAACCTGATTGGTCCCTATCGGTGTGGTTTCAGGCCAGGAAAGTCTACCATAGACCAAATATTCACACTGCGGCAGATCTTGGAGAAAACCCAGGAAGTCCAAATCGATACCCACCACCTTTTCATCGATTTTAAGGCCGCCTATGACAGCATTTATAGAGACGAGCTATACAGAGCAATGTCTAATTTTGGCATCCCTGCCAAACTCGTCCGTCTGTGCAGGATGACAATGGAGAATGCACGCTGCTCCATCAAGGTCAGTAAAGAACTCACCGAGACCTTCGATGTCAAAAAAGGATTTAGACAAGGCGATGCGCTGTCATGTGACTTCTTCAACATCGTTCTTGAAAGAATAGTGCAAAACTCAAATGCTAACACCAGAGGCACTATCTTTCAAAAGTCCGTCCACCTACTCGCCTACGCCGACGACATCGACATAATCGGCAGAACGCAGCGTGATGTCACTGGCGCGTTCGTGAGCATTGAGACGGAGACGGAGAAGATGGGTTTGGCGGTCAATGAGGGCAAGACAAAGTATATGCTGTCATCAAGAAAGGACACCCAACACCGACGTCTTGGAAAGCAATTGAGTAGCAAAGCCCTCTCTCGAACAGCTAAAGTGACCCTTTATAAGACCTTAATAATCCCAGTCTTACTTTATGGTGCAGAGGCATGGACTCTATCAAAAGCGGATGAGCTTACTCTTGGTTGCTTTGAGAGGAAAATTCTTCGAGTAATTTTCGGTCCCGTCTGCATAGACGGTGAATGGAGGAGGAGATACAACGACGGACTGTACGGGCTGTACAGCGACATCGACCTAGCCAGAAGAGTGAAGGTCCAACGACTGCGGTGGCTGGGTCATGTACAGCGAATGGACGTGAATGCTCCGGCCCGGAAAATCTTCGAATCCACACCCGAGGGACGGCGCAGTAGAGGAAGACCGCGACTCAGGTAGCGCACGCAAGTGGAAGGGGACCTCAACCAACTTAGCGTGCGAAACTGGAGACAGCTGGCCAAAGATCGTGCTGGCTGGAGACGCTTGTTGGTTGAGGCCCAGGTCCACCCCAGACTGTAGCGCCACCTTAAGTAAGTAAGTAAAAATCGCCACATCATCCGCGTAAGCGGTTACGTTATACCATGCTTTGCTGAGTTCTTTAAGTATATCGTCTATGACAAGAACCCAGAGAAGGGAGAGACAACCCCTCTCTGTGGAGTGCCTCTAGTAACCGATTGCCTTATTGAACTGTGTCCGACAGTAGAATTGATATTTCTGTTGACAAGCATCGTGCAAAGTCAATTGGTGATTCTATATGATCTACATTTATCATTTCCAGAGCGTTTAATGTCTAGGAAGGCAGCTAATGCTAATTTCTTGTGGTGTAGGCTGTTTCTATTTGGGTGTTGCTATCCGCACGTTGTTCGGGACACAGCTTCGGGACACGACTGCGTCAAGTTGGAGTATGGGGCTCGCTACGCTCGCGGCAAAGTCTTTAAACTCCAGTATAATCATTTTCGGACATTATGCCGTACGTTTAGGATCCAACAGTTATATTTATAAAGAGTTTTTAATGAAAATAGGATTACGTTACGTACCCGTGTCCCGAACATCGGAAACGTCAGTTCAGTACAAAATCTGTCAAAATGAACGTGCGAATAGAGACTTCGTTTCTACCACTTCATGTAGAGCTGTTTCTACCGATTTACCTTTTAGATATGCGTGCTGAACATTGCATAGATTTCCGTTGCAACACATTGCTTCTTATGTGGATATCGAGAAGCCTTTCAAGTGTCTTGAGGAGAAATGACGAGAGACTGATGGGTCTATATAGTCTTTCGCAGAGGTATGGCTTGGTTTATCTGCTTTGGGTATGAAAACCACCCGTATGTACCTCTCTCCATGCCGTGGGTATGTAGCCAAATTTAAGGCAATGTATATAAAAATTTCCGTAATTCTACCTGTAACCATAGCCGGGGCCTTTTGCAACATAGCTGGCAGAATACCATCAGGGCCCGGCGCTTTGTACTGAGCGAAGGACATTATAGCCCAACGCACTTTTTTCCAAGTGAAGAGGTGTTCTATTTCCCTTTCGATGGACAAGTCAACGTACTCATGATACCCATTCAGTATCGAAACCGTTGGAGTGCTACTTCCTGGAAAGTGAGCTCTCTAGAACTCATCTCCAAGATATGGTAGAAAAAAAGTATGCCTGATGAATGGAACCTCAGCTTCAAGTGCCCTGTCCACAAGTAAGAGGATTCTCTATACTGTGTCTAACTAAGGCATACTTATCTAAGTCTCTTTAACTCTTGAGCCCATTTCTAAACGAACTGAATGGACCCTAATAGTGCAATTTTATAACCAGTAAGTCCACAGCCGACCAAATATTCACACTACGGCAGTTTCTGGGAGAAATCCATGAAGTACAAATCGGTACGGCCACCATGGACTGGTGATGAAATCTCCTTTTCCAAAATCCAATATGCTGAAATCTCTTACTCCAATAGACCCTAAGAGAAAATCCGCACGGTACAAAATCCCCCATTTTTAGATTTGGTGTTATTAATTCGCGCCGCGACTCCTAAAAATGGTGTTAAAAAATTGCATGCTGCCCCCATGCAACCCCCCTGCTTGTGGTCACTGTAGGATTTGGAGTAGGTTGGGTATATCGTATATGCAAAGTTTAGTTTGCTTGTTGGAGATTTTGGCATAGGGGATTTCGTCCCGGGCGATTTTGGAAAAAGAGAAGAAAACAAAAAGAAGAGAGATTATGTCCAATAAGGGATTTTGGAAAATGTGATAACGTAGGGATCCCGGCCACCATCTGTTTATCGACTTCAAGGCCACATTATGACTGTATTTACAGAGACGAGTACCTATAGAGCCATGTCTAGTTTAGGCAGCCATGTCAAACTCGTCGGGTTGTGCAAAATGACAATAAAAAGCATTCTCTTCTCCATTAAAGTCGGAAAGAATCCAAACAAGAGCATTGATGTTAGTAAAGGACAAAGACAAGATGATGATGCGCTGTTCTATATAACTTCTTCAAAATTCTTCCTAAGAAATTTGTGGGAAACTCAAAAGCCAACACTATATTCACAATTTTCCCGAAGTCTATGGCAGTATGGCCGCATTCAAGCATCTAGTCAAGGTAAGTTCACTTGAATTGTCTGGATTCAAATTGACCTGAATGCGAATAACTAACTTAAATTGTCGGTATAGATATGTCACTTATTGACAATTGTGTTATTTTCTCCTGAGATCCGAGTTTCTGATTGGTGCTCTACACGTCAGGGCAGTGCAACCAAAATGTCAACCTGCACTCTCCCATGCTCTCTGATAACCCAATAGAAATCACAAAACTGGGTTCTCCTTCTCAGACACATGTTGAAACAAATAGACGGGAACTTAGTAATAAGTCGAGAAATTCTTGAATTGATTCGTCGGTGTTGCGGACATTTATGTGGACGTCAACTGAGAAAAGTGTTTACGTGACCAGTTTTGCCCAATGAAAACTCAGTAACATGAATTTTGACAGCTGTCAGACTTACTAAACTAGATTCTTGAATGCGGCCTATGCTTTGCATACGACATTGACAATGTCAATCCATTGGTAGAACTTGTCGAGCTTTCACCTGCGCTTTTGCAAACATTTTGACAGAAGCCGCAAAAATGGGTTTAATTTAATTAATAGACGAATCGGATAGAACATCATCATAATATGACTAGAGTTAGAAAGGGAAATTAAACGAAAAATATCTCTTGTCAATCTTGCTCCTTGTTTGGGCTGAGAAGGCATACTTGAGTGGTAAAGTCTGTGTCAGGAAAACTCTAATCATTCGAAGGTGGATGTGGATGAAGATATCCCTGGTCGTTGTGCGCTGGTCATTCTTAACAGTTAAATCGTTTTTGTAGTGCGTTCAGGCTCCAAAATTGATGTGCACTCCTAGACTAGTTTAGTTAATTAACCTTAGTTTATATTTATTTCTATACAGAGATACAAGATACAATCTTCTGGACCTTTATGGAATTGTGGTCTCAAAATTGAAAGAATCTTTTACAAGCCACGACTGTCAGCAACACACGACTAGCCGACTAAGAAAAGATTAATTTGTGGAAATGTCTTCTTCACCGATCCAGCAACATGAGTAGGTAGGTACACACTGTTCTGTATACCTACCTATACTACAATCGATCAATTCTGCGCACTACCACCATCGAACAACCAATCCCCACCCGCACTTCTATCCAGATAAATAAACAATCGAACTTAGATCTTAGAACCCCTTACGGGGTAATAGATTTACTGTGTCGGCTGAAGCACCAACTACCGTTGATTGAAGCACGTCTTACCTCTTAAAGCGTTGCTTCATTTGCGGATATTGTCAACAAACACAATACCCAGAAACAACAAAACCATTGTTTGTATGTGGATCAAGTGGCATTACACCATATTCCCATCGCTGGATGGTTGATTGTCACAATCTTCAAACCTCATTGACCTCGATCTTGAACCAATGTTGCCATTGTCATAAAAGCACAATTTCTCCGTGCGTCGGCTATTCATCCGATGCAACACTAACAACTACTATGTATCTGACTTAAGAAATTACCAAAAAAAAAAGCAACTTCATGAATTTCAGTTTTACTTTCGCTTGTCTCCGGGATGAGATGAGACGGTCATCATCATGTTGAGATGATGATACGCCAGACGCAGTATACAAAGTAAAAGACGAAGAAAGTTTATTTTGGTTAATAAATCAATATTTGTCGTATTGTGCAGCATCACTGTTGTGTACCGTTTGTATATTCATATGTACGTTCGGCGCCAATGCAAATGTGTCTTGAATCTCGCAAAATCCCCACCTCCAACTGACCAAAAAAAAAAAACAACTACAATCCAATACCAATACCATTCACTTGAGAGCCAGGAGAAATAACAACAAAAGAAGTATCTCAAGCTACTTCTCCTCCGATCCGAGATGTAAGAATTCAATTTCTCGGTATCGATGGGTTTTCACTTTTTTTCTGTTTTTCTCACTGGTATTTGCGGCCATAAAGCCAGTGATATAAAAGCCTCGGAAGTTCAACTCTTTCGGTATGACATTCAACAAAATGCGCTTCCCGATCGTTTGGATTACTTTTGGTACGCGGTGAAGCAGATTCCCCGGTTGGTTATAGTTTTAACTTGTGTGTCTCTTCTATTTTAGCAACACTTTGTGTGGTACTGTGCAGCTTAGAGGTACACTGCGGGCCGGTGAGCAATAAGCAGGACTTAGACCAGAAGGATCAGGAGCCGGTATCATCAGTCAATTCCAAGAGACAAGCTCGACAAGAATCTGGTGATGCTGCATCTGACGAGAGTGGCGAAGATGGCTCCGAAGAAGATGACGATGAAGAGGGAAGATCGCTCAGACGCAGGGTGCGCGAAGCCACCGAAAAGCCAGCGGTTGAGGAGGAAATCGAAGGGCACACGGTAATCCCAAGCGTGGATACACCAGCTGTTCCCGAGAAGAAGCCATCAGTGCTTGAGTTGCTGAGTAGCGCGTTGGATAAGGCCATCGAGGCGACGCAAAAGATTCCCACCCAACAGGTTGCCAACAATGCAGCTGGTGTCTTCCAAATCCTTGGACAAGTGTTCACCGAGGCAATTGACAAAGTGATTGGCGACGACGATGGTCCTGAGGAGGGTGAGGCAGCTACGTCCGACAACAGTCCAGCTATACCCGCACCCGTGAACGAGGAACCACTGACAGTGGAAGAGCCCAAGGAGGAGGTTAGCCCAAATGAATCCAAATAATGTGTGAGCTGTGCAGAGTTGAAGTGTAGGATAATAAATTAAATTATTTATTTATTTGTTAGCTAGAAAGATTCGTTTTTTTTTTTGTTTGTTCTTCGGCATAGGAAAGTATAGCACGATCTCGCAGCAATTAGCACATTCTGATGCGTGCTGTTGATTAATCCAGACGTGCGAACGTTAAATCGCTGCCTCAGGTCATACTTTATTCAGAAGTGAAATGGAAATTTCTACTTTTACTTTCTCTTGACTGATGTTAAACACGACGGACTAATTAATTTGTCATCGGAGCTGTTGTTTTTTTTTTGAGATTTTAAGCAATGCAAGAGTGGGAGATACAAATAATAATTTGCACTTGGGCAATCCGTGAGCAGGCGGATTCTTTGAAGCTAATTAAGCACTCTACGTGGTGTAGAAGGTATACGAGTATAAAACTGAATTCACCTACTATCTGGCTCAGCACTTGCAACGAGATGTGTTGGACCGGTGGACTAGTTGGTAATTTACTTGTAATCTTGATCGATCTTTGAATAGTATGTTAGTATGTTTCTTTTAGGCCTTGTGGTGTGTCTGATTTTGGCGGTGGACTCGGCGAGTGTTGGCAAGCCGAGGTTTTTCTCAGGGATTGCCTTGGATGAGATCACAGGTGACATGGCGGATGCAAGTCAGAGGGAGACTGACGATGAATTGACGGCGTTATGGGGTGGCTGGCGCATACCCCCTCGACATCACAAGGATTACTCTGAAGAGGATGATGACGATGAAAATGATGGTGGTTATTACCATGTGGTTCATAGGCCGCACAGAAGACGTCGTTTGCATCACCGCATTGACAGGGAGATAAAACTCCAGAAGGGAAAGCAATTTTCGGGCTATAATGGGGATCCCATGGCGGAGCTATTGCGTAGACAGAATGCACAGGACAATGATGATTATGATGATGGGTATGACGAGGATGGATACGATGATGATGGTTATGATGATGATGGCTATGATGATGATGACGGCGACGACGACATTGATGATGATGATGATGATGATGGCGACCAAGTAAATCGAAATAGTGTCGGCAAATACAGAAGGACAAAGAAACAGAACTCGGACGCAGACGATGACGACGATGAAGATGATGATGGGTACGATGATGATGGCTACGAAGATGATGATGATGACGAGGATGACGATAATCACAAGGTCATAAGCAGAACGAACTTTTTGAAGAGAATCGACATACCACAACAGGCTCAATACCAAGAACCAGATGGGAACGAAAATATTTTTGTAGAAATCAAAGATGATGAAGCGGTAAAAGAACCAATAGCAGATGTTAAACAGAAGAAAAAGAAGAAGAAGAAACAAGATGATGAGGATGAAGACGAAGACGACGATGATGATGATGATGATGAGGAGGAGGACGATAATGATGAGGAAGATGATGACGACGATGACGATGATGATGATGATTATGGAAGAAGTGCGAAGACATAAATTCGCTCAATATGTATTTGCATTAGTTATATAAGTGAAATATAAAAGTACTGATAGTTAGATAATTTATTTAAAGAAAAATGTGTTAATTTAATCAAAAATATACGTAAAGAAATTGAGTTCTGTTTTGGAAAATGTTCGTCTTACACTTATATAGAAGTTCATCAAATTTGAAAAGACTTCAAGCACTTACTCAAAAATACTATAATAATAAAAAATTTAAGAGCTTAAAATAATTTAGTATACATATTTGTTTGATGACTTAAAACAATTTTGAAAATTCTACATTTTTTAACCCTAAAGATGTCAGACGAAATGTGTAGGTATGCGCAAATAATATTTGTGTATAAATTTGAAAATTATTGTCATAAAAATACACAAACCGCCTGTGCCTGAGCCACAAATTGTTTAACCATACAAATAGCATACACAAACGATTTGTGTAGATATCATTTGTGTATTGAAAACACAAATCGAATTTATGTTCACACACAAATCGTCTGGATAAATTTGTTACGATTTGTGTAGAATTATGTGTACCATTTCTGTATGTCATATAGTTTGTGTATTCTGAAAAATGGCGCATACACAAATTTCGTTCGCATACACAAAATGGCTTTGATAATTCAATTAAATGAGGATGGACAGGGATTATTGGCATGATTTGTGATATTTTATTAAGATTTTTGTCATATGGTAATAGAATAGAGCTACCATTCAAATTTTCATATTCAAGAACACAGGTAGGTAGATATATACCTATACCTACATTTTTGCATCCGCATTTTCAACGGAAATACCAAATAAATGGTTTTGAAACTACAGTTTAAATTTTTGTGGAAAAGCATGCCTGGCCATGTTATCCTGGTCCATCGACTGGATATTGAACCAGTAGACAAGCCGTATTGGTGCACCGTTAAATACATGATGAATAAGAACAGAAAGCGCATGGAACTATCCGGTGGCAGTAATAGTGACGAATGTGACCATAGTACGGTGGTCATGGAGAGAAAGTATAAAAATATGGCCGACAAAGCGTGCTTCCTGGGTGTCTAAAAGCGGCCCAACGATAAGCAATGTTTACCGGAACACTGATGCTGTATTTTGGTTGTATTTCTGTGTGATTTTCCGCTGCTCTTGAAATTTTCAAATGCAATTGGAACTGAGGTTTTTGTTTTGAGTTACTATACTCCTAGCGCAATTTACAATTGGATTTCTGTGCCATACTGTGCTGTAGGTACATGAAATGCTATTTTTTGTAGTTCCATTCCTGAGATCTGAATGAGTAAAAGGAATGATGCTATTCCTTTTTCAGTCATGAACGCACCAGCAAAGTTCGTGTTGATTTATTGGATTCAGCTCAGCACATCTAGAGCCATTCCGCATAGGTAGGTATATGTAGTTTGAGTTTCAACTTTTTGGCTAAGGCCATGCGACATAATTTCATATTCGAACGTATGGCCTTATGTCACTTTGCAAAAGAGTCATAAGACCATATTTTTTTGCGACATAGGGCCAAATTTCCATTATGCCCTCAGGGCCTTATATTTTGCTCAGTTCAAGTTAAATTTCTACCGATTTCAGTCAGGCACGTAGCCAGGGGGGGGGGCTTGAGAGGCTGTACACTGTGCAAGCCATCGCTTAAACTTGGCTCTGTCTAATGCCATGTCAACTCCTGCATTTGGCAATTGCCTTGGTGTAGTTAGTGAAATAGCTAACCATTCAAATGCAAATGTAATTTTCAAAAATTTCATTAAAAAACACGCACCAGAGAGCCGAAAAACTCGACTTCTACGCCTCTAGAACTCTATTGTATTGTTCTACAAATCCATCTCAAAAGTCTTGAAGAAAATAACGAGCAGAACGTTGGCGATGACTTCGAAAGCATCAAAACTTTTGGCAGCGGTCCAAAAAGTGATTTCCTAGTAAGCCTCATTGTATGCGAAAAACTATTCAGTTTAACGCTTATCAGTTTTCCTATAGACTTCGTTTCTGCTATCGCCCGCACAAAAGAAGTTCTGAATTCTCTTAAGAATATCAGAGAAAATGCCGAAGATTTTTTCAGAGAGGCTTTTCAATCCAAGTCCCAACTTGCCGAGGACTTATTTGAAGTTGAATTAAGAGCCCCAAGAACTTCATTGAAACAAACAACGCGTTACAATCCAGAAACCTGTTCTACTGAAGCCTATTTTAGAGTGTCTATACTGATTCCTTGCATAGATTCGTTCAAAATCTTACGGACAGATTCATGGTCAACGAAGACGTTCTACCATCATGTCATGTCAAAATTCGGCAATCGTTCTCCAAGAGATTCTGTTTGTGGAAGAACGTGCGGGCCGAAAGTGTTTTCAAACATTTACGCTAAACCTCCTTTCAAATAAGCACACATTTTGAAGAAGTTGTTCAAAATAATTAAATTCTTACCTTTGAAAGGATGTTGTGTTTATTAAATGGGGATTGGGGTCTGACCAATGGTGCAAATTGTGGAGGTTTGTAGCTTTAAAACTTTGTTTGTAAATTGCGCTTCGTCAGTCCACAGAATGTTCTTGAGGAAGTGTCCGTACCGGTGCTAAATGGAAAGGGTGTAAGGTGTAACCTATTACTCTGGAGAGTTCTGTGAATCCTGGTCCTGAGAAGTTCCAACTGCACAGCTAGTCCTTGGACCTGACTAAAGGCTTAACTTCCACAGCACGCAAGATCCGACCCTCAATTTCTGCCACCGCTGCGTGTGAACGTCGTTTTTTTTTATTTCGAGGAGCTCACCCGGTATCAACAAGGCGCTGATACGCATCAGTACCCGGCTATATGGTGTACTTAACAAGTTGCTTAAGATAATTTTTAGAAAATTTCTCAAGGATAAAAATTTCATAAAAAAAATTAAAATTTATTAAGTAAACATTTTGAGAAAAAAGCATTTTAAGTAAAAAAATGTAACAACAAATTTTCAAAATGTTGAAATGTTGTTTAAGGAGCCATAACTTTTTTGTAGCTGCACATATGTACCCGAAGTGTATAAGACTTGTATGCGCTTCTAAATTGTCTTTTCAAAATGCACAAAACAATGTTTGTATCTCTAATAGTTTAGCAGTTATAGCGTTTTAAGTGGAAACACCAAATTAGAGGTCACATGCTTTGAAGGGCCATAACGGAAAATATAGTGAAAATAGACCCCCCTGCCATACAATGTTTTGTTCGACGGAACTTCACGAATCTTCCCTTAAAGGTTTATACTGCTTAACTGGGACACCCTGTATTTAGATTTTTGTTTAAAGAATTCCTCGTGAGATTTGGATGCAAGCCCCCCCCCCCCCCCAAAACAAAATCCTGGCTACGGCCCTGATTTCAGTCTTAGGCCCTAGTTATAGCTATCATTGAAATGCATCATTGGAACAAATCAGTGGAATGGTGGTTTCATATTTTTGACAAGTCGGTTATAGCAATCATTGAAAAATTCCTGTCAGTGGAAGTACCTGTCACTGACTTTTCAACAAACAAGTTTAGTTTTTGAGGTTAGAGTTGATCATTGAAAGCAAAACTGACAGCTAAGAATAGAATGAAAATCGAACACATCAGTGAAACGATTGGGTTCCAAATTAGAGAAACGAGAATCAGCTGTTCATTGAAATCGATTTCGATCAGTGAAATAATAAAATTGGATTTAAAGAAAAGTTTTAATCAGAATTAAGTAATTTCTTTCGTAAAAAAATTCCACAATTGATTAGCTTTATCTTGATACCAACTAAAGCCAATTAAACTAAATTTTCAATGATGTATTTCAATGATAGCTATAACTAGGGCCTTAAGTTCACAATAAATAAACAGTGGAATAAATTTGTGTATAGGTGATCGTTTTTTATTCGCTCCTCTTTGACGTATATTCAATAAAAATAAATAAAAAATGGTTTGGATTCGGTCAGGTTTCATATTGAACAAAGTCGAACATATATGTGTTGCGGTTATTTTGACCGCGTATACATAGGTAGGTTAGGTACTCGAAAAGTCTAAAGTGAAACGGAAGACGAAAGCCAACTCAATAAATGGTGAACAGCAGACCTCAGACAACTAAGGTCTCAAACCAAAGAATTTATTCAACACGTCCAAGGTAAACAAAATAAACAGTACGATAATTATCTTCGACCATGCCGAAGCTCAAATACCCGGTACTAGATATATTATTGTAAAAAAAAAAAATATTTTAGTATTAAAAAGTTATATAATATGGGTAGTTTTTATTCGATCAAGCTCATTTTGTGAAAAAATTTAAATATTATTAAAACAATATGTGCAAAGTTTAAAATTGCTATCTTTACTGTAGCTATTTAAATTTAATTTTTAACATCAAATAGATATATATTTTGTATGGGAGGTAGTAGTAGTTTTCATCTGATCTTGCTCATCTTCGAACTTAGCCTCAGTTTGGTGGATAAAAGCTTACGTACCAAATTTCAAGTCGATAGCTCTTAAATTACGGCCGTAATCGTGCGGACAGACAGACAGTCGGACAGACGGACATCGCTAGATCGACTAAAAAAGTGATGCTGATCAATAATATATATAGTTTGTCATACCTACAACGCCTCCTTATGTGCGTTACAAATGGAAGCTGCTATAATTTTTGAAAATGGTAGCAATAATGACAATTCTATTTTGACATTTTTTGAAGTAAATAGATACAAAATACACGTCAACAAGACAGGAATTACTATAGGTACTCTTAAAATACGCGAAGTATTTTTTCGATTTTTTTTGTGGAATAATTCGTGGGTGGTGTTGGCGCAGCTTGAATTTCGGTGTAGATTTCCTGGTCGTCCGACACCAACTCTGCAAAATGTACGAGGTTTAGCAGCTCGCCTAAAAGAGTATAGGACAACACGAGAAGCTGCCAGGTTTTTTCTGCCCCGGAGCAGGCATTCTGCTGAGAATATCGCTGCAGGTGTGGCGGAAGATGTCGCAGAGGTCCTCCGATGCCCAGTTTGAATGAGAACAAATCAAAAATTATAAATAGAAATAATTATAACCAGTAAGACAATTATCTTCGACTATGCGGAAGCTCAAATACCCGGTACTATATTATTGTAAAATAAAAACCAGTAAGACAATTATCTTCGACTATGCCGAAGCTCAAATACCCGGTACTATATTAGGCGTATTTTTTGGGAAGTGAGTATAACAAAATCAAAAGTGAGTATAACCGTTTTGCATGTAAAACCAAAAGTGGGTATAACAAAACCAAAAGTGAGTATACCAGTTTTGCATGTAAAAGTAAAAGTGAACTAGCTATAGATTTCCAAAAAATACGCCTATTATTGTAAAATAAAAAAATATTTTAGTATTAAAAAATTATATATTTGTATGGGAGGTATGGGTACTTTTTATTCGACCAAGCTCATTTTTTGTCAAAAATTTTTAAATATTATTAAAACAATACGTGCAAAGTTTAAACTTGCTATCTTTACTGTAGCTATTTAAATTTAATTTTTAACATAAAAAGCTATATAAATCTGATACTTTTGTATGGGAGGTAGTAGTAGTTTTCATCCGATCTTGCTCATCTTCGAACTTAGCCTCAGTCTGGTGGATAAAAGCTTACGTACCAAATTTCAAGTCGATAGCTCTTAAATTACGGCCGTAATCGTGCGGACAGACAGACAGACGGACAGACAGACGGACAGACAGACGGACATCGCTAGATCGACTAAGAAAGTGATGCTGATCAATAATATATATAGTTTGTCATACCTACAACGCCTCCTTATGGGCGTTACAAATGGAATGACAAAGTGAATATACCCTCACCACAGTGTGGTACCGGGTATAAAAATTCTAATGCAGGGACTGCACTGACCCCGAAATGGAAATCTTTTCGCATCACTCGTCTGCCGAATTAGACATATCAGATTGAGAAGGTACCTATGGTAGAAAAAGCTATTTTGAATTATAGCCCTATTTCGTTATTGCAAATAGGAATAAGGCCAAATTTTCAGAGTTGGCTTTATTTCGCTTTGCAAACTATACGAACGACTCTTTGCCTTTATGCACTTTATTTGTTTATAATAATTTTGTGAGAGTGGGACGGTATTGCACACAAATTTGCACAGTCGATGATGGTGCGAAAAGAGAAATTTAAATTAATATGAACCAAAATGATTACATCACGATATATTCAAATAAAAATACAATCTGCAGGTAACTGTGTAATTGATTTATATTTTTTTCATCAAATTAGGAATGTACTCTAATATCGCGCACAGCTTCCCAGACTATGACGCATATCAAATTAGTGTCGTCTAGAGTCATATCACAATATCAAAGTGTCGACCGATACACCTGGTTCTATGACAAGCTTATTTAGATACAGGTACCATAAAGAATTCCCTCGTCGCAGTCGGAAGAGATTATTTAAATTAGCATAAGCGAGAAACTAGTTTTTTTTTACCTCAAGTCTGTGGGCATCTGATTTTGAGATGAAATAGATGCGAGGGAATTCGTTGGAGCCAACAGGTTGTTGACTCTTGAATTTAATGTATTCATTTGATGTTATTGAATGTAGGTGATTCGTGAATATTTACAAAATGAAAGCTATACGTTTTTTTATATTACAGGTAGAAAGTTGAATTTATATGGAAATGTATAGAAATTTAAGGGTGGGGCTGAGTTGGTATAACATTTCTTTTATAAAGAGCACCCAGCATTTCTTTTTGTCAGGCGTATTGGAGTTGGAGAGGGAGACACCAAATGGTGAGAAATTAAGAAACAAAGAAATAGTATAGGAATAGGATAAGTATCCTGAGTTTATTTACAAAAATACTACATATATAATAAGTTGTTTTGGAATATCCACCAAATATTTACGAACAAAATCGAAAGAGTAAGCCGGTAGAGTCGAGATTGGCCACTGTAAGCTAGGCCGTAGGCATCATAATACTAGGCGATAGTCAAAGTTTGCATTAATTATCTTCGAGTGGAATATATAAAAATCCTAAAACTCGCAGAATGCATAGTTTTGAAATTTGTAATTTTTTAACGCTGTACAAGGATCGTGGATAAAGGCTCAATTGCCTTCTCCGCCCAAAGAAACGGCAAGATTGGCGAAAGTTCGTCTTCGTTTAATTTGCCTTACTATACGTCATAGTTATTAGCTGTCAATTATTGTGGTGACGTTATGTCCGATTTGTCGATTGGGTTTCGCTTCGTTCACCTGTAAACCCATTTTGCCCCGCTTCTGTCCCCATATTTGTAAACGCGCTATGGTGACAGCTCGCTGAGTTCTGTCAATGGTGTCAATGTCATCCGCGAAAGCGGAGACATCAAAGGTCTAGATGAAGTTGTTTTCGACCTAAATGATGCAGCGAGTGCTCTCCGTCGTTATTCTTGACAACCTGACGAATTTGGCAGAAATGTCACAGTTAGACAAGGCTGGGCATAACTCGTCTCTACAAACGCTGTCATTTATGTACCTAATGCTGCCTTGAAATCGGTAATGTGAATATTTGGTCTGTTTTGGACTTAATGGTCCTAAAACTACACTGGTAGGGGCCAATCAGGCGTTCTCACAGTATGTCAGCCATGGATCTTGTTATATTGTACATGTAATGCTATAAGGAGACTGTTGGTTCTATATAAGGACGAGAAAAAATCCGGAAACATTTGCGCGGTCTGACAATACTGAAATATGACATCGCAGTAACGTTAAATTTTGATCGCATGATCTTATACTCATTATAAATAAATAAATCTGCCCTATCGAGGTATCCGTCGGAACGGAAAATTCTCCGATTTCATACGAATATGAATCGGAGGATTTTTGTTTCGAGGTATTCTTCCGAACAGCTTTTCGGAACTTCTTTTCGACAAATATGCAAGGCACACTGGCATTTCAGTGCGATCAAGTGCGTTTTTACCGATATTTTTGACAGCTTCGTACGAATTTTCTTCCAATATGCTCCGACAGGAATTGGTTGCGGAATTTGTTTACTACGATTTGCAGTGAAGTATTGATAAATCGAATGTAATTTCAGTCTCTGACGGAGTATGCGTAGCGGAAAAAATTCCGTTCCGATCGGATACCTCCATAGGGCTGAATAAATTGTAAATTATTTGATCTTAAGGCCGCGTGTTAACTGGGATAAATAGTATTATCTTCGGTTAATTTTTTATCGTGGTCGAAAATGGATTTTCAGCTGTCAGCGATTTATCCTATTCCGGGAGCAAGATAATAAATTATCCCTTAGGCTAATTTTTGACATTTTCTTTTGCTTGAGTTTTGCTAGAATATGCAAGAGGAAATAAAACGCAGAATTTCAATAAATTAATACCGTAACATTCGATAAATCTCTGTTTTTTAAAGTAGGAGTTTGGTGAAATTATTTTCAACACTTCATAATTGACAAAAAATGAGCCGAAGATAATTATTTAGCGCATAATAAAGTGTAGAAATAGTAGTTTAAAAAAATGTTAAGCATAATCCGTTCATTAAAAATTGCCAGGCCTAGTTTCTCTTTCCGGATTTTTTCTCGAACAGTCCTTACTTGGCGCCGTTTAGGGAGCGTCTCTTGTGGACGAGACAAACGATTCTGAGGTTAATTTCATCAGCCATACTTTCTTTTGACCAAATCTTAGAGGTGAGCTGGTATGTGCTATCCACCAAGCCGTCTCTCGCTGTGTTTAATAACTGGGCTGGAAGGCCGTCTAGTAGTAGGCAGCATGTTGAACTTGAATTGAGATAGAGCAGGGCTTCAATTTCTGTATTTTGGGCGTTTGCACTGACGTTGTCCGGATTGAGTTGGTCGTTCTGCCTGACAGCGGAATGTGTGGGTTCCTTGCACGGTTTAAGGGTACGCAGAATCGGTTTTTTAATATCCGCAACACATACTTTGACCTTAGTACAAGGTTTCCTTTCGTATGTCTTCTCTACAGATCTCTGTTCGTCTCTTGATGCCTTTGGCATTCCTATTCTCTTAATTATAGACATCAGTTGCACTTATTGGAATCGGTACCACTGTTTCTAGGAACTTTATGACTTCATGAACCTTCTCAAGATGTTAAGGGATAGGTACTCAATAGTGATTTAAAAGGCACTCTTCCAACGATTATTATAGAGGAACCACCTTTGGGAATACCAGCTTAATGTACTATATTGGACAGAATCAGCCGTATTTCTGGCAGTATGGACCCCGAGACAATTAGCAAAGAATGAAGGAAAAATTTCCAAAGGCAGAGAGGGTCTTACACTTTTATTTCATGTCAGTCTGTGACTTCATAGAGTAAGTTAAAGAATGTAAAAGTTAACAAATAAATATTCAGGGTTTCAACTAAAAACAAAGTAAACATAATTAACAACAGAGATTTCTTAGGGTTAACAGTAAGATGGTCAGTGTAGTGTACCTAGTAAACAATGGAAAACCTACTTCAGAAGAAACAACAAATTGGAGATTGCATCGAGAGCCTAGATTGAAGAAGTTGAAGAATGCTGGGAAAATTTTGAACAGTGAGCAAGAAACGCATTCAACTTTGCCAAGTGGACCTTGTCGAAAAGATTCTTCAGGACCTTGATATATTCCTCTATGGACGTGACTATACCTCACAGTGAAAGAAATTCGTAGAAAGCAGCAGTGGGACCCGATCTTTTACAGATCTCTTACAATATTTCGTATAGAGATGTTCGAATATATGTTTCTAACACTTTCTTGATGCACTTAATTTTGGCAGGGTCTTATTTAATTTTGTCCAAGAAGTCGTGGATTTGAATTAAAAATAAAAATAAAAAGCCCCTCGATCAGTTGGCAGATCAGAAACTGAATTCTACCTTCGACAAAACCCGATTCGGCTATGATCCAATGTGTCAAATAAACAACTCGAGACCTCTTTTAAGCACCTTACGCATTGTATTTGTTTGAATTTTAAATATGTCCTTTACATAGTTATTCAGATCGCGTATTAATCACTTATTCGTCCTTTTCTGATTTTAGTTGCGCCGAATGCAATATCGGCTTTCCGTGTGTATACCAAAACTGCTGAGCATGACCACCTGGCGTAACAGTTGATGGGGTTCCGGATGCTCCTGGAGCGCCTGGTGGTCCGGGTGGACCTTGTGGTCCTGGACGACCAGTACGACCAGCTGGACCAGGTGGTCCGGCTGGCCCAGGTGGACCAGGTGGACCAGGAGGTCCAGGTGGGCCCAAACGGCTAGAACCTTCAGGTACTATATTAACTGGGCCCCAGCTACCATGAATTCCTGCACTAACTCCAAAGTCCAGACCTTGGTAGCCCCACATTTTAGCATTATTGATCGGCAACGGCGACGGTGGTGAATTCGGAGAATTCCACCAGACTGGATTTGTATTTGGATACATCCAAGGTGGGAAAACTGGATACGGCACAGCTATTGCTGCGATGTTCTGAACTTGATTGTCATTCTGTGCCTGAGTAGAATGATTGATATCAGGCTTCATAATGGCCGAGGGTCTGTTGATATTGCTATATGGCTGTAATTTATCATTAAATGGTCTGGGACTTGAGTAGGATCCAGCTGGTGGGTTTTCAAATTGATCATCGATATCATTGTCTGGACGGTTGTCCTTGCGATCGTTATCATCTGGATTGTTGCCTTCATGTGCGGACGACTCCTCATCCGGGAAATAGTTATTCTGGGAATAGAGTATTACTTTTGCTGCGTTGTCGCTCAAACTGCGCACCTCTCCGGGTTGTTGCTGCACCTTTGAAACAGCTTTCGCCGCATCAATTGTAGCCAAACATAGGATAACTGGGAAGGAATTAAAAATTAGACTCACAAAAACCTGCCAGAGCGGTATAGGTACTCACCAATTGCCAATTTGATACGCATGTTGAATCTCTTCTGCACGAAGCGGATAGGATGTGTGTGGCTTTTATATATGAGACTTCGTTTGGTTGGCATACGAAGAGGTTAGAAAAACACGCAAAAAGGTATTAAATCCCAATTTCTAGGAAAACCCACACCGATTAGTCGCTCATAGAGGCACTTTGTGGACCGAATTTAATAGAAGCTTAAGAGCAAGTTTAATTGGTGTAACTCCGTTTTGTTCTTTCTTCTAATTACCTATGAGAAGATGACGGTACCATCGCTTTGTTCTTTTAATTCACGAGAAGTAGATACTATACGCTGTCGACTGTTAGGTGAGCGAAGACGCCCATAATCTACTTTATATAGAAACCGAGATTTGATCTGATTAGATGTTAAAACAATTCTTTTAAATGAGGACACATTTTATGGCGTCTGAGTGGTCACTGGCAAATTGCACGGTTCATCACATCCAATAAATCAGCAAAGTTTATAAATAAGTACCTACTTGGTTCATAGTGGAAACGGCGAACGAAGGGAGTGAGTCACAACCTTGGACATGACAATTTTCCAGTAGCCTCAAGCTCTTGAATGTTAGGATAGTATGTGGTGATAGTCGTTCCCTTTGAAAGTCCCACCTCACGCAGGTACAAAAAGATGCAATCCGCAAATTAATACAACCTGATAATGACCATACAAGGCCAATGAGGAGGGCTTGGAGAAGTAACAGGTGGTTCATGAATATCGAGTCGAAATTGTGAATTGGTGGAGTGTCTTGGGCACATCGGTATAGTGGGCTGAAGAACTGTAGAGTACCGCTAATATATAAGAACCCTTCTAAGGCTTCTGTTCGTATTTGAGCAAGTTCGTCGAAAGATTGCCTTTTATTGCCAAACCCCTATCGAATTAATTTCGTAAGAAAGATGAGTTGGAATTGGGAACTAAACAAATATAGAAGCTCTTTAACAACTTAAAGCAGCGTTAGTTAAAGCATCTGGTCTAACAAAGAGGGCAACGGAAATTGTCGTAGACACCAGTTGCTATATGGATTAGGGACCATTGTGTTGCAGACGGATAAAGAGGATCGACAATTTTATTCAACGCAATATATCATTATATGAGATGGAAGAACATGGCCATGAAAAAGAGGGATTGGCGATTATTGAAGCTCTGGGTTGTCATTGTCATGACGGACTGCACCATGTTCCCTGTGACCTTGCAGAGCAAGACTTAGGAGCTGAACCTCTTTCTAAGCAAGTACAAACTTCCTAACTTTGTTTCCCCAAAACTCAATGGCGTCCTTTTGGTGCTCATTAGTCACCACTCACCAATACGGCCAAGTATACTTACTCAGCCCTCTCATCTCGAGAGAACACTATATTATAATTATGACCTGAATAATACTTCTTACACTTAGTTGGTCATTGCAGCTGCTTCGAACTGCCTCTTATAAATTGGCCATGACGTTTGACCATCGAAAATAGGCGGTTGCATCTCCTTCCTTCTTGGGAAATCAGCAGAATATTCTCCGGCTTTCCGTTGACTTTATCCAATTCTCTAGCTAAGTTGTCGACGTTTGTCTAATGCTTTTGTTTGTAATATTTGATTGATATCGTCAAGTTGTTTGTCATGCTGGTTTAATTTGTTATAGCGTCGAATTTTACTTCTAGAACATTCGTAAACTCTTCGACGGGATCTTATTGTGCAGCGACAATGGAATTCCACTGTTCTTCTAGAGAATTCTTCTGTATAGCGAACTTAGATTCCATAGAATTTTTCTGTTCTTCGAGCTTGGCAAGAAGTAATGCCATCATAGTGTCCATGTCAACGCCTGTACTTACTTGTGCTTCTTTTACTTCTGCCACTTCGAATAGCATGGATTTTGGATATCCTCCCTCGCTTTCGATAGCTACCTGCAGACGAAGTATGATGTCACTTTTTCCCCCAGCTATGGAGAGATTCCATTTTTCCAGGTCAGTTTTTAACTGAGGTATGTATGCTGAGTTGTAGTAATGCCAGTGTGCGTACCAATTTTAACATTCGTACACAATACAAATTCTGCAATCAATTTGACTGTGCAAAAAACCCGTTATTTTTGAATGGGCAGTAAATTAAAATCTTGCCGCGAGACGTACTATGTTTCAACTTTTTAAATGCCACAATCGATCTTTTGCGCACCAAATTCCCAAAACGTGTTATCAGCCATCTTGGTTTTGTCAATTGGCCACCTCGGATCTGCAATTTGACCCCTATTGACTTTTTTTTGTGGGGAACTGTGAAGGACCGATGTTATGCCAAAAATCAGGAAACGATTCAAGCACTTAAGGCCAATATCATCCAAGCAATCCGTGAGTTACAGTCCGAACCATCAACAAGGTCTTGGAAAATTGGAGTGACAGAATGCGCTACTGCGAAGCCAGCAGAGGCAGCCACTTGAACGACGTTGTGTTCCATAATTAATGGAAATGTTTGCTCTTACTAATAAAGCCATAATACATGGAAAAAATTAATTTTGTTCATTTTATTGCATTTTTAAAAAGAAACTTTATTTATTCTTTATTTCATCTATTATTTTTTTGGATAGATACGAAAAAAGTTAAGAATATAGAGACATGGCAATACTGCCATCTGCCGGATTGGACATTTAATTAATTTAATTATTTATAAAAACAGAAGCATAGATTTTGGTTTTTGAGGCTAATTTCATAGATACTCTATAATGGTAGGCGCACAGTTTGAATTTTATTTTGGAAACTGTGAAGACTTACATATATTTATATACAAAAAATAAAGATAAATCGCAAGGATTGGTAATTATTATACTTTAAAAACTATCGCGGTATATCAAGGCGTGATTGCAAAATTTATATAAATTGGACCAACCTAAAGATCCGTTCAATACGTCATGCATGTGATCCACGGACAGTAAACTTTCTATAAAGTATATCCATCGGATTTATTCTAAAATAGGACAAAAATGGCAATGAAATGGTAAATAATTTCAAGCCAAGTTCTCTAGTAAAGGCACTTACCCTTTTTACAGGAACAAACTCAGACTGTTTTCGACCCCCCTCTAACTTCGGAACCAATAAAGCCAAAAACTTCAAACTTGAAAGATTTACTATGATCATTAAAAAGGTCCACCTCACCAAATTTCATTTCTGTAGCATTATTGGTTCGAAAACATACATGACTTCAAAAATCGCGAAAACCGTAACTGACTCACTTAGATGATGATCATCAAAATTATGAAGCACTTCCAGCCATCCTAGGATCGTGAAATTTGGCAGAATGATAGGAGAAGTTCAAAACTTGAGATTTTCCATTCAGGGGGCGTGGTATACGCCTACATTTTAAAATTGGTTATTATTTATTTGGGCCACTTCCCATTGCCGTAGAGCAGTAGGACTTGCGTTGTACAGAAAGAGCAAATTTTAAAATTTTATATTCTCTTTTCAGGAGGCGTGGTATCTGCCCACTTTTGAAAATCGGATCGGCATCGCCTTAGAATGCTTAAATTTGGTAGAGCGATGGGGCTTACAGTGTACAGAAAGAAAAAAATCTAAAATTTTATATTCTCTATTCAAGAGGCATGGTATCCGCCCGTTTTTGAAAATCGGATCATCGACATCTCCGTAGAATGCTGAAATTTGGTAGTGCGATATGACTTGCAGTGTACAGAAAGAAAAATATCAAACATTTTATATTCTCCATTCAGGAGGCGTGGTATCCGCCCACTTTTGAAAATCGGTTATTATTATATTTGGGCCACTACCCATTGCCGTAGAATGCTAAATATTGGTAGAGCGAAAGGACTTGCAGTGTACGAAAGGAGAAATATAAAAAATTAAACATACCAATTTTTTTAAACATTTAACCTTCTCAAGCTTAAAAGAACTTGGCGTATATTTAGATCTCATTACTTTTCGTGGCTGCCTAGCTACGCACCTAATTTTTGTTGTTCTATATAACAGAACTTGGCTCACATTGCTCCAGTTCCCTGAACCCTTGCACAGCACCAGCAGAGCATAACTGCTTAAACTCTTTATTCATATGTAAATAAGAATATCTGAAAACAGGAGCATTTGTTCTGCGGAACCGGTTAAGATATGCCTTCAAAGTCTGAAACAAGCGTTAAAAAAGCGTAACCCACTGGTGGTAAGATGGGTGGAAAATATATGTTAAATACAAGGGCCAAGGGCGACAAATATTCAGGCGGGCATCTTGAAACTCAGACTCAGGCGTCACTATTTTCAGATTCAGATATCCGATGAAGCGAATTATCTGGGCTGGGAGTCGACGTCAAAGGCACTCTCAAATTTCAGATATTTCACTTATAACCGATAAAGGTCGTTTGGATTTATAAGGGTAGCATAATACCTTTCCGGTCCTATGCGCCAGTTGTTTGTTTCAGTGGGGTTTCGCGTAAGTGTGTCACTATACATAATACTTCAATAAATGCCTATCTCGGCTTCACGGGAGTTCCCCAGAATGCGCCGGGTTCTGCTCTACATTTTTTTTTCTATACATTCCCTGCCCATTTGGCTGACACTGCGACCTAGAAAGATCTATTGTATCTAAGGGATTTAGTTATTCTAAGAGACGTGTGACATCCTTAACGAAGGCCAATATGTCCTTAGTAGTGGAGTTCCTAAGCTCTGCTGGTGTACGTGTCTCCCTGTTGAAGACACGTTTTCTTAACCAATGAAGTGCCGGGCAATCACAGAGAATGTGTTCGGAGGATTCTTCATCCTCAAGACAGAACCTGCATTCTGTCTCTGGGCACAAATTAATTTTGTTAAGATGATATCTCAAGCCACAATGGCTTGTGAGAAAGCCCACCAGCCTTCTAATACCATCCTTATTTCCTTATAGGAGTAAGGTTTAATTAAACTTTTGGATTGTCTAAGGCCCGGGACATTTTCCCAGTGGCATAGACGGAGTTGATGTTCCCAGTTGTTAATTATACCCAGAGCAGTAGTCCAATTGACTCTGCAATAAGGTTCTGGTCCACAGAACGCGGATTCGGAACCAGCCCTAGATAGTTGGTCCGCCGATTCGTTGCCCTCAATACCTTGATGATCAGGTATCCAACCAAGTTTAAGTTTAACCTTGTTATGTTTGGATAGGACTTGCAAGGCATCGTAGCAGCACTTTACTGTTTTTGAGTCCATCGTGTTGGACGAGAGAGCTTGTAAGGCCGCTTGACTATCTGAAAAGATTTGTATTGTGGCGCCTTTGATTCCCTTATTGGAATTTAAAACGGCGCAGACCTCAATGCAGTGGACTTCAGCCTGAAAAACCGTGGGACACATTGCCATAGGAATCAAGACTTTGGTATTGGGTCCAGAGACACCAGCACCAACTCCAGATTCCATTTTCGATCCGTCAGTGTACAAGACCAAACTTTTGGGATCTAGTGTCGGGACACCATTGTCCCATTTCGTGCGGTCCAGTATTTCTACCCCAAATAATTTCCCAAAACTATATTCCCTAACCATAATGTCAGGGGTGGAACAGAACATGTCCATATTTGGGATTGAGTTAAGTATTTCCAGGTGTCCCACATGGTCAGCTGGTTTAAACTTGTATTCTAGCTGTAGCTTAATAGCACATCTAGCTGCCACTTTCCTAATAAATATATGTAGGGGTGAAAGCCCTGTAATAGCTTCTAATGCTGTAGTAGGGAAAGTGCGCATCGCACCCGTGATGCCGAGACAGGCAATGCGCTGTAGTTTTTGTAGTCTATTTGCCGTTGTCCGTTGAAGAACTTTCGGCCACCAGACAATTGCCGCGTATGTGATAATGGGCCTTACTATCATGATATACAGCCAGTGTATATTTTGGGGTTTAGACCCCAAGTTCTGCTATACAGTTGCCTACTGGCCCACATGGCTCTAAGTGGCACGTTCTGTGGCGGACTTGATTTGTGAGTTCCAGTTGAGCTTCTTATCAAGGACAATTCCGAGATATTTGATTTCATTGGAGTAACTCAAAGTAGTGCCGTTTACGGTTATAGTGTTAAGATTAATCAATCTCTTCCTTGTAAAAGGCACTAGAATAATGGTTTTACTAGGATTTATGGAAAGACCTTCCAAATTGCACCATTCTGAGACATGTAGAAGTGCGTTCTGCATCCTACAGGTAATGGTAGCGCTGAGCTTGCCATTGATGATGATCGCTAGGTCGTCAGCGTAGCCGATGGCACTAAAGCCTAGGCTGTGCAGACTCACTAGTACACTGTCGACGACTAGTGACCACAAGAGAGGGGAGAGTACTCCCCCTTGAGGGCAGCCTTTTGCTGTTGTCACAGACACCGACACACCTCCGGAGGATGATGTGTCTGCTCTACATAAATGCTCTTCTTGATTTACCTCCTCTTGATGCTTTTATCATGGGTTCTGCTATCAAATAAATTTAGCGTCTTAGACGTTAGACGGGTTTGAATTCGTATTATGCTCACTGGAGGTTCGATGATCTTGTGTGACAATTTTTTCCTGATCTTGGTTCCATGGATGGAACATCTGTACAATGACACGGGAACTTTGACTGTTGTGTGTAGATTAAGAGTCCACAGGATGCGGGCACTCTACAACCTATTGGCGGTTTTACGGGACACTTTCCTTTTGATGAGCCTCTTGTAGTGTGCTCCGAACTTGACTTGGTCAAGGAGCTTTAAAAACGATGTCTGAGATAGGAGTATCAAATTAGGACTACAACAGTTCCCAACAGTTCGAAAAGCCCTTAAATCCACCCCTGAGCGGTGGAAGACAGACACAATTGTAGTGCGATTTCAACCAACTTAGCCTTGTGCAAACTTCAATACTCACCTACAATATTATACAAAAGAGACAAAAAACAATGCGACAAGTCTCGCATTTTTTTTTTAAATGTACAAAAAATGTAATAGAACAACAGAATTTCAATGCAATTTATATCTTTTATTTCATTTAAAAGCCAGCGGCTCTGTAATTTACAACCTTCTTCTTATTTACTGGCTTCCTTAAGTTGGTCCTTGTAAGTGCCATTGGGCGACGTAACAGCTTACGCACTTCATCCTCATCTAAGTCCTCACCATCTGAATCGGGTTTATAGTATCCATGATCATGTCCGTCATGGTGAGCCCATTCTGTACCTGTGCAGCCTTCCTGTAGTCCTGACGGTAAGAAGTAATCAAATGATTCTTGAAGATTCAACAAGTTCTCTAAATTGGGGGGGAATTCCTCCGAATGCGGATAAAAGTCCTCATATTGTTGAGGATAAAATTCGGGCTGCTGTTGGGGTGGATAATAGTAATCTAACGATGAAAAATAATCTCCTTGATGTGGGTCGGTGTGTGGGTAGTATTGGGGGTAGTGACCATATTGTGGTGGTGACGGGTGTGGCTGGTGTGGGTGGAGTGGCTCGTGTGGGTGGTGTGGCTGTTGTGGCTTATGTGGTTTGTTTGGTTTGTTTGGTTTGTGTGGTTTTTGTGGTTTGGTTGGTTTGTGTGGTTTGGTTGGTTTAGTTGGTTTGTTTGGTCTCGTGGGGTGTCCTGGCTTTGGGTGGACTGGTTTTGGATGGACGGGATGGACTGGATCGACGGGATCGACGGGATCTACGGGATCGACAGGATCAACGGGATCGACGGGATCGACTGGATCGACGGGATCGACGGGGTCAACGGGATCGACGGGATCGACGGGGTCGACGGGATCGACGGGATCGACGGGATCGACGGGGTCGACGGGGTCAACGGGATCGACGGGGTCGACGGGATCGACGGGATCGACAGGATCGACGGGATCGACGGGATCGACGGGGTCGACGGGATCGACGGGGTCGACGGGATCGACGGGATCGACGGGATCGACGGGGTCGACAGGATCGACGGGATCGACGGGATCAACGGGATCGACAGGATCGACGGGATCGACGGGATCGACAGGATCGACGGGATCGACGGGATCGACGGGATCGACAGGATCGACGGGATCGACGGGATCGACGGGATCGACGGGATCAACGGGATCGACGGGATCAACAGGATCGACGGGATCGACAGGATCAACGGGATCGACGGGATCAACAGGATCGACAGGATCGACGGGATCGACAGGATCGACAGGATCGACGGGGTCTACCGGATCAACAGGATCGACAGGATCAACAGGATCGACAGGATCGACGGGATCGACAGGATCAACAGGATCGACGGGGTCTACGGGGTCTACGGGATCGACGGGATCGACGGGATCGACAGGATCGACGGGATCGACAGGATCAACGGGATCGACGGGATCAACGGGATCGTCGCGTTGTTTTCCATTGACTGGAGATATTCTAACCGGTCTAACTGCTTTAACTGGTTTAATTGAATTTTTATTTACTGAACCATTACGATTAGTCTGTTTTACATTTATAGAAGGACGCAGAGATGCAGCTGTAGCCACAGCTACAATGCATACTAGCAGACCTGTGTAAGAAAAAAGAAAAATCTCTATAAAAATGGAAACAAAAAGAAAATAGGTAAATATGTGCCAACTTACCAAGAATCACAATCTGCCGCATGCTGAACTCTATCTGTACGTAGTGGATTCTCCTCACTCCTTTTATATAATTTCTAGTTCACATCTATATGGAGCGTATTAGCTATGTATTTTTGCAAACATCTCCAATCGATAAGCTTGCATATTTTACCATCCCCAAATCTATAAGATTGCTTTTTCCAAAGACTAACTATGAATTGCTAATCACAGAGAAATTTGCTGGAATATGCGTCAAAAGCGAGCTTTTCACTATCCAATGTCTGACTTGATTAACATACTTAGATAAAAGCTTTCAATCCATTTTGATTAGAGAAATTCTTGCGTACGAACTTCGTACGAATTCTGTTCTGTGTTGACTTCTGATGTAATGATATAAATTTTGTATTTAATAGTTCTTACATGGTTGGACTGTTGTCGGCTTGTTGCGATAGTAAATTAGAAGTCAAGTAAAGAGAAGAAATCCATTTGTGTTAAGGTTACATTGGATCGGTCTTTGCTCAGATATATTATTTACATTAAGTCACTTTCATACTCAAGGTGCTATCGATCCTAATACCAGGCTCAATGAAATTATGTTAGCTTTTTTTTTTCTTTTTGTTTTATACCTAATATATTATGACTACTCTTTTGGTGTAGGGTAAAATACACAGGAAATGAGGATAGATAAGACAGGAGATTCCGATTTAGATATCTGTAAGTTGTACTGAGGAAGAAAGACAGAGTTGGCCAAGGCAGCACCTCTATACTTCATAAAAGGAAAAATCATCGAAAGACATTGCAGAGCTATTATGCGAGTGATTATTCATTGACAGCATATACTTTGTCTTCCTCTCATTGACCGCCAAACCCATCTTCGACCCTTCCATCTCAATACTCACGAAGGCGCCAGTGACAATACGCTGCGTTCTGCAGCCTTTTGAAAGATAGTGCCTCTAGTGATAGCGTTTGAGTTTTGCACTATTCTTTCAAGAACGATGTTGAAGAAGTCACATGACAGCGCATCGCCTTGTCTAAATCCTTTTTTGACATCGAAGGTCACGGTGAGTTCTTTATCGACCTTGATGGAGCAGCGTATGTTCTCCATCGTCATCTTGCACAGGATTGCCAAAACTACACATTGCTTTGTATAGTTCGTCTCTATAAATGCTGTAATAGCCGCCCTTAAAATCGTCTAGAGTAATGCATAGATATTTGGCTGTATTTAAGTATTTGTTTATTATTATACTGAAACTAGCGAACCCCGTGCACACTTCGTAGTCCAAAATAAAAAAATTAAATCAATTTCAAATTCATTTAAATCAGTGATAAACAGTTTTTATTGTAATGGTCTGTAGTACACAACATTTCACAAACTTTGGCTCCCATGACTGTCGAAAAATGGTGTTTGCAATGTTTTTCTGTATGTTCCAATTTTGTCCAATCTTCACAGGAATACTTCTGGGCCAAGACCTAAGATTAAATGTAAATTTGAACTCAATCGAATCAGAGGTTTTCGAGATATTCGATTTTTTTTTTGTATGAGGTGCCACGCCTCTTTGTCCAATTTTGGCCAATCTTCACATGAATACTCCTGGGCCGATATCTAAGAAATGTGTGTAAATTTGAACTTAATCGATTCGGTGGTTTTCGAAATATAAGATTTAGAATGCATTTTTTGTATGGGAGGTTCCACGCCCCTATAACTCATGAACCAATATACCTACAAAGACCGTATACACTTATAAACCATGGTATTACCTTTCATGGGAAATTTCCAGAATCAAAATCGGTTCATGCATTCCAGAGAACATTATCGACAAACACAATACAACTTATTTTTACATAATTATATAGATGTATGGTACGTTTTTAAACGCAAATGACTTTAAGTCATGTAATCTAATCTGCCATTTTTTGTAGGTATTTCAACAGTTTCTCCCACAGCAAGTATACCTACAACATTGTCATTAATTAATTAATTTTTGTAGAGTGCTTATTTCTAGATCCAAATCAGTAATTTAGGGCTAGTGATGAGTTTAAGAACTGTAAATGATTATCGTCCAATAGCCATTCTGTCTTACTTGTCGAAAGTCTTTGAGGTAATTGTCATCCAAGAAATCAAGGAGCTATGTGATAGTTTAAATTTGTTAAAATGTCTTCAATATAGGCTTAGATCAGGGTCACAGCTGCATATCGGTCTTGTTGAAGGTATCGATTGAATCCGCCAAACGATAAATAATAAAATGTAAACGTAATGTAAATTGATTCAGTTGAACCCACTATTTTGTGTAATTCTTCTATTAGTGCAACTAAATTCATTTTTTCTAACATCTAAACAATCGCATTCAGGCCGATTCATACCTTTCTAACTTTAAGAATCGGTGTACCGCAATGATCATGGACCTTTACTTTTTACTTTATACATATATATTTTTTTTTTAAATACTGCTCGCAGGAAAGGCGAACCTATAGCACTTCATCAGCGCCCTGAGATGCTTGCAGATGTATGTTAGTTCTACACTTCAATTGCTGAAAATTGTAGTCTTCTGGATATAATATCCCCAGGAAGCGAGTTCCAAAGTTTGCTTGTCCTGTAACAGAAGGAGTTTTGGAAAATTGGTGTCCTCGCGGTTGTCAAGTGTACTGTATGGTCATGAGCAATAGCTGTTTGTTTTGTGGGGCGCCCAAAAGTTGTATTTCGAGGGATAATGTCTTTGAATTCTTCGGAACATCTACCATGGAAGTGCCTATAGAACAAGCATTGGCCAGCGACTTGTCTTCTGTCCACCAACGGTTGTAGATTCGATGTGAGTGTATCTTGTCAAGTAGGTTAAGTGAATGTTTTGGGGCCGAGCTCCATATATGGGAACAATATCCCAGGCCTGGTCCAACCTGTGCTTTGTAGAGAAGGAGAAGTTGCTTGGGACTAAAGTACCTCTTTGTTCTAAATAGGTAGCTCAACTTATCGGACGCTGATCTTGCGATATAGGATATGTAGTCCTGCCATGTGATTCCTGAATTGACTGTGACTCCTAGAAGGTGCATTGAGTCCTTGGGATGGATTGGATGGTCATCCATTTGGATCTGAGGAACTGTTGTTACATTTTGTGAGCTGTGTCTTGTTTGTATTAAATACAACCAAGTTGTCTTTTCCCCACTTCAAGATTTTATTCAGATCATCATTTAGAGAACTAATTTGTTCACATCTCTGACTGTGTGATGTAGCCGCATTCACAGGCCCACTGTTCGAGATGGAGGATATAAGAGTGCTGTCATCAGCAAAGCTGTAGATATTAATATTTGTAGATCCAAGCAAATCGTTGATGTGGAGAAGAAATAGAGTTGGAGAAAGAATAGATCCTTGGGACACTCCTGCATTTATAGCAAACGAATTAGATGATACACCATCTACAGCAACTACTTGGATCGATCTTCCCACAAAAAAATTTTGCATCCATCCACAGAGTTGTTGTGGTAATAATTATTTGACGCTAATTTGCTTAATAGGGCTCTATGCCAGAGCCAGACTCGTCCAAATACCTTTGATATGTCTAAGGTTATGGCTCTGGATTCGTCGTGTTGTTCAATTGCTTGCATCCATAAGTGCGTTACGTAGCTTAACAGGTCTCCAGTGGAACGACGCCTCCGACAAAAAAAAAAAAAAAATAATAAACGATCGGCCATCTGCTATTAAGTACCTATTGTAAATTAATTGCACATTTGAAAAATCAAAATGTGAATGGTTCGGATGTGGTGGTTCGTCTACTGATGAGCCCACTTACCACATCGGGGCGAAACACATTTTGGAGCATTATGCCACACATTATTATTATATTAAGTATTGCAACTTCCACATATATGCGGACGATATCCACCTGTTTCTCCACTTTCCTATAGGTCCTGTTTATGATGCCGTGGTAAAAATGAACGAGGACCTGCCATCGATAGTAAAGTGGTTAATCCAAAACCAATCTTGCTTAAATAAAATGCTTAGCTATAGGAAGGCACCAACCAGATTTTGCGGATTTCCATTTTGTTAAACGGATCCCAGGTTGAAATGGTGTCAAAGATTCAAAAGCTAGGAAAAATATTTAGATAATAGTATACGCTGTCTTGGAGCGACCATATAAAAAGCGTTGTATATTGTAATTAGACTTTTATTCTATTACCAGGTCTGTATTTGGCCTTCGCAGAGATAAATATAGCCTTTCTCGTCAAAATTATAAAAAGAAATATATTAACGTATTTGTTTAAGAAATTAAAATTTTCAATCAGACGAGGCCCTAAGATCTAAACACCTGCTTGATAACGAGTCTACCACGTTATCTCGAAAAAAATTTCGAAAGTAAAAATCTCAAATGTAAAAATCTCGAAAAAAAATCTAGAAAGCATAATCTCGAATAAAAAAATCTCGAATTAATATTAAAAAACTTTTTATTATCGAGATTTTTTCGAGATATAGTCTTTCGAGATTTTTGTACATTCGAGATTTTTGCTTTCGAGATTAAAAAAAATGTTCGAGATTTTTAGCCTTCGAGATTTTTGTCATTCCAGATTACGTCATGATCCCCTTGATAACGCGTCGCCGTGTCGTCAATTTTTCATTTACTCTGTTAGCCTTTGGAATCATCTTCCTTACTCCTTAAGGAGTGAAATCGAACATAGCCTGTTTTTACTTCCCATTTAGGCGTTTACTCGTTTACTCGTTTTTAGCACTCGATAATTCTCTTTCCATACCATAAGAGTATTCCCTTTTTTTTAATTTAAGCACCTCGCAATTTATGTTTTTCTTAAGTTTAGGATAAGTTGTGCGAATATTGATTTCCATAATTTTTCATATTTAAATCCATATAAATAAATTTTATTGTAACTCATTTTAACTTAAAAATAAACTACACCTTGATTTGATATTAATTTTTATATAAATTATAGAAAATTATTATTCTTATAAAATATTCTAATAACAACGATATATAAATTGAATGACAATTTTAAGTAAGGTACAACGAGGATTATCGATTACAAAACAAATTCCTCTGAATAGACTAAAATACCGCCCATTTTTTTTTTAATGCCCCTATTATGTAAGACAACTACAACTAAAGTTGAGTTGTCTCTTGGTTTTATGTGATTCAAAATTCGGTATTGTCCGTATTGTCATACACAACCTTGACAGAAAAGTTGTCTGTCAAAACACAACAAAGATGGCAGTGGTTGTCTATAAATTGTTAGTTAGTTTGGGTTGTGTGAAAGTTGAGTTGAATTGAAGACAACTCAACTCAACTAAGTTGAGTTGTTAAACTAAGTTGAGTTGTCTTACATAATAGGGGCATCATTTTCAAGAACACATCTAATACTACTCAAATAAATATTGTTTTTTATTTTAAATAATAGGGTATCTAATCCCAGTTTTTAATTAAAATTGTTTAGTCTCAATTATTTATATTTTAAAAATTAATAATTAAATTAAAAATTTCACCTAATAAAATAATTTATATTTTTATTTATAAAACATTTAACTTAAATTAATAAAATGCATTTATATTATTTGTATAACCGCAACAGCTGACACAAATTAAGTCAATATTAATTAATATTTCTATTTCGGGTGAAATTTTCTCAATAAAATTCTGAGGAACAAAAATATAGAATAGATCTACAATGAAAACATCAAGCTGCCGAATTGAGATTCCTCCTTTGTATTTCTGGTGTGATCCGTAGTGATCGTATAAGAAACACCAGAATACGTGACGAACTCAATATCGAGCAACTACTCCTCTGGACGGAATGGCCCATTCTTCGGTATTTTGATTATGTTAAACGTATGTTCCCAAAAAGGATCCCAGGACTTGCTATGGAATTTTAATCTGTATACCATCAGACAGGCGTCCTCTCTAGGTAGACCGAGGATTAGATGGTTAGATGAAGTGCAAGTCCATAATCTCTCCTCTACCCGTATGGGGATTGCTTTTGATAATTTAGAGTCGATGGAGGAGAATCCGGAGTTATAGAGGGTCTACTTCATCCACTAAATAGACAAGCGGGTAATTCTATGAACTTTTTTACTTAGGTATCGCTACAGTCCGAGGTGGACCTAGGCCTAAACCAGAGTCTCATTGGTATTTCTCGATCGATTGGGACTTATTCTTGTCCATCGATCGGTAGTGGACTTACTTAGCCTAAAACCGTACTGATAGGGTCCAATCAGTTCGTTGACAAATGGTTTCAGGCGTTCCCACAGTACGGCAGACATGCCATTCATCAGGCATACTTTCCTCTGACAAAATCTTGGAGACGAGTTGGTATATGAGTATGCTCTATGCTAGGCAGTTAAGCCGTCCGGTCCAGCAGCCTTTTTGGACTTCAGCTTGGATATTGCTATCCTTACCTCATTTTGGTCAGGTGGTCTTGGCTCTCATCGCCCAAGTTGAATGGTTGATTCTGCCTGACGGAATTTGTGTCGTCTTCGCCGTTTAACAGTCTGCAGAAATGTTTTTTCCAGTCCTCAGCACCGAATGTGACTCCACTAGAAGGTTTCCTTGTTCGTATTTATACAGGTCTCTGCTCGGGTCTTGTTGCCATGGCACGTTATTTTTAGCTTTTGGTAAGACTTCCGAACATGCGAACGCGCTTCTCATGCTCTTTCTTTTTCTTCTGGAGAAGTCGGTGTTCCTCCCTCCTCGAGCTCGCGAGCTGCTCTCATCCTTTTCTGCAGACAGCGCAGCTTTGTAGGCGTGGGTTTCGTGGTGGTGGTCGGGTGAAACATATTACTAAGCAAATTAAATTTTGTGAAAGAATTTATTTTTACTGTCGTCAGGTTGGTAGGTATTGAAAATGGGCTATGTCGGTCAAGTAGTTCTAGCGCCTCCCATACAAAACCAATATTAGATACATCCAGTGGAGGGTATCGAATCATCGGGTCAGGCCGAAGATAACACCGTGGTCGTGGGTGCCATTTGAATTAAATAGTACTCCATAATTACAATTTTCACACGGTTTCGTACATAAACCCTTTTGATTGAGAAGAAGGAAACGAAAGAAGTTTTGGTTGGTTGGTTGGTTGGTTGAAAGTGACTGTCAGCTAAAAACGCCAACACACTTAGACCAGTATAGGTCCATTGTGATGCCACGATGAAGGATCTAAGATCTCCCTACTAGTTGAACCATTTTGAGCTCTTTATAAAGCGTAAGAGGCTTCTGATGTCTATGCTTGTCAGATCGCCCAAGTCGTTGTAATAGAAGGCTCCTAAGTGAAGCTTCCTTCTGCGGGAGAGAGCTGGGCAGGAACAAAGAAGGTGAGGGATAGTTCTCCTCTTCCTCGTCCATGCAGCTTCTACAAAAGTCGTTTGCGAAGAGGCCCAGCCTTGCGGCATGTTTGCCTATCAGGCAGTGTCCAGTAATGACACCTATTGTGGTGCCGATATGCAATCTGTTGAGATAGATCAATTTCTTAGAGCGTTTCAAATCCAGCTTAGGCCAAATTTGTTTTGTCGCTAGACAAGTGGTTAAACTCGTCCACCTAAGATTTGTACTCTCGATAGCATTCAGCTTAAATTTTTGTTTGCGATTGGTATCCCTAGGGTGCCTTTATCCGGCAGAATGGGTTGAGTTGTTCCTATTCTAGCGAGTTCATCGGCCTTACAGTTCCCTGGAATGTCTCTATGCCCCGGCACCCAAATTAGGTGAATGTTGAACTGTTCGGCCATCTCCGTAAGAGACGATCGGCTGTCGAGGGCTTCTAGAGAAGTTATAGAGATCGAATCCAAGGATTTGATGGCTGCTTGGCTGTCCGAAAATATGTAGATATCTTTAACGGATATGAAGTTTTTCTTGAGCCAGGATAAGACTTCTTTAATCGCCATAATTTCCGCCTGGAACACGCTACAGTAATTGGTTTTTGAGCCGTCAGTATAGAAGTGAACTGATTCATCTTCCGGGAAGGCATCTCCATCCCAGGTTGCTCTGGATGGGATTGTGACGAGAAAATTCTTGTCAAAGTTTAGAGATGGGGTGGTGTACGAAAGAAGTTACATGAAGCAAATTTTCGCTTTCGCATAATCTATTTCGCTTTTGATAAAGCGAAAGTATGTAGTTTTCATTTCGTTTTTTACAGGATCTCATGCCCATGCATTTTATGCAGAATAGAGAAGTTTCTAAGGACAGTTATTATTATTAGATATTGCTTGTCATATACAATGACGCAGTGGTAACAATCATAAAATGTTATTTGTGCGACATAAAATTAAAATTTAATAAAAATCAAGATTACAGTAGCGAAATTTAAAAAAAAAAAAAATTGCTAATTATAGCGCGAGCGTATATTGAAGTTTCTCTAATCTTTTGCAAAATAAAGGCTTTCTCAAGAATATAAATGGCAGATTCCAGTTTCTTGAAAGTTGCCTTAATTTCTTCATTGGAACATTCTCCTCCTTAGAAATTGTTTATTTCTACATAAATTGTACATTGTCACTCTCAATCATCACTAATTTCACAAAGAAATAAAATATTGTTAACCACTTTATTCCCTCCTAATTATGTATATGAAGTCGATTATGGTGAATAACCAAATGGAATATGTAAGCTGCCCACTGAACATATATTTGCAATTAAGCCTATTTGAGAACCAAAAACTAACAAGCAAACACCTTAAACGATTGTCAACAAAATAACGGTCATTCGCAAATGAATTTAAAATTATGTATGGATTCATATCATTATAATTAGTTTTGGCGGTTCAACGGTCTCATTCTTATATCCATTAGCATACAAATTAACAAAATGTGTAACTATATGTAAATGTATCTAAGCTGATAGTAGTAGATATTATACGAAAATGACAATAATTAACTTTCTAAAACCATACAAAGACAGCTTGACAAATTCATTATTTCCCAGTAGGTACATCGATTAACAGATTTTTGACCCATTTTTGCATTTTATGACTGAATAAATAAGACGGATTGACGTAGGTAGTAATTTGTTAAGGTAATTTTGTTCTATTACTTGTAGGAGTCGGTATACCTACACATAAAACAACATGAACCCAAAAGTCGAGTAGGTAACGTATACATTGGTTTTCAATATCGAACGCAGGTGGATCTAGTTCCGATATGGCGCTAATTCCCACCAGCCAAAATGATTCCATTCCAACCAAATATGCAGTCGGTCTTTGAATAAGTTTGTAAATTTGAGAGATAGTTCAGTTGGATGTAGTTTATTATAAACTAGGTCCCAGCGAAGTTAGTTCACAATGCATGAACTTGAACAGTGTAATGTGTAGGTGGATAAGGGGAATGCTGCCCTGCAACCCCACTGCTTGGGGTCACTGTTAAGTTTGGAGTAAGGGCGATGTTGTCTATATTCCCAACCTCCAAATCCAACTGTGACCCCAAGCAGGTGGGTTGTAGGGGCGCGTCATGGGCCCATGCACTTTCCACAGTTTCTCATATTACGACTTAGTTCATTCTATGTAGAGGTCTTAGGTCTTTGTTTTACAAATTTCCCAAATTTGTTGAAAGTTAAGTACACTGTATGTAGCACGCCACATATATATGTGGCTCTGTCGTAATTTTGACGTCAGCGTATGGAGCCAATGGCTACATACCGTGTACTAGCACCTTTAGTCCAATTTGGATATAGTGGAAACTAGTTCCACTTGAAATTTACATCGTTGAGACTCGAACGTATTATTGGTGATGCCTGAAGTAAAAACAACAAGAAAAGTGTTATCATCGGCCTGGCCGATGCTTTAATACCCTCCACTGCATAAAAACCAAAGCAAAATGTTCGCCATGCGAGCTAGTATGTAATGTACACGCATGGGTCTAATAGTGGTTTTGTATGGGAGGTACCAGAACTACTTGACCGACATCGCCCATTTTCATTACCAACCTGACGACGGTAAAAAGAAGTTTTCTCACAAAATTTCATTCGCCTAGGTCGATTCGTTTGGATGCTAGCGTGATTTCAACAGACAGAGAGGCACATGGGTCTAATAGTGGTTTTGTATAGGAGGCACAAGAACTACTTTACCGACATAGACAATTTTTCAATACCAACCTGACGACGGTAAAAAGAAGTTTTCTCACAAAATTTCATTCGCCTAGGTCGATTCGTTTGGATGCTAGCGTGATTTCAACAGACAGAGAGGCACATGGGTCTAATAGTGGTTTTGTATAGGAGGCACAAGAACTACTTTACCGACATAGACAATTTTTCAATACCAACCTGACGACGGTAAAAAGAAGTTTTCTCACAAAATTTCATTCGCCTAGGTCGATTCGTTTGGACGCTAGCGTGATTTCAACAGACAGAGAGGCACATGGGTCTAATAGTGGTTTTGTATAGGAGGCACCAGAACTACTTGACCGACATCGCCCATTTTCAATACCAATCTGACGACGGTAAAAAGAAGTCCTCTCACAAAATTTCATTCGCCGCCTAGGTCGATTCGTTTGGACGCTAGCGTGTTTTCAACAGACAGACGGACAGACAGACAGACGGACATGGTTCAATCGATTCAGAATGCGATCCAGATTCAGAATATATATACTTTATAGGGTCTTCGGTGACTCCTCCTTGGCGTTACAAATGTAATGGCAAAGTGAATATATACCTTCCTGTGGAGGGTATAAAAATTCGGGCTACAGGTCAATAAGCGATCCTATAAGCTTTTCGCTAAGTGAGTTTTTATTTTTGAGGTGAATAGAAATGCCCTTTCACGAACAACTTAAGTGACCCTTTATAAGAACGAGTCAAAGTCCTTCTCTATGGTGCAGAGGCATGAACTTTATCAAAAGCGGATTAGGATTGATTGTTTCAGTCCCGTCTGCACAGACGTTGAAATGAGGAGGAGATACAACGACGAACTGTATGCGACTGTACAACGCCATCAGCCAGAAGAGTGAAGGTCCAACGACTGAGGCTGCTGGGTCATTCTAGATTGAATGGACGCGAATGATCCCGACCGGGAGATCTTCGAATCCACACCCGATAGTGGAATCCACACCCCGACCTCGCAAGTGGAAGGTGACCTTAACCAACTTAACGTGCGAAACTGGAGACAGCGGGCTAAAGATCGTGCTGGCTGGATACGCTTGTTGGTTGAGGTCCAGGCCAACGCCAGAATGTAGCGCCACTAAGTAAGTAAGAAGAGGCAATGGCGTTTCCATGTCTTACACGGAAAAGTCGAGATATGATTGCCGAGATATGATTTTAGAATCTATATACAAGAATCTCCCATACAAAAAATACATTCAAAATCGTGTATCTCGAAAACCATCAAATCGATTGAGCTCAAACTTACAGGTAATGTTACGTATTGGCCGTGGAGTGCTCCTGTGAAGATTGTTCAAAATCGGACAAAGGGGCGTGGCACCTCCCATACAAAAAAAACATTCAAAATCAAATATCTCGAAAACCACCGATACGGTTGGGCTCAAACTTACAGATAATCTTAGGTATTGGTTCTAGAGCGCCGTGAAGATTGGTCAAAATTGGACAAAGGGGCGTGGCACCTCCCATAAAAAAAAAACATTCAAAATCGTATATCTCGAAAACCACCGAATGGATTGAGCTCAAACTTACAGATAATCTTAGGTATTGGCCCTGAAGTGCTCCTGTGAAGATTGGCCAAAATTGGACAAAGGGGCGTGGCACCTCCCATACAAAAAAAAAACATTCAAAATCGTATACCTCCTATACAAAAAACATCTTCTATGGGATGAAACTCGATGACGTTATATCTCTATAACCGCTGGGCCGATTTTCATGAGTCTTTTTTTGTTTTGTTCGTATTGCTGTATTTCAGGTTTAGGGAGAAAGAAAGTTCCAGTTTATTCTCATTTTTCGCATTTTACGAAAGAACATCTGTGCACGGGCAAAGTCGGGCGGGTACAGCTATCTCTATAGGTACATATAAAACAAAGTGGAAAAAACTACATGTTTCCCTCTGTCGCCCGTAATTTTCAACCAATAGAGTTGATTTTTTTTAAATGTCGGTAATTACGCTGATCAATTGATGGGCCAAAAAAAAAAATAAAAAATTAAAATTGTAAAAAGCAATAAAAGGCCAGGCGAAGCCGGCGGGGGTTCAGCTAGTACTGTTACTCTAAATATTTGGTTTTCCATTTGAATAAAAAATCAATTTTTTTTATCTATATCATTTTTATGTTCCATTGGGAAAAAAATCAATCTTTTTTATGATCCGGATCACTTTTTTCCGATCTCGATTTTCGAGATTTACACATACCTTGAACAGCTGTTTTACGTCATTCAGAATTTGTTTTCAAAACACAATTACTAAAAGCCTCTTGAAAAGCAATTATTCAGAACAAAAACGTAAATAATGGACATGGACTTAATTTGGGAGCGATTTCTATCATCTTCGTCATCTTATTCTTCTTCCTCGTAGTCTGTGGATTTCGATTCTTCGTCGAAAAAGCTGAGATCTGATGGAAGCATAAGAACTTCATATGGATAATCATATCGACGAAGAATCGAAATTCACAGACGACGAGGAAGAATAATTTATTTGGGCAAAAATAAGCGTCCCGGATCCTCCAGAATCAAAATATCTTTTCTGAACCCATTCCATTGTCACTAAGAAAGCTCTTCGGATGATATTCTCGATTTCAAGTCAGAATTCACTCAAGAAGCACTTACACAAATTCAATTTATGCACCGCAGTTATATAGCTGAAATTTTTCCATTTCACCAATACATGAGTGGAATCGACCAGAAACAGTTTTCTTGAATGAGTGAATTACCGAGTGAAGCCAATGGAAAACGACATTAATATCAGTCGGACTGGAAGAGCGATATTATGTACATAGATATGTGATAACGATAAGTGTTGTCGGGTGCAATTTGTAAGTACCTATGTAAAAATGTTACATTTTACATTTGCACTTATCCGTTTTAAAAACAGTGTAAAACTTCATTCTGTGGTTCGAAAAATTGTTCACTTATAAGAAATTTTCACTTATCCGTTTTGCACTTATACGAACAAATTTGTATAGACATCGAGTGAAATGTCTTGGGGTATTGAAACGCGTTCCACTTAGGCGATTTTTCCACTTATCCGTTTTCCACTTAGCCGTTCTCGACTGTATCGTATAAACGTACGGGGAGAACTTGTCGTAATTTTAGTTTGAAGCTTTCGTGTTCGCCGGGTCCGCTAATAAAACATAAATATATCCGGTATCCATATTTGAATAGGTTCCGATCTGCATCCCGCCGCGCACGCACGCAAATTCAACAATATCGGCCGCTCTTAATAATCGCGCATACGTAGTATTAATATTAATAAATCACCCCACCCCACAAAACAATAGTCCAATTACAATTAAATTAAATAATCCCTCGCGCGCCGCGCATAAATTAACCATCAAAAAAAAAAATATATATTCTCAGTGCAGTGTCAAGTGCAACAAAAATCAAAAAATAAATAAATAAATAAAAATCAATTACAACAACAATAAACAAAAATCGGTTGTGCTTGTGTTTAGCGTTGGGCAGTCCCTCTTGTCCCACTCCAATTCGTTTGCTGTTGACCTTTCTCAGTCATTGCAAGCGCCCTATGATATTTTTTTCATTTGAGCGTTTGCAACAGAGGTAAGAGAGACTGAGATTCCCATCTTCGACCTATTTACAGTAATTTGCCTACAAGCTAAATTTTACGCTCCCAAAAAGTTTAGGTGCGCTAGTATTGTTGCATAGAAATTCGTATTGACAAACGTCAAAAATCCTCTCCACCAACACATTCGCACCTAATCTTTTTACACGGATAGGAACTGATGTACACAGATAGGAAAACAAAATGGCGGATTCCTGGCAAAAATTGAGGGGCCCAGCGGCAAGAGGATTCGGAGATGGGTATCTCAGTCTACCTTACCTCTGGTTTGCAATGACTGAGTGAGAGCATCATCTGGCGGATAGCGGGTTGTGTGTGAAGATTTTGTTGGTAGACCAAAACTGATTATCGTATGGGCATAACACCTACGGTAATCTGATTTGGAAAATTTAACTTTGGATCTTCACTTCACAACTGTGCTTAGTAGTAGCGTCGGAGTTGTGTTTTTTGTGTCTGTTTTTTGTTCTGATGAGGAACTTTAGGGTTGACATGTGCAACTTTCGTGGGCTGCGATCGAATCTCTTTTCGGCGTACGCTCATGTTTACAAACACAAACCAGCTGTTTTGGCACTGGGTGAGACCCAGGTGGGTGGAAAATCTGATTCATCAGAATTTGATCTACCTGGATATCGCTTAGTGCCATTATTCTTCTTACATCGCGGTCTCGCCATTTATGTGCGTAATGATGTAGCCTACCAAGTTCCTCAAGATTATGGCCAGTGTTCCAACCCGGAATTTAATTTCAAATGGCTCAAATTCCATGTCCGTAGGCAAGTAATTCATTACTCTTTTCTTTATAGAAGCCCTAGTTTTGACAGCAATTCGACTTGTAACGAGTTCGATGTGTTGTCTGATTCCATAACTAGAATTGTTTCCTTGTACCCTCATACTGAAATCGTCATTGCGGGCGATTTCAATATTCACAATTCTGACTGGCTTCGACATTCTGGACAGACAACACCCGAAGGAATTTATGTTCAGATCTTTGCTGAGGTAAACCAATTAACCCAGCTTGTAAATGCGCCAACACGTGTACCAGACATTGACGGTCAAAATGCCAACACACTTTACTTGTTTCTCACCTCCCACCCTAATAAATACTCCATTGAAGTATTATCGCCTCTAGGCTCGTAAGACCACTGTACCATATCAGCTAATTTCTCGTACTCCGACCACAAAGTTAAAGAAAAAACTCCGAAAAGAACCGTATGGCAATACGAGAAAGCCAACTGGAGCGGACTTAACAGCTTCTTTAGGAGTTTTAACTGGTCGTTATGCTTCCTCGATAACGACGTGGATGCCGCCGCTGATATGGTAACAAATATAATCACCTTAGGTATGAAATCCTTTATCCCTCACAGGATAAAGAGTATCAAACCAAAAGAAAACGCGTGGTACGACTCCAGCTGTAAAGAGGCTATTAGGTTAAGGGAGTTGAGATTTCGGTCTTATAAGGCCAACCCATCTGAGGAAAACCGAAAAAAGTTTAAACGAGCCAGAAATGACTGTAATGCCCTCATAAAGCGTGTCAAATTCTCATATGACCAAAAGTTGAGGCAAAAAATACTACAATGTCCCAAGGGTAGTAAAAACTTTTGGTCATTTGTAAAAAATGTTAAGAATTCGGCCTCACCATCGATCCCCACTCTCATTTACAATGACACTCCAGCTGTCAGCTCTTTAGACAAAGCTAATCTGTTTGCTGCACATTTTGCAGCCAGCTCGTTGCTCCCAGATTGCGCTTTGCCTCCACCTGTGCTCGAGAGCGTCGAATTTACCATGGGACAAATCCATTTTCGCACTCGCACAGTTGCAAGAGTACTACATGATCTCAACATAAATAAATCCGCTGGTCCAGACTATCTCCCCCATCGTTCTGAAGAGGTGTTCTTCCACGCTGGCAAAACCACTGCGTAAGCTTTTTCATCTCTCCTATTCTTCTGGACTCTTTCCGAGTAGGTGGAAAACAGCATTTGTCCAGCCCGTCCCTAAAAAAGGCGAATCTTCTTCTCCCACCAATTACCGACCCATAGCACTTACGTCCATTCTTTCTAAGGTCATGGAATCGCTGATAAATCGTCAGCTTATGAAATATCTTGAATCTCGGAAACTCCTCAATGACCGGCAGTACGGTTTTCGTGGTCCACTGGTGATTTGATGACTTATCTCACCGAGAAGTGGAACCAATCTCTCCATCAAATGTCGAAAATGCGTGCTTATGGGATCGATGCGTCTCTTATTCAATGGATTAGAAACTACCTTTCTGGCCGTTCAATTCAAGTTGTTTTGGATGGTTTCAAGTCTGAAACTCACCATATAAATGCTGGTGTCCCCCAAGGCTCCGTTTTGTCTCCGACTCTCTTTCTCATTTTTATAAATGATCTCTTGTCTGCAACATCTAATCCAATCCATTCCTTCGCTGATGACAGCACTCTTAGCTTCTCATATTCTTTCCAAGACTCACGTCCCTGCTCTTCGGCCGTAGAATTGGAACGGCAACGTATGTTAAGCTCATTAAATTCCGACATTGACAGCATTTTAAAATGGGGTTCAGCCAATAGAGTGGAATTTAATGCTTCGAAAACAAAATGCTGTCTGTTGTCTCTAAAGCGAAACCAGAACCTACAGCCATTATCCATGAATGGCACTTGCATCACCGAAACCGAAAGACTTTCCATTCTGGGTATGTGCGTTCATGACAACCTTCGTTGGAATGACCACATACACGAAGTCGCCAAGAATGCTGCGAAATGTCTAGGTTTTCTCAAACGGTGCAAGAAATATTTTACCCCTTCTGATCTGGCTACAATATATAAAGCGTTCATTCGCCCCAAACTAGAGTACAATTCCCATATCTGGTCTGGTGCGCCGAAAACCATATTGCACCTACTGGATAGAATCCAAAACCGTGCGTTGAAACTAATCGGAGATACAAATATCGCGAATTGTATTCATTCGCTTGAACATCGAAGAAACGTTACGTGTCTCACACTGTTTTATCGCTTTTTTAACAAACAGTGCTCAAATGAAATTGCCAGCTGCATTCCGCCCCTTCAGCAATTCAACCGCAATACTCGCCTTGCTAGGAATGCCCATCAGTTTACCATTCAGCCTATCTTCGGGCGTACTATGAAATATAGAGATTCTTTCATAAGCCGTACAACACGAATATGGAATGCCTTGCCCGGCTCTGTCTTTCCTCCTCAATACAATTTACAGACATTTAAAACCAATGTGCATCGGAATCTCCTATCTTCTCTATCCCAATTTCCTTAATGCCCGCGCTGTGTAAATCACATTGCACTATAAGAGTAGTCATATCCTCTTTAGCGCGTGTTAATTATAAAAAAAAAAATAAATCCATATTTGAGAATTTTTATTTATTTATTTATTAATACGGTTTTTATTTTTAAATAGCCAAAGCATGTTTTTAACAAAATTGCACTTCTGTATTTTAGTGATTGACCTTTTTTCCACAGCGCATTTTTTACTATTTTGAACAAATTTCCTCATAATTCGTGAAATGAAAAATAACACTTATTAAGCAAAAAGGAGTAAAACTGCATTCTGCATAAACCAAACAGAACTTTCAATCTCTCATACTAGATACATTTCCTCCTTTTAAATCATATAGCGTGGAGCTGGAAGAAGGACATTTATATGACTCTTATACTGAATATTTCCAAGAAAAGAGAGTGAGGAAAAGAAAAAAATCTAAAATGCAATTTCTTGACAATTGCGATTTAAAAATTTAAAATTTGCAAAAATGATTCGGAACCCACTGAAACGTACGGGAAGAGTTCTATCAATTAAATATGGAAAGAAAGAATGTAATTTTCGATCTTTCAACGAGACGTAAGAAGAATTTGAAAAAAATTGAAAAAATATCTCTGCAGAGGCGACGCAAGTTCATCTGTCAGGCAGAACGAATCGTTAAGTTCACCTTAGATCAGTTCTGCTTTGTGGAAGAAACCTTTAAAGAAGATTGCCTCAGTCGTTTTGTAGGCAAATTCAATTTCAGGCCCAGTGGGTAACAGAAATACACTGCGACTACCATGAAAATATAATTTCAAAAGTGTGAAGCCAAAAAAATCTCCTCAGTAGCGCTGCAAAAGTCTAACGAAAGATGGCGTAAGCTTGACATTTGTAACCATGCGAAGCTGATACTCGGCCCTAAATGCTAGCTAAATCCTTGTAGGCGTACTAGTTCCTTACAGGATCGAAATTCGGGTCTAATTGCTGCAGGGTTTTGGAGTCCCTGAACCAAAATAATTAACTACAAATCGACAGCGAGAAATCTACTACCTACTGAAAGTAAAAGAAGATAAGCTTCGTTAAGGTGTGCCCAATATCCGTCGGGAAAATCCTGAGAGGTGCCCGCCTTCACTTTTGAAACCATTTCTGGAATTTTTTTTTTGAATGTTAGTTTTGTGCCCACACCAATGTCGAATCAGTACAATCATACTAACGGCCGGTGTTCCTAATCGGTCACTATTAGCACCATCAAATGTGTAACCTGATGCACATGACCAACTTAGATTGAGATTTTTTTGGCATTATTAGCACTTGGCCACTCTGAAGCAATATGCATAGCCTTTCGGAGGTTGTCTGATTAAGAAGGGTGGGATCTAATCAGCTAAAACTCACCAGTTATGTGTAATGACAGTTGTAGAGTAGACACATTCTTTACCCTACCCACCGACAAAAAAGAATTTTTGTAGTGACAAGTGACAACCTCGTCGAGGAGTTAGAGAACGGCTGCAACGAAGTTGTTTGGATAGTTCGAGTCTGGCTCACTTTCAAGCCAGGAAAAACAGGTAGCAGTTACAGTCATCAGCAGAAAAGTCACGGAGACTAAAATTTGAGATATTACTTGTAATACTCTTTGCGGTTTTCGAAGTATTGGCCAGCAATAAAGACCTAAGAAAACCCTATACCCCAAAGCTGAACTACAGAAAATGCATCTTCAATTTACTTGATCATATTTATTATCGGTATCTAACAATCATATCAGTTCAGTTCTCCTGCGTACGAATACTATGGAATGGTTTGTCTTGACCATGAGGATTGTATTCATAGTTTCCGTGATGGTATTCGTTGTTTTGTTGGGGGTAAGATGGCTTAGGTTGGTAATAGATTGGATGACCTGGTGGTCCAGGTGGTCCAGGTGGTCCTGCGTTACCAGGTCTGCCTGGTGGGCCGGGTGGTCCTGGTGGTCCGGGATGGCCGGGTGGTCCATGTGGGCCAGGTGGTCCATGTGGGCCTGGGGGTCCAGGGCGTGGGTGATTATCCCAGCCACTCACAGTTGACAATGGTGGATAACCACCATGATTTGACAAACTTGGATAGCCTGAGAAGTTTGGATAGTGTGGTCCAGCATGTTCGTAACCAGAAGGTCCATATCCATGTGAGGGTTTGCTTGGTTTGCTTGGCTTGCTTGGCTTATGTGGTCTTGTTGGTTTGTATGGCTTGTGTTGGGTTGGCGGTTTTGGTTTTGGTTTCGGTTTTGACGATGAGTGTCCATGGGATGGATAGCTGGGCTTTTGGCTTGGGTAGCCGCCATGTCCTCCGCTTGGGTACCAATTATTCTGATAGTCTTGTCCTGGGTAGCTCTGGTGAGGGCCTTCTTCTGGATAACCACCATAACTTGGATAGCCGCCATAACTTGGATAACCACCATGACTTTGACTGGGGTAACTTTGCTCTGGATAATGTTGACCGTAGCCTGGATTTTGACTTTGTTGATGTCCGCTATAGTAATCACCATAGCCTGGATATTTTGAAGAGTAAAGTAAAGCAGTGGGGACTTCTTCCTCATCTTCAGCAGTCTGCTCTTCATCATCTTCAGTTGGCTCTTCATCGTCCTCAGCTGTCTCCTCTTCATCTTCGCTTACATTTTGATCAGCTGTCTCGGTTAAATCATGTTGCACTGATTCCTCTGCGACATACTCTGGGTGTGCAATAAATGCGTTATTCTCTTCCACTGCCTCGGCAAAAGAGCCCAAGGATAGCAGCAAAACACCTGAAATTTGAAAAGTTGTATATTAATGACTTATCTGTCTCATGTTCTCTTCTCCAAGTTGTTTACCTAATCCTAGCCAAATGATATGTTGACGCATCCTCAATGTTAACTATATTGATTGCGAACGATCTGCCAGCTTTTATACCTACCAAGAAAAAATCTATTCTGTATGTGTGCATAATTAATTCCATCCAATCCCATCCCATTTGCATTTGCAAAAAGTTCTAATCGGAGGTTTAACTGAAAGATGAAAGCTTTTTAAGAACGTAATTTAAAAGAACGCATAGAATTCAAGTGATAAGTTCCATCTGCCTCAATACTTTGTGGACTTCTGAATTAGCATAAATATTTGCATTTTGTTTTTCTTTCCATAGAGCTCTCTTGTGGAATAAGCTTAACTTTGCAGATATACCATTCTTATAGTGGGCAATGCGATTTGACTTGTTTGTCCACCACAATCGTTTTGTACTGTTTTTCTAAATAATTAATTAAATAAACAAAATCAAGAAACGGTATCGCCTGTGAAGGTTAGTCATTAAATGAATGGAAATTTACTAAAAAAACTGCGTTTGAACTCCGATATTGTTGATGGCGGATGAGGTAGGGTGCGCAGTTATTGACTGCTATGAAGTTAACCAGCCTCATCAGCGATGAGAAACTTAAAAGGGCGGTCGATAGTTTCGAGCAGTTCAAATCTTAATGAACAGATGGTATTCTTCATGCCCAACGCCAAGCAGAACATGTCCTGTCTCCTTTATTCTGAAAGGATTTTGAGAATGGGATTGAGAGAGATACGGTGTGAAATGTCTATGAGATTGAGGGTCACCTTTTCCATATAGTGATTTGAAAGGCACTACACTAAACCTGGTGCTTGGTGTGATGTAAAGGCGGTATTTATACCTAAAGCAGGTATAACAGGCGCAGTGGTTAGTGTGCTGGACTACTGTGCGAGGGGTCCCCAGGTTCGATCCCCGGAAAAACACAAAACACAAAAACATCTTAAGTTTTTTTCCACTGCGCCACCTCTCGCGAACGTCTGACAAACATCCGAGAGTAGGTATAACTGTCCTGAAAGAGCTTCTCAATTCAGCCGTTCGGACTCGGCATAACATTTTAGGTCCCTTTCATTCGTACCAAAAATAAAAACTCACACAAAGGAATGGTTGTGATAAGCTAGTCCTAGGGTGTATACACGCCTTTTTTTTTTAGGTATAATCAGGCGCTCAACTCCAAAAGATTTAAGATTGATCAGTTTAAATCCCCGACATTTAAAATGAAAAGATGCCAGGTTAAACCTAACCGAGAGTTTAAACCATTTAATTTTATTGACTATGGGTGAGGATTCAAAACTAAGCTCGAATATATATTACACTAGCGTAGCCCGTGCATACTTACTTCGTAGTGCAAAATAGTTAAATAGATGAATAGTTTTTATTGTAATAACTTTGTGGTACAAGCTACTACTACACAAAATGTTTGTTTTTTCAGAAAACGTATTGCCTAGATAATATTCTTGTCTTTCAGAACAATGCATTATTCATATCGATGTTACAAATTTTAAAAACTTTGGCTTCTAATTTCAAGACTGTCGAAGAATAGCTTTTGCAATTTTTAATGTATGGGCAGTGCCACGCCCCTTTGTACAATTTTGACCAATCATCACAAGAACCCTCCTGGGCCAATACCTAAGATTATTTGTAAATTTGACCTCAATCGATTTGGTGGTTTTCAAGATATAAGATTTTGAACATTTTTTTTTGTATGGTGCCGCGCCCCTTTGTACAATTTTGACCAAACCACCATTACATCCGGTGCCGTGAAATAACGCCGATCGAAATAAGGCCGAATTTCTAAATTCGGCTTTATTTCCCATTATGAAAGCCCATTATAACGCCGAATTTTGAGATTCGGCCTTATTTCACTTTTAAAAGAGAAATAAAGCCGAGTGACTTTATTACATACACTTTAAATTTATACACACATTTAGAGAGAGGTGACTGTTACGAATGGCAACACTCGCCATTCAAGTATCTAATAAAATAAAATTTACTAGAAAATTTACGGTGAGCACGTATTCACAAATACATACTTGAAACACATTCAACATTTATGCAACCCCCCTGCTTGGGTTTACTGTTTGGTGGGTGTGAGGTTTTAGGAGTTATGGGCTTAAAGAAAGTTTGCATTAAAATTCGGCGTTATTTCGCATTTAAAAGTGGAATAAGGCCGAATCTCACAATTCGGCGTTATTTAACGGCACCATTACAACCATCTCGAGGCAATATCAAAGATTCCCTGAAAATTTGAGCTCAATCGGTGCAAATCTTTTCGAGTTTTTGAAGCATACCTACACAAACCAACATAAAATGTATTGAAATTCATGTGTTTCACGCACGCACAACACACACATAAGTTTTCCGATTTCAACCAAACTTCACAAAAACCATATATAGGTCAATACCAAAGATGTGTGTGTTTGGTTAAAATTGGTAAATGTGTTAAGGCGTGAATCGGCGACAAACAAACACAATTTTAAGGCTCAATTTTTATATGAGGCTATGACTGATGATGACTGGTGATGACTGGACTATCAGCTCCATATGCCCCAACTCAACAAAAAACTCATCCTATCCAACGTACTTAAGCCGTTCTGCAACACATTAAGCAAGTACGAGTGTGGCTTCCTTCCAGGCCGATCGACTATAGACCAAATTTTCACACTGAGACATATTCTGGAAAAGACCAACGAAGTCGAAACTCACCAGCTATTCATCGACTTCAAAACCGCGTATGATAGCATCGTCAGGATCTCTATATTGTGATGGACGAATTCGGAATCCCAGCAAAACGCGCTGCAACGTGCAGTTTGGAAGTAGCTCCTCCGATCCGAACTGTTTCAAAAATGCCCCGGATCTCGGCATGTCCCGCTATCATGCGATTTCTTCAATATCTTACTGAAGCAGATAGTACGTAGGTGTCAACACAGAAGTCACTATCTTCAACATCCCGTTCAGCGGACGATATATACTGATATCATCGGTCGTTCCCAGGGTGCCGTTGTAGAAGCGTTCTACCGATTAAAAAACGCCACTAAAACACACAAACTAAAAACGCCACAAAAAAACCTATAAAAGCACCACTAAAAACTCCTCCAAAAACGCCACAAAAATGCGTCTAAAAACGTTTCTAAAAACGCTCTAAAAATGCGTCTAAAAACGCTACCAAAAATACCTATAAAAACGATTCAAAAAACGAATCTAAAATAAATTAAATAGTTGGCGTAACAGGCATGCAGACGCCCTAGGCCTAGTTTCTTACAACCATTCTATTTTTGGGACGAGGGGAAGCGGGACCTACAATTTTATGCCGAGTCCGACCGTCTGAATTGAGAAGCTTTTTCAGGACAGTTATACTCTCGGATGTTTGTCAGACGTTCGCGAGAGGTGGCGCAGTGGAAAAATCCTTACTATGTAAAACGCATAAAACGCCACAAAAAAAACCTATAAAATCGCCAACAAAAACGCTTATAAAAACGCAACAAAAAACGCCACTAAAAATGTCTAAAAACAGGAACGCCACAAAAAGCGCCTCTAAAACGCTACAAAAGATGCCTCTAAAATACCATAAAAAACGCCACAAAAACGCGTAAAAAACCCAACAAAAACGCCTCCTAAAACGCAACAAAAAACTCCGGTAAAAACACCAAACAAAAAACCCTAGGTAGGTAGGTAGGTAGGTGTGGCGGTTTATTAGAAAACCCAAGTAGCACTAAGTGCCGTTTTGTTACCTCAACTTTTTTGACCTGGTTGTTAAAGTTTATCGAAGTGGAGAGTTTAGATCCAACCTGTGGAGTTCAAAAAGGTTATAAGTTCTTTGATGTTATTCTTCGAAACCTCCTCGAGGGATGTGAAGAAGGGTTTACCCAGAGCTCGCTGTTTAGTCCTAGATAGTGCCGGACAGGAGCAGAGGTAATGAATGATGGTTTCTTTTTCGGTTGCGTCGTTACAACTACGACAGTGGGTATTAATGTGGGATGCCTAATCTGAATGCATGGTCCCCTATAGGCCAGTGGCCTGTGGTTATCGCGATTATCCTGGCTATACCTTTACGTGTTTTATTCAGAAGGTGGGTTGTTTTTTCCCTGCTATAATTTGGCCACATCCTTCTGGATATGATGCGATTTGTTAGCCTATTCTATCTGAAATTGGCTTTCGATAGGTATTCTTCGGACATTTTTCTTTGACTGATCCTATTGGGATGTGGACCGATTCCGCAAGTGAACATTGGAGGCTTGAACCTCGCCTGGCCAGCTCGTCAGCCTGTTCGTTTCCATAAACGTTGCTGTGGCCTGGAACCCAGATCAGGGCAATCCTGAACTGATCAAGCGAGGCCAGCTCCTCTCGGCATGCTAGTACTAGTTTTGAGGTTATATAAAAAAAAAAACGCTAAGAACGCCACAAAAAATGCCACAAAATACGCCTATAATAACACCACAAAAAAACGCAACTAACAACGCCTATAAAAACGCCACAAAAAATGACTATAAAAACGCTACAAAAAGCACCACAAAAAACGCCACAAAAATGACTCTAAAAATGAAACTAAAAACGACAAAAAAAAGATGCCTCTAAATACGCCACTATAAAAACGTCTCTAAGAACGCCACAAAAAATGCATATAAAATTGCCACTAAAATCGCATCTAAAAACGCCACAAAAAATTACACAAAAATGAGACTAAAAACGCCACAAAGAACGTCTCTAAAAATGCTGCCTGAATACGAGTATGATGCATCTGATCAGATATAACATCAAATTTACATAATAGGGACTTGGATTGTAAGATTTTGAAAAAAAAAAAAAAAAAAATAAATTAATAAATAAATAAAACTTTTTCTTGTCAAAGAGTTTGTAGGTTATATTTTTAAGGTTTAAGATTTACATTATATACAAAAAAAACTTAAAATTACTTCAGCCTTCACGCCTCTGTTACTGGTGATGATGACTCGACGTCGCTGTCGCTTTCGCTTTCGCCTTCGCCTTCGGTCTCCTTTGCCGAGTACGGCGCATGAATTGATGGCCTATGTGATAATATTGGTAGTCTTGGTGGATGGGAAGCTGGTGGAATTGGATAATATCCACTGTATTTTCCATGACTACCATATCCGCCGTGAGATGGTGCATGTGAAGGGGGTGATGGTGAATGATGTCCATGCGAGTAATGTCCGGTATATCCTGGTGGTCCAGGTAAACCAGGCTGGCCAGGTAGACCAGGGGAACCGGGGGGACCAGGCTCTCCTGGGTATCCATTTGTGCCCGGTTTGCCATCTTTGCCATCTTTGCCGTCTTCGCCGTCCTTTCCATTCTTTCCATCCATTCCATTAATTCCAGGTGGACCTTGGGCTCCTGGGTTGCCTGGTGTGCCTGCTGTGCCTGCTGTCCCTGGGGGGCCCGCTGGCCCTACGCCTCCAACAGCGCCTGGTGCTCCAGCTGGACCAGCTGGACCTGGGGGTCCAGGAATCGGTATTGGAATATATACTGAACCACCACCACCTCCTCCACCCTGTGTCGGATAAGATGGTGGATAGGGTTGCGGACGATAAGGATAATGTGGTGGATAAGGCGGCATATGTTGTGATGAATGGTGATGCGACGGAGAAGAATGTGATGGTCGCCTAGGCTTTGATGTTCTTTTGTTAGGCTTTTTTCTATCGTCGAGCTTTGTTTGCTTCAAATAATCTTCGCTATCCATATCATTTTCCATTTCTCCACTACTTTCTTCACTTTCTTCATCCTCGGGAAGTGAACTTCTCACCAAAACTGTTTTATAGTTATGATGATGACCATGAGGACTCTCAACAAGCATTACTTCTTCTTCCTCTTCTTCTTCTTCTTCTTTTTCTTCTTCTTCTTCTTCTTCATCTACTTCATCTTCTTCATCTTCTTCATCTTCTTCATCTTTGTCGGCTGCGGCATTTCTATTGTTTTTCTGTGGAATGTATCTGAATTTTTCTGGGTTAATCTCATACGCCCGGTATGGATGATGTATTCCACTGGCGACTTTTTCGGGGTTAACTTCATACTCCCGATACGATTTCTTGAATATACTGTCTATAGGCTCGTCACCAACAACAACAAGTTCCTCTTCTTCTTCATTGTCGTCAGCGTACTGTGAAAATTGAACCTTCTTCTTTGGAACGTATCTAAATTTTTCCGGGTTGACTTCATACTCCCGATACGCCTGCCTAAGTGGACCGCGAACTCTTGCCCTTGCTGAATTTGCATGCTTTACAGTTCTTAGCAAATGAGGCCTGTACTTCGACTTATTGACACCAACATCGCGTCCTTTTTTTTGTTGGACTCTCGAATAGTTTTCTGGGTTCACTTCGTAATCTTGGTAGGCAGGCTTTATAATAACATCAGTATTGCCCTGAACAAGTTGTGGCTTTACCACTTCAACTACCTTGACTACATTTGGAGCTTTTCTAAATGAATCCGGATTGATTTCATACTCTCGGTAAGCCTGCCTGACTCTCCTGTTAAAATTTAACTCTTCTGCGTCTTTGGTATTCACACAAGCATTCAAGAGAATGACTCCTATAATTAGAAAAATTCAAATTGAAAATTCAACCTCTAAGTAGAATAGTATTCGCAACTTACCCAGCCAAATGGGTGCCAAGCACTTCCACATTCTGCTATGTAACTAAGAAAGCAGTCATAATGCGCCTCATTTTATAGTCACGTGGAATGGAAGCTTAGAAGTTTAAAATTAGAATGGACAATCTTCGGTATTGTCGATGATGCGTGTCTGCAAACAAATTCTTAGAGTTGTATCGCCCACTATAGTTACAAAAATTTAAATTTAAATTTTATAAGAGTTCAACAAACTTTTATTCAAACAATAGCTTCTGCAATAAAGCGGCTCTTGACTCTTGGTATCTTGTTCTTTTGCAAACCCATTTCTTATTCTATCTTCTATTGATAATGGCTATGGATAAATTTACCATAAAGCTTCGACTTTATTGCGTTTCTATGTCAACTTTATAGAATAGTTCTTGATTCGTTCATTTAAATTTGCATTTAAATATAGCGTTTGGTAGAATTTTTTATCCCAGTTGTCAAATTTTGTGCAAAATTACAAAGAAACAAACCAAAAGACAAAATCGATTAACTTTTAAGATATCGTTTTATTAGTGATGCCAAATTTTGGGCAAATTTTGATTTTGAATAATTTTAATGTTTGCATAGATTCACGAATGGCTTTAGGAGCATTATGACCTTAGTTCATTTGAATTATGTTAAATAGCTATACTTACTTGGAACCGTTTTGTGCATATTTTGCGACAAAGAATTTTTTTTATATATTTTGGTTCTAGATCTTGATGGTTTTATTGGCAGTAAAATGAAGAGAATCGTTGAAGAAGAGCCAATTCAGAAGGCAACACAACACTAATGATGTCCAATCAGCATTGTAAAACTAACTACCAAAGAGCGGTGTTGAATAGGTACCGCAAAATCTGATAAACTGACTCGTAGCTATATAGATAAGATATACGACAATCTAGGTCGAAAATGGTGGGGAATAAGAATATCACATAAGTATCTTAACTAATTTCAGTTCGAATGTAAAAATGTATTTACTTTTAAATGAATGATTAAAACCGTTTTTTCTTAAGTAGACAAGGTATTCCATAAACACTTTGATACATTTGTAGGCAATAGGTTTACCTTTTGTAATATCACAAGAAAGACAAGGCTAAATAAGGCCTTGGCAAGGGGAATACCAACGTCTCCTGGCTGTATTGCTTTCAGAAACTGGTACACAGCATCAACCACCTGTTCTAAGGGAAGACTAAAATGAGATGGGTTATAAGTTCAGTACAGCTTTTCAATGCATTATGCGTGGAAAGCATCATAATAGATCAACTACAGTTTAGAGCCTAACCTAATGTATACTTCTCCTAAGGTGCAGTACTGCTTTATGCACTATACCAACGCTGTGGTGACGGGCAAGGTTGTGTGCATATAAAAAGTGGGAAAAAAGACAGACCTATCATACAGACCCATCAGAACGTGAGGTTTCTCTTAATCCTTCTGTCAATTATGAGGTCTCGATCTCGACAGACCTTTCTGACTTTTGATAGGAGTTTTCTGAAATAATGGAAACACCTTCTTCACATTTCACGATAAGGTCAACGCAAATGTTTTCTGTGATTTGTCAAATTTCCATATTTTCTATTTTGTTACAGACAACAGACCTTACAGTTGATGGGAAGGTATAAAAAAAAAAAAAATAAATAGGTGGCGCAACAGGCGGTAGACACCCTAGGCCTAGCTTCTCGCAACCATTCGTTTGTGTGAGTTTCTATTTTTGGGACGAATGGAAGGGACCTACAATTTTATGCCGATTCCGAACGGCTGAATTGAGAAACTTTTTCAGGACAGTTATACTCTCGGATGTTTGTCAGACGTTCGCGAGAGGTGGCACAGTAGAAAAAAACACTAAGATGTAATTTTTGTTTTTCCGGGGATCGAACCTGGGATCCCCTCGCACAGCAGTCCAGCACACTAGACTAACCACTGCGCTACTGCGCCCACAAGGTATAATAAGCTTTAATTGACAGAAGGGTTAAAGTTAATAGAAATGGCAATGGACAATGATTTTTTAAATGAGGAAGTGTTGTAAACTCATTTCCCTCACACTATATGGTCATCGTCATCTTGCATATATTTAAGAAGATATCAGCTGACTGAGGTGATTCAAAGCGCCCTAAATGCAAAAGAGGCAGTTCCTACTCTGTGCGTGTTTCCTCGATATTAAAGGCGCAATACATTTCAAAAGGCTATCAAACTATCTCTGAGTCTTAGATAAACAGAGACTCAAATTTTGACCGAGACTATTAAAAATGCGAAATGCAAAATTTGTGAATACCTACAGATCGATTTTCCGGATATACAACAACAGAACAAAAAAAGAATCATGAAAATCGGCCCAGCGGGGTATCGAGTTATGCCGTCCCGTCATCTGCGACCGTTTTATTAAACCCATTTGTCCGGACCGGACTGATTCTGTACTCCGCCGTGTGCTTCGACCGATATTTCCTCAGACGTGTGCCCACAAATTGTATTGTCTAGAGTCCAGACATACTTTTTCCCATGACTGTCGAAGAATAACGTTTGAAATGAAAGATATTTTTTTGTTATGATAGGTGTCACGCCCTTTTGTCCAATCCCGCCAGGTTTTGTAAAATGCTTTAATCAAGCAATGATTTGATTTAGATAACTTTGTTGTAAGGGTGGGTGGTTTTTCGACCTTACTACCATTTTTCAATTGAAATGAAGTCGACCATAAAAAAGGTGCAATTCGACATTATTTCCAATTTGAAATATAAATAAAATAAAATCGACCTTATTTCCTTCGACTTTATTTCACGGCACATTCAATTCCACCCCCCTTTGTCCAATTTTGATCAAACAAACAGAAACACCTTTGGGAGAATAACAAATATTTACTTAAAATTTGAGTTCAATCAGTTCGGTAGTTACATAGATATAAGATTTTTAGTTTTTTTTCGTATGGGATGTGCCACGCCCTTTTTTCAACTTTTCACCAAATGTGAAGAAGATCGAAAAAAAATAGATAGAAAACTTCAAAAATGCATTTTCCAATGATTTTAAAAATTTATGAACGATGATTCGCTAAATTTGATAATATTGATTCAATAAAATAATAAAAATCTTAATGAATGGAAAATGAATGCACTTTCTTTTAAAAAATAGTCTCTGTAAAATTCGTTTTTTTTTAATGCCATACTATTACAAGTGTGCGAATGAAACTAGTCTGTTCCAATACTTACTAATTTTTTTTTAGAAATAGCAATGACGAATATCTGGTCTAATAAATTTGTACTCTTCTTTACCACCAGAAATAGACTAACGGATACAGTAGGTAGTTTGCACCCATAAGGAAATTTCAAGTTGAAACAAGCGTAGATATGTTATTTTAAACGCGATTTTAATATATTAGCTCTTCTCTCTATATATAAAACAAAGTGGCAAAACTATCTTTCCCTCTGCCGCCCGTAATTTTCAACCAATTCAGTTGATTTTTTTAACAATGTCGGTAATTACGGTGATCGGGCGATAGGCCAAACAAATTAAAAAATACAAATTGTAAAAAGCAATAAAAGGCCTGACGAAGCCGGCGGGTGTTCAGCTAGTACATTTATATATTGCTTAACCCTCACATGGACAATATCTACCCGGGTAGATATTTGAATTTTCAACTCTAAATATCTCTTCGGTTTTTTATTAGATTTTAATTCAGTTTCGAATCAGGCGGAGAGTACGATAACTACGGCGCCAAAAATTGATAACGGTATTTTGTAGAGGGGTTAAATACAAGCACTTTTTACTATGGGAGGGGGGGGTCTATCTTACTCCGTTTAGGCGGGAGGGGTAATTTAAAGAAAATAATACTTTAAATGGAAAAAAATACATTAAAAAACAATGGCAACACTTATAATAAAAGACTATGACATTTTAGAAAGCCCAGAATCTGTTATTTTATATTATTTTTAAATCAAGTTATTCCCTTAAATGGTTTTTGAAAAAAACAATTTCAAACTTGAAATTTTAGGACAAAAATTGGGGTGAGTAAAATAATTTTGGCGATGAAAACAAATGACGGATTTATGTAGAGGAGTTAAATACAAACATTTTTTACTATTGGAGGGGGGGTCTATCTCGCTCCGGTTAGGCGGGAGGGGTAATTAAAAAAAAATTATAAATAAAATTAAAATAAAATATTAAAAAAGAATGGCAACACTTACCACAAAGAACTATAGTATTTTTCAAAGCCAGGAATTCGTTCTAAATTGTCTTAAATGCAAATCAGCAAAATTTTGTCTACCAATGTGAAATTTCTGGCCAGAGATTGTATCTGAAGAATGTTGTTGATATTGGGTAAACTAATATAATTAAAAGAAAGTTTGCATATACTCAGCCTTGCACCCATCCCAAAATCCAACAGTGACCCCAAGCAGGGGGGTTGCAGGGGGGCAGCATGCCCCCCCATACGCATTTCAAGGCGCAAGGGTAGCAATTTGTACTCTAAGCGGAGCAACATATAAAAGTAATTTTCAATTTTCTCAAAAATTATAAGACATAAATCAAACTGGTTTTGAGTGTTCGATTAAGAATTGATTTAGGCAGTAAAAACTACAAACAAATTAAGTATCTATTTGCTCAACATTGAAAAAAATCAGCATAAAACATTTTTTTTAAATTTTTTTCCTTAAATTTCAAGTTTGAAAGTATTTTTTTCAAAAACTATTAACAGCTATAACTTGATTTAAAAATAATATCAAAGAACAGATTCCTGGCTTACAAAATTCATAAAGTCCTTTATTGTAAGTGTTGCCATTGTTTCTCAATTAACTTTTTTTCATTTTAAGTATTATTTTTTTTAAATTGCCCCTCCCGCCTAAACGAAGCCAGATAGACCCCCACCCTCCCATAGTAAAAAATGCTTGTATTTACCCCCTCTACAAAATACCGTTATCAATTTTTGGCGCCGTAGTTATCGTACTCGTGCCCGAATCAGTGACTATTGTATATTGTATATTGTTTTGTTAAAGATAATTATGAAAAAAATTGTGTGAGAAAGTCCTTTCTTACTATTTTTTAAGTTTTGTCTTTTTTTTGTCTTACATGGACAGTATCTACCCAGGTAGATATTCGTTGAATTTACATGGGAAATGTCGATACAAAAATACATGTTTGCACCAAGTAGAGCTTAAAAGTAAACTAAAGTATATTGTATAAGACATACAAAATATGCGTACCAAATAAAATAATAAAATACGATTTATTGCGAAATTGCTTTGAAGCGCCTCACCGATATCGTTGCTCTATAAAAGGGAGCGCTCTGCTTGAAAGCAAAGCTGTTATCTGGAAAATAGGCACAATCAAACGTAAAAAAATAAAGAGAATGAATGCAAAAGGCTAATATTGAAAGAAAAACTATAACCTAATGCAAAAAACTCATACAGAATGCGTGAGATTTTGTTTATCTACCCGGGTAGATACTGTCCATGCAAGTACATAAAAAATTCCATCCATGTGAGGGAAGGAATTTTCTTTTTACTAAAAATTTAATATTTGAGTAAAAGGGTTTCAATTTGAAATTAAATGGATTATAAAAAATGTCTCTCAAAAACTACAGTAGTTGGCACCCCTGTACAGTAGTTGCCACTGTACGGAAAAACAGTTTTTGGCGGCACCCGAAATTTATGATAATATGATAGGTAGCGATCTATTAAAATGCATTTATTTAATGCTCCTTTATTTGAAATTAATAAAAATGAAATTAATAAAAAATGCGAAACTTTGATAAATGGATTTCTCCATATATTCCGACCGGGATTCTTAAAAATGGCACCAAGTCGAAATTGAATAGCTGATCTTAGTATTAGTATGCTGCAAACTTTCGAAGCTCTCTTCTTTGAAATCTGTCCGCAACTTATTGCCGAAAGGCATTTCTTCTCTTTAGGCATTTTCAAAATCTGAAACAAATAACCGTCGTATACAACAGTTGTTGGTATCATCAAAAGGACAGTTACTGGAAGTACCAACAACACTATATTCTCATAACGAACAAGCTACATTTATTTGCCCAGTGGCTCAGTGGTTAGTGTGTTTAACTAGGGAGTCGGACAGAATCCCGAAAAATGTAATCCCGAAAGCCCAAAATCCCGAAAAACCATGACAAAACAATATCTAATACAAGTTCATATTGTAGTACGCAATTCCTGTTAGAAAACTTATTTCAGAACGCTCGTTAAGCGGCCCATAGACAATACACTTTTGTCTGCACCGATGTACTGACACCGGTGTGGCATTCCGCCATACACATCACACCGATCGAGACACCGACACCAAAAATCAAAAACTTTTGATTTTACTCGCACCGTGTCTGACACCAAAATCGGTGTGCGCACCAGCCGACACACAGCACACATTTCCTTCCGTACACCGACACCGGTGCAGACACAAGTGTGGTGTCTATGGGCCGCTTTTTGTTCCGCGTAGATTTAAAAAAAAAATTTTTTCCTTCGTCACATTTCACATAACGTTTTCTTAGTTGTTGCGTCTCACCGGCAATTATTTTAGCCAAACATGTTTTCATACGGATTTGCTCTTCACATAAAATAGCAATCATTGAATATACACCAATGTGTGAATGCCCTGCGAGAACTTTCAGCCGGCGACGGAGCCACGCCTCCACGTTGTTCTGTGTCCGCGGCAGATTTTGTTTCAAAAGGTTACAAACCGACCAAAAATTAGGGGAGTATGCAGGACTACCTGCAAGTCGGTAGGTAACGTTTTCTTTTTCTACTCACTTTGTATTACGATGTTCACTGGCTAACAAAAATCTAGTCGGTCAGCTATCACACTATAGAGATCAGCACAACTGAATGCACATTGCGAATTGCAGCGATACAATACAAAACATTATTACGGTAAATGGAATGGACAAACACTTGGGTATTTTACATTCAAAACAAAATAAAGAATCCCGAAAACGAGATCCCGAAAAATTATATAACATGAAAAATTTGCGCAAAATGTGCGGGATTCTTTTTTCAGGATTTTGGATTTTCAGGATTGTGGGTTTTCGGAATTTTTGTTTTTCGGGATTTTGGATTTTGACGAATATTTAAAAAAAGCTGACCAGATGAATATGAACAAATTACGAGATGAAAATAATTTCTTTTCTGACGAAAATGTTTTAACCTAGGTATTTAAAGTCCTTTTGACTAATTTCCATATAAGGAAAAAAATTAACTTCTGGCTATACCCAAAGATAGTAGATACAGTGGCCGGCATAAGTATTTTGACAAAACTAAAGTTAATTCTGCTCATAGTTTGAACTTACCTACTTCATGTAAATTTTGGCATCAATGGAAAGGTCATTAAAATTCCGTTGGAATGATACACAACTTTCCTTAACCCATTAAGTACCCATTGAAAATTTAGAACTTTTGTAAAAGTCTACTTTTTTGACTTTTATCCTCGGTCCAAAAAAATAATATTTTGATGCAAAAAGTTTCTTCAAACAATTCTAATAGTGACTGCAAAAAAATTTAAAAATTTAAAAATTTAGAATTTTTGTCAATGTCTACTTTTTTTGACTTTTATTCTCGGTCCAAAAAAAAAAATGTTTTGATGCAAAAAGTTTCTTCAAACAATTCTAATAGTGACTGCAAAAAAAATTTTTCAAAAATCTCTTCGCTAATATTTTTTATGATTTTTTGAATGGGATGATCTCAGAAAAATTTTGTATGAAAAGGAGGAAAAAGTGGCTAAAATAGTTATTTTTAGCAATTTTCAAAAAATAATAAAAAATATTAGCGAAGAGATTTTTGAAAAATTTTTTTTGCAGTCACTATTAGAATTGTTTGAAGAAACTTTTTGCATCAAAACATTTTTTTTTTTGGACCGAGAATAAAAGTCAAAAAAAGTAGACATTGACAAAAATTCTAAATTTTTAAATTTTTAAATGGGTACTTAATGGGTTAAGGAAAGTTTTCTATCATTCAAACGGAATTTAAATGACCTTTCCATTGGTGCCAAAATTTACATGAAGTAAGTTTCAAATTATGAGCAGAATTAACTTTAATTTGGTCAAAATACTTGTGCCCCCCACTGTAGCATCAGGATATTTAACTAAGAAAAATTATAACAATAAGTCCACGATCTATGGACTGAGCAACAATACTACATAAAGTGGTATACAGATGGACTGGTAACGGATGAAGGAACTGGTGGAGGTATGTTTGAGTCAGGAAATAAGCACATCGAATCCATGGACAAATGTTCCAGCACTAAGATGAAATATGCTCTATATCTAGATAGTTGGTGTCATTCTCGAGAAAAATTGCAGAAACTTCTTCCGATAGCCAAGCAGCCATAGCAATAGCCTTAATTGCCCCTATAGGCCCTGAAATATTTCGGAAGATAGGGGAACAAAGTCTTAACGAGAACAGTTCAGAATAATAGAAAAGGAAAAGAGGACTACAACTTCAATAATGCTTATAGGAAGTAGGTACATATAACCTAAAAATATAGTGTAAGTAAGAACAACCTTCCATTCGTCCCAAAAATAGAAACTCACACAAACGAATGGTTGCGAGAATCTAGGGATAGGGTGTCTACCGCCTGTTGCGCCACCTATTTATTTATTTTTTAAGAACAACCTAAGACTCCTAATAGCTTTTCGAACGAGGAACTGTAGACTCAGACAGGAACACCTTAGGAAAATAAATATATCCAGACGATGGTCACTCTGAAATGAGTCTAGTGCAATCATAGAATTCGGATCTTGCGGCGCATTGATTCACATTTGACTGTAACTCACAACAATACTTGGATTGTTTTCATAATGCACTACGTTTGCTGTGGCATCAGCGAAATCAAAGAAACAATTTTCCAAATTGACTGGAATAAATCCTGCGGCTGACTATTTTTGGCAAGTGTATGAACGTCCTAAATAACCATTGGGACAACAACTGAATAATATAGATAGAATTTAAGTAAAACCATTCTAATTACTCGTATTTCAATTCATTTGTCTTTATTGTTGGGCGGTTTCTTCAGTGGTCTTAAAGTAATGTCCATGGGGGTGGGATTGATGTTGTGGTGGTGGTGGATGTCCATGTGGACCATGATCGGGAATCCATACCTCTGAGCCGTGTCCGGGTGGTCCCTGGGGTCCTACTGGTCCCTGTGGTCCGGATGGTCCTTGTGGGCCTTGCTTGCCAGGTGGTCCCCATTTGCCTGGGTGTCCGGGTGGTCCATGAGGGCCGGGTGGTCCTGGTGGTCCGGGAACTGGGACTGGAACTTTCACGTACACGGGGAATGGAACTTTAATTACCGATGGAAGCTGACTAGAGTCGTAGAGTTTATGACCGTTGCCAACGCCATTGCCATGTCCGTTGCCAATACCGTGTCCAAATCCGTTGCCGAAACCGGCGCCATTACCACTGCCATAACCGCTACCATAGCCGCTGCTATGACCACTGCCGTAGTTATTACCATGTCCATATCCGTAGTTGGGGTACTTAGAGGGATAGCTTGAATAGCCTGATCCATAATAACCGCCCTGTGGCTTAGATGATTTGATCAGATCTTCGTTTTCGATCTCACCTTCAGTCTCATCTTCCTGGACCTCCTCATTTTCAGCAGATTCATACTCCTGATTTGACCTAGCTACCGCATTAGCATGGGTTTTGGGTTTTGGATGGTAAGCGCGACCACTGACGCTCATCGCCAAAAAGACGATGGCTGTAAAAGGAAACAAATAAATTTGTCAATTCCAAGTCGAGTTCTATGAAAGAGAATTCGCCAACTTACCAAAGCCAAACAAGATGAGTTGCTTCTGCATATTGATTTTCTACTGTTGATCTGAAAGAATTGTTTGCTTTTTATATCCACTTCTTTGGACAGTTTCGCCAAACCAAATGCAAATATATGTCGGCGTATCTATGACGCAAAAGAATATCGAGCAAAAGCTCTAGGCGTGTAATTATGTATTTATGTAGATACTAATTAGAATGCGTGAGCTAAACAGACAGACTATAGAGCGAAAGTAAAATTTATTCAACTTTTGGCTGATCAATTTTAATGGCTATACATGCGGCAGCTAATTTGGGAAGCATCCATTATAGATGGGCGATTTAAGTGAGCATATTGATCCATATTAAGGAGCTCGAGTTCATTGAACTTTTTCGTCAGATATCTTCGGTATTAACGGATGTCAATTATGCGGTACTTAGGCAATATTAGCAGCGAGATGAATGTTTCAAAAATCACCCAGGAAACTGTCATAAAAAATGTCTAAGTTGACATCTTTGATGGTTAGAATTGTCGAGCAAATTCCCAGCATCCTCCCACATCAGAATTTGGAATACTTTTTTTGTAAAACTTAGAATAACTTTCCGATCCAAAAATTAAATGTTTAAATTTACAAATGCTTTGGGATAACTTGCTTAGGTTAGTCTAGGTTGATTAGGGTTAATCACAGAAGACTATGCACCATATTGGGCCCATCGCCATCCTTGGGTAGCGTTTCACGGTCGAGACCTAAACCAATTCGCCCAAAATTTAATTTCCTACAAAACTTAAAAATGGGTTAAATTTTGTTTGAGAGGCCAACCTCCTCCAAATTGTCAAGTAAGTACCTTCCAGTTCCAAGGTGTTTCCTTCTATTCCGAGCAATAACTTGACATTCACATAAAAGGTGAGTAATATCCTCTGCGATCCTCGCAATACCTGCACGCGTCCGTATTTGTTAAAACTAATCTCCTAGCGTGCGTAGTCGCCATAGAGAGTATCCCTATCGACATTCGTATCTTTGATGTGATGAGTTTAAATAATTCTGTAGATTTTTTCATAACTAAATTCTGTGCTCTTCTATATATGACCATCTTATGTCTCCTGTTCTTAGTTTTCTTTGCCATGAAAAACACTGCATGTGTCCGGAAGTCTTAATGACTCGTAAAGGTCTAAGTCACTAAAATATTATACCTGACCCTGTAGCCTATTTGAAATTTTATTTTCATTTGATACTTCATTCTTGTTTCAGTCTTTCCCATCTGGGTATAGTACTTTGTACTGTACTTTTATCCGCTTTATCATCAGGGATATTGTGGGCGCAGTAGCGCAGTGGTTAGTGTGCTGGACTACTGTGCGAGGGATCCCAGGTTCGATCCCCGGAAAAACACAAATTACACCTTAAGGTTTTTTCTACTGCGCCACCTCTCGCGAACGTCTGACAAACATCCGAGAGTATGATTGTCCTGAAAAAGCTTCTCATTCAGCCGTTCGGACTCGGCATAAAATTGTAGGTCCCTTCCATTTGTTCCAAAAATAGAAACTCACACAAAACGAATGGTTGCGAGAAGCTAGGCCTTGGGTGTGTACCGCCTGTTGCGCCGCCTATTTATTTATTAATTTTTTTCATCAGGGATATTGGAGAAAATTCCTTGAGTATGGAGATGTGTCCTACCTGCCGGGTTTAAAGGACAACGGATGACGGCGCTATGAAAAAGGACTAGTCCTTCTAAACTCTACATGCAGTCGAGTCCGCAGGAACGTAGGCTTCTCAGGAACAATTCGAAGAAATGCTGAGCTTCTAATCCAGGTTTTTTTACCAGTAGAGTTACTGACAATTGAATAAAACCAATTTCTTCAGGCTCTAAATGGGTGACTATGACCAAAATGCTGTTGTTAAGCATAACGTACCATTCACAAGAAAGAAGACCATTTCATCTCCTCCAACGAAAGAATAACCATCAGTCCTCCTAACATGGCATACAAGATCCTACATAGGTGCCATATTATATGAACGCCTAAACCGTACACACAATCCGAAGTGTGGAAAACTGAAGGTTAATGTTGTTCGTTACCAAATAGCAGTATATAATCCTGGTCGCACTTTGCTGGGCTCTTTCAAGAATGAGAATAAATTCCGAATACTTTGGAATGTCTATAGGTCTGCTATTCCATAACCTTTCTAATGTAACCAAAGTGCAGTTTAAGAGTGTACAAGTAGAGAGGAAGAGGTTTTCAATTCCAATCCAAATGAAGCCAATAATAATGTTGGCGTATTTTCTGACAGTCGAAATATTTACTTCCAATGTATCTCAGCGGTTTATCAATTTCGTTAGAAATATTATAGACCTTATAACTGACTTTTTTTTTGCCCAAGTGTCCTTTTATCTTCTAGTTTATGGTGATTTTGGCTTCATAGAATTTGGATGGAAAATGTTTTTCCAACGAGAATTTGCGGCTAGCTAGAAAGATAATTCGTATATAGATAATTTTTACTTTTCATAATTTCCGTGCCGTTTCGGATGATCATTATTTTTGTTTTGCCTTTAAATTCCACTTGCTGCAGTGTTTCTGTAATTTTTGTTGATCATGAGTTGCATCATCCTAGGTGTTTCCGTCAGTAGGACGACAATATCGCCATACTGTGACTTGGCAGCTGTTTTATTTCTGTCTTCACAAAAAAAAATTTGCAGGTAGTAAATTAGTTAGTAAAATGATAAATGACTAGAACCATAGTAGCTATAGGCTAGGCATATTAAAATCGTTCACAAATGAGAAGAAATACATTTAGTTTCAGATGGTTTATTTATTGTTGGCAAGCTCTGCAGCAACAGCAAGTTCCAGCCGTAACAGCGATTTGCAGGACGTAATGGATGTGCTTGCACTTTTATCGGTTGATTCAAGCGAATCAGGGAATCAGTGGCAGTGCATAAACTCCTTACACAACGCACTGTGCATTTCAGCAGTCCCAGTATGGTCCCAGTGTCTCTTCCTAAGGGCAAATTTTGAGTTGCAATCTTTTTTGTCCATATTTTGATTGTTGAGTATGATGTTTGTTTGTTTTCTTTTTTTTTAAAGGGAGACTGGGGCACCTTGGACCACTTTTTGCTTTGAGGTCTCATTAAATCCTATGTGTTTAAATTATTGGCCTTTAAATTATTCTCACTCTTAGAAATGCAAATACCTAAACTTTGGTTTGGCCAAATAACTACGTAAATTTAGTAAAGGCGTATAATTTATTTTTATTTAAAAGCGAAATAGATCCTTTTGCTCAAAGGTACCCCCATGCTGAGCAGTTTTGAACAGCAGTATTTTTTGGAGTATTGCTTTTGGCAGCTAATAAGCTACTACAAGCTTTGTATTAAAAAAAACGACTTAACAGAAGCAACTATTTTACAAATGACTGAAGAAACTTTATAAAAACAAAAATAAGTTCAGGAATTTCGGTGTTCTCTATGTTCCCGCTTTAATGGCTGGTGGTATCTTAGCTTTTTTTTCAACTTCACTTACAGACCACTTGTTCAAACTTGTCCCAACTGTTTTGTTCGAACCTGTCACAATAGGCGACAGAAAAATGTACATAATGTACTTTTAAATATTTTTTAAATGTTGCTTTATTAGCAATGTTGAAATGAGCCTCACTTTCAAATGTGGCCCAGTATCCCCTATTAATTTTGGTTGTCAAATTAGTGTCATTTATGACACAATCGATAGCACTTTCGATAACATTTGAAGCAATCGTAGATTGGTAGCACAGTTTTTTTTCCATGTTTAAGGCATAAGCCCCAATGATTATCCGGGCTAACGAATCCTATATAGGATTGCGTATTTTTAAGGAAATAGGTAGGATTGCAAAAAAACGCACCTAATATCGTCACCATACATGCGGCTTTCGATCAGCAACACAACTCAATATCGGTTGAACGAAAAATGTTGCATTTGTCTTAAGTTTTCCCTATGATAATGTTTCTTCCTAAAATAAGCTACTCGAAGTTCAACCGAAAATTTCTTGATAAAAAATGCTTGAATTTTTTTTTTGCTTTTATAAATTTATTTGTTACACAAAGTTTATAACATACTTTTTTGTATAAGTTAAGGCTATAATGATCATGATTATGATGATCATACAATTCTTTAGATGGATGCCATTTTTTAAAGTTATATTCTGTAGATACGTTTAAAGTTAGTACAATTAAAATTTGAGTCCTGCAGAGATGAACGTACAATACATAGGGCCTTACCAATAATCATTTTTAGTCTTCAACTTAAATATTTTGACGGTCACAAATTGATAATTTTATATGGAAATTTTCACCATTGTGACTTCGTAAAATTTAGCCTGGACACTAAAAAATTATTATTAGTACCGCGGATATCAGATTTGAATGACTTAGTTTATTGCGGTTTTTAGTACGAACAACAGTCACGATAGAGAAAATTCTTGGGATCCCTACGTACGGAGATATTTTCCAAAATCCCTTATTGGACATAATCTCTCATTTTTTTAAATCTCTTTTTCCAAAATCTTCCGGGACGAAATCCCCTATGCCAAAATCTCCCATTTACATACATACTTATTAAATCCCTCGTTAAAACCCCCTGTTCCACAGTTTGAAAACTATCCGTTTTTTAAACGCGTAGTTTTGACAGTAAAATTAAGCAAACAACATAATATAAACTTTGCATATACCCAATTTCGCACATAGCTATACCCGCTACCGCAAATCTGACAGTAAACCCAAGCATACGGGTTGCATACGTATCTCACTCACTCTGTCGTGCGACACAATCAATAACACCAAATTTAAAAATGGGAGATTTTGTCCCGTGGGGACTTTCTCTCAGGGTCTTTTGGAATAAGGGATTCCAGCACAGGGGATTATGGAATAGAGGATTTTGGAAAGGGGATTTTGGAAAAGAAGATATCATCACCAACCCGTGTGGAACTGAAAGAATTATGTTGCCCGACCATAACGCTGGGTCCATCACTACTTACCCACCTAAATTATCTACTTACTTAACTAAAAATTATCAGAAATATAACTAAGTTAGAAAGTGCAGAATTTAATTACCATTCAAATACCAATTACTAATGACATTTTAAAGAGAAATTTCATTAACTCTAATAAGCTCCTTAAAACGTTCGTAAAAAGATGCAGCAAAACAATCTGCTCCAAGATGTATCAAATCCAACAATTTTACGGCGCCATGAAAAAAGGCCATCCGACATAAGGCCATATTCGAACGTATGACCTTATGTCACTTTGCAAAAGCGTCATAAGACCACATTTTTTGCGACATAGGGCCATATTTCCATCATGCCCTGAGAGCCTTATTTTGCTCAGTTCAAGTTAAATTTTTAACCATTTTTTTTTTTAAATACTTCTCTCGGGAAAGGCGAACCTATAACGCTTCAACAGCGCCCCGAAATGCTTGCAGATGTATGTTAGTTCTGCACCTAAATTGCTGCAAATTGTATACTTCTGGAAATATATCCCCAGGAAGCGAATTCCAAAGTTTGCTTGTCCTGAAGGAGTTTTGGAAATTAGTTTTGGAAAGTTGATGTCCTCGCGGTTGTCAAGTGAACTGTATGGTCATGAGCATTAGCAGCCTGTCTTGTGAGGCGCCCAAAAGTTGCATTTCGAGGGATAATGTCTTTGAGTTCGTCGGAACATCTACCATGGATCTATAGTACCTATAGAACAAGCATAGGTCAGCGACTTGTCTTCTGTGCACCAACGGTTGAAGATTCGATGTGAGTGTAGGGTCTCCAATAAGTCGAACTGCTCGTCTCTGTATGCTGTCAAGTAGGTTAAGTGAATGTTTTGGGGCCGAGCTCCATATATGGGAACAATATTCCAGGCCTGGCCCAACCTGTGCTTTGTAGAGAAGGAGAAGTTGCTTGGGACTAAAGTACCTCTTTGCTCTAAATAGGTAGCTCAACTTATCGGACGCTGATCTAGCGATATAGGATATGTAGTCCTGCCATGTGATTCCTGAATTGACTGTGACTGCTAGAAGGTGCATTGAGTCCTTGGGATGGATTGGATGGTCATCCATTTGGATCTGAGGAACTGTTGTTACATTTTTCCTAGAAAATGTTGTGAGCTGTGTCTTGTTTGTATTAAATACAACCAAGTTGTCTTTTCCGCACTTCAAGATTTTATTCAGATCATCATTCAGAGAACTAATTTGTTCACATCTCTGACTGTGTGATGTAGCCGCATTCACAGGCCCACTGTTCGAGATGGAGGATATAAGAGTGCTGTCATCTGCAAAGCTGTAGATATTATTATTTGTCGATGCAAGCAAATCATTGATGTGGAGAAGAAATAGAGTTGGAGAAAGAATAGATCCTTGAGGCACTCCTGCATTGATAGCAAACGAATTAGATGATACACCATCAACAACAACTTGGATCGATCTTCCCAGAAGAAAATTGTGCATCCATCCAGAGTTGTTGTGGTAATCCATAAGACGCTAACTTGCCTAATAGGGCTCTATGCCAGACTCGGTCAAATGCCTTTGATATGTCCAAGGCTACAGCTCTTGATTCGCCGTGTTGTTCAATTGCTTGCGTCCATAAGTGTGTTACGTAGCTTAACAGGTCTCCAGTGGAACGACGACTCCGAAATCCGTATTGCCTGTCGCTTATTAACCGGTGGCCTTCTAGATATTTCATTATTTCGACATTTATTGCCTTTTCCTTTACTTTTGAGAGCATTGAAAGTAACACTATTGGACGATAGTTTTGAGGCAGACATTTCCTCCCTTTCTTTGGAATAGGTTGAATCCGAGCGGTTTTCCAGCAAGAATGAAACGTCTTCTGTGAGTACGACATGCTAAACAGCTTGCAAAGTACAGGGGCAAGTTCTGATGCACAGCTCTTGAGTACTATAGCCGGGATTCCGTCGGGTCCCGTTGCCTTATTGCAATCTAGTTCTTTAAGGATGCGTTGAATTATTCGAGGCCGAAATTTCATTTCTGCCATCGCAGCAACAGCTATGCAGGATATCAATACATCTTCTGCATGGATAGTTTGTAGTTCGGTCATATTAATCGTGTTTAGTGCCCAATCTAGATTTGCTTGTTACTTGTTTTCTTTCTCTATGATATACCCGATCAAAAGTGTTTCAGATGCCCAAGGCGACGGCCTTGGCTCCGCCATGCATCCATTATGTGTGTTTCATAGCTCAATAGGTCTCGAGTAGGACGACGGCAGCAAAATGCGTATTGCCTGGCTAACGTCTTCTACATATTTGACTACTTCATTTATTGCCTTTTCGTTTTCCAATACCATGAATAGCATAGAAAACAAAGTTATTGAACGGAACTTTTGCTGCAAAAGTTTATTTCCATTTTGGGAGTCACGGGCCGTTTTTCAGCATGAAAAGAAATTCTACTGAGAGTTGGACAGCTTAACAAGCTCTAGCGAACAGTTTGTATGTCCCGTTGCGTATATACATATACAATCCAGCGGTATAAGGATGCATTGAATTGCCTCCACAGACACCCGTCGTCGATGTTTATTTTAACCTTCGGGATAGTTTGCGAGTCCATTTTGCTATCCACCTTTCTTTAGGTGTTGTTGCTAGCGAACTGTCTCCGTTCACTCAAAATTACTCCAAAAGCGACAATTCTGTTATTCACCTAAAGGCGTTCAGCCAAAAATGCGCTACGTAGCTGAAGATGATTTTTTGATAATCAATTTTAACTATTGTATAATATAAAATAAAAATTAGATATTAATTAATTTAAATTGGAAACTCTGCCACTCATTGAATTGTATAACACTTTTGTATAAATTGCTAAGACTCTATAATTCTAAATAAAATCTATGCAGTATTTTACTATTTTGAGTTTTCCTCACTTTAAATGTCTAATCAAAACTTGTTATAAAATAAAAATGTAAAAAAAAAACACTATATCGATTTTAAGGGTATCTTTAAATAGCTACATTGTTATAAAATAAAAATGTAAAAAAAAAAACACTATATCGATTTTAAGGGTAACTTTAAATAGCTACATGATGCTTTTACTGCCGTTCTTCATTTTTACTATAGGGAACTGATTCTAAAATTCATTATGTAGATTGTAGACAATTTGATCAATTTACTCCATTACTATAGTTTATTGTCCCCATTTGAGCCATTTATTAAGAGTCATTATAAATGGGCTCTATCTAAGCCCGTCGAACAACCAAAGGTACAAACCTTTAACGTTGCCTATTATACTGACGTATCGGGTTTTGAGTTGCTTTCTTCTCTTTATAGCACATAAATAATCATTTAATGTTCCAACTAGAATTATGTCCCAAATGAAGAGGCCTGCAGGTAGAAACGCATTCATTAGAGTGTCATCGACCTATGCGCATATAATCTATTTGAAATCTCTTAGAAAGGGCGATGCGGTGAAATTAAAGAATCAAGAGAAGAACATTTAATTTGTTATGTAAATTGAGGAAGTTATAGCCCTATACCTTTTTTCTGATGATCCCCTGAATTAGTTTATTGGTTTCCGATAGCAACATTATATCCCTTGCCCTGGTGGAGGCTGTTTTTTTATGATTTCTGTAAATTTGAGAAAATCCATTCCTTTTTTACCCATATGGGTATATTTCATCTAGCTGGACCCCTATTTTATAGGAGTATCTGTGGCTTAATACAAAAGAAGACCTAAGAAGGTATGGATGGACTCTTCTTTCGATTTGAATTAAAAATATAAATTTCCAGCGACGTTGTTGGAGACGGAAATTACAGGAAAATCAAATGACAGTGTTGGCTGTAAATCAGTTACCCTATAACTACGAATACAATTCATGAAAGGCTCTTATAAGAATGAGGTGGCCATAAAATACTTCAGCTAAATGAGAACATTTTTACATTAGAAAATAGCAGGAGATAAATATAGGGTAGTACAATGGATCGGGACGCTGTGGTCTGAGTGCTCAAGGATTTGGAATTCCCTTAAAAAATAAAATAAAATAAATAAATAAATACCCTGTCAGCTAATTATTCCGGTTAGGAAATACAGGCAAGAGCAGAATTCCTCATTTCTATCGGATTGAACAGATAGCGACCAAATAAATTGCATTTCGTAGATATAGCATTACGGATCGAAGAAGAAGGCGTATCGGTATAAATAAAGTATAAACAGCTCACTGGCGAACGTAGTATCAGGATATCTGGCGACCTCCGAATCAGCGAGCCATTATCTGTACCTACTGATTGGAATCCGTACTTGTGGTCATATGGGTCCAAAAACTGAACAAAAATAAGTACCTAAACCATAAGCAAGCAATTTCTGAGTCTGGTGCTCTCAAACTACCGATTGGTACAACCTTTAGGCTAACTTCCAGTATTAGGCTCCTCCGCAACCATGGCAGCTAAAAACTTCGCCACCAAAGTTGGTGCTGATAGTCGCGGGGACGGGGAGGGCTCAACTCAATCGTCTGGATCTGCATGTCGCATTGCTTGCTTTCTGTAGCTCCTTAGAGACCTCCCCATGATCAGCTCTCTGAAAAACGAACTCAACCTTTTGGGTCACGAGAGTGGTCAAGGAGATTTTATCAGGCTTCTCGAGAAAGTATTCCATGTCCAAATAACAATGGTTGATTGAGGAATCCTCTGTGCGGATGTTAACTGCAGCAGTTTCTCGCTCCTGCAAACAAAATAATCACTTCAGTGACGTGCTAAAGGCATACCCTACCTTGTGGATGCTGTCATAGTGACATTAATGCGGCAGAATCACCCCTGACAAGAGAAGGAAGGTCGAAGAAAAGTTGGCCACTAGATTCTTACACTTCATATGAAGCTGATCGCATGCGCTGATGAAAGGTCTGCAGTTATTTCTAGACTATAATTCCGTTTTTAAGTAAAGTGTGGAAAGCGGCGCAGCTTGAGACTGTCCATCCTGACTGGGCCGTTTGCTGATACGACTCATAAGTCATAAACATTTAAGTTCAACATAAACTCTTATCTGACAGTTTGTGCCATACAAAAAGTACCCCATAAGAAATTAAGTAGAACTTAAATCGTTATGAGTCGTATCAGCAAACGGACCTAAGAGGGTTAAGAGGGTTCGAAGCGTGTTACATGCGGCGATTAAGGAGGACCTCTTATGGCTGCCAAATAATACAATAACCGCAGGAGATATCACTATTTTTAAAAATACTCAAGCCGCGATAATCAAATCTCTGACGGGAAATCCCAAACTAATGCTCTTAATTGTACGGCCTAAGATACATAATGGGAAACGAGGTTCTTCTAGGGAGTTTTGACACAGGAAAACTCGCTGGCTTTAGAGCTGAGGGTACAAATTGGTACCTGTAAACTGAAATTAAGTCTAAATGCGATCAACAAGGCAAACTACATCTGCACACATGGAAGGAACGTACATATCCCTAAGCAAATCTGGCTAAATTTGAATCCAAGAAAATCGGGACTCAACTTGTCGCAAATCAGTATTGTTATTGCTGACATGCGACTGGACAGTATACCCCATAGGTCATCATGCCAGAAAGTTACCACTTTCTTACGATTACTTCTATATAAGCCGCCAGTGCGAAGAGTAGAATGAAGTAATTTTCCCCTACAATTGCGTCCTGTCTTGTCTTAAAGAAATATAATCCTGCATCTCGAAGCCTTTTCCTTGACAATTTTGGCGACTCGTTAACACAAAACTGTATAGTAATAGATCTATGTGATATCACAAAGGCCTAATCTATAGGTTCCCTTGCCCATTTCATTAAGGCTTACCTAGGAGGAACATATTTTTTAACGATTTTTAGCTTTACCCAAATTGTTTGCATGAGTAGCATGCTATCTCCAGGGGTATTCCAGGGATAGCTACAATCCAGGGGTATTTACAGTGGACTGATCAGAGGTTTAAGTGATTTCCCATAAATGGAGAGCCGACTATCCTAGTGGACAATATGCACTTCGACCAATTCTCCCCCTTTCACAAGTATCTACACCTTAAAGAAACTTGTTATTTGCGACAATACTATCTACCTGTAACCTGTCACTTAGCTAGTCACTGCATGATATCAGGGACCTATTTTTCGAATCCTTATGACTTGTCTGCACATTTAATACCAATATTATTATCTTGAACTTGATAAGGGAGTTCAAGATAACTTTTTAAACGTAAAAATTAAAGAAACAACAATATCAACCAAGCAAAATTATCGCAAACAGCACAAACATAATTGACAATCTATGTGATCTGACATATCGACCAGTAACACCTTGCTTCAGGTATACTCCTCAACTTGAATAAAAACAAACCAAATTTAATATCATGAAATGTACTCTCTTGTTATAATGTCCGTAAACGTTGCTATTACAAATTGCCCTTATCATATGTATTTAAGCCGGTCCTGGTGGTCCTGGTGGTCCAACGGGTCCCTGTGGGCCAGCTGGTCCGGCTGGTCCTCTTTGTCCACGATATCCTGTGGGACCACGACGACCTCGTGGACCTTGTGCTCCTGGTGGTCCAGCGACTCCATCTCGTCCGTCTGGCCCAGGTAAACCAGGTGGTCCTACTGGACCAACACCTCCTTGATCACCATCAGGTCCCTTGACACCTTTGTTTCCGGGTGGACCAGTTGGACCTGGTGGGCCTGGTGGTCCTGGTGCTCCCTTCTGAGTGTAGTAGATTTGATTTACTTGACCTCCGCCGCCGGAGCCGCCTTTCGCGGCAACGCAGACCACTAAGATAGCTACAAAAATATAAAAAAAAAAAATAAATAAATATCAAACCCGTTCTCTATATTTGATTATCATTTTCATGTAATGCTTACCAAGAACAATGCACATGTATGCCTGCATGGTTGTGCGCTTTCTAACTCATCATTCCCATCGTTCTACCATTTTATATCAAATGCACTAGATTCACTGGAAATTTCCCTCTGGATAGCACCGTGTGCGCTTTGCACTTCATTGCTTAGTTTTTCTTTTCTTCCTTTTTCCCAACTGGACGGGACAAGTGAAATCGAGGCGTGGCCAAGTGGCTGGAATGATTTTCTTTTAGATACCTGCCTGCAGTATGCTATGGATACATCTAAGGTCAGTTGGAATTTTACCCATAGTTCTTGGAGAAGCTGCATCCCACTTTCGAGCAAACGATTTCTCTGCATGTAAAAAGTTGTCACATTGTATACCAATATAAAAACTATTTCAGAATCCCACAATGTATCCGTATCTTTATATATTGAAGTGCATAATATGCGACCCCTTATGGTGGCCTAAAATAACAATTGACGTATGCAACGACCTGAGCAACTTTGGTGACTGGGTATACATTATCTTAAAATTATGTTTCATCTATGTAAATTTTAAAGGTCTACGATCGGGTTATCGACGGCCCATCACTGACGTGGGTTTAACATCAACCACAAAAGTCCTACTTTGAATGTAACAAAGTTTATTAATCTGAACAGGTTTTAGAAGAGGAGCCTATTCATGCTGCGATGCAATAGTAAACCCATTTTACTAATAGGCAGATATTTGGTTATTAACTTTGCAACTTTATACAAACATTGACAGCGAAATGTTAAATATGTACGTATAATGTAGCTATGTACAATTTTTTCTAAACTTTTATTTGTCATTTTATTTATTTCTACCTACATAAAATAATGTGTAGATAGAAATATACTCATAAGATAGATATTTTTTATATTTTTCAAATCAATGAGCATAACTTTACCGTCTGCCCGGTTGAAAACTGAAATATTGGTAGGCAGAAATTCTGGCCCAAGATACTGGTGGGAGCCTTGTTCTTGACACTATACACCACTTCTGAGAAACCGTGAAATAAGGACTTGTTATGTGGCCCGAAGTGTGTTTCAAGTAATCAAGAAGGCAATTGCATCAAGGTGGAGGTGAATAATAAATCTACATAATAGTTTACACCTCCGGGTGACGGAGGTCTGTGGATATATTTTCAAGCACTGCGGGAAATTTTAGACTTTGTAAAGAATTTGTTCGATACAGTAAATGACAGTTCGATGCAGATCGTTCAGGTTTTCAACGAATTAATCTTTTAAGCTCTAAGGTATAACCTTCCGCAAAATGGCAATAGCTGGACAAATGCAGAGGAAGTGCATAACGGTTTCTTCTTCAATTTCAAGTTTCCGTTCCCATAGGGACAAAACCGAACCTTATTGTTTTTGCTACGATGCATGTCTTTCCGCACCCACTAATCCAATTTTGTTCCTAAAGCTAATTATACACGATTGTAAGATCTTACAAAATTGTCAGATCTGTCAGTGCTCTGACAATGTCTTACAATGAATTCCGTCATTTAAGATTCACTTGTAAAAATTGCATTCTCCCAAATTTATAATTATTATTTTGTATTATGTATGTATCCTTGTAACGTTCTTCATCAAACTGCGCCGTACTAATTTCTTCAGCTTCACTTCGGTATGTTCTGTAATATTTTATACCTGGGTGGTTTACTGTCTTCCCAAACAATCTTGGAAAGAAGTTTCATATCTTTTTTTTGTCACCTTTTCGCCTCCTATTATGCGAACCAAACTCGTGTAACCTGCCATTGGTAGATTTACTTAACAAATGGGATTGCCAGGATGGCCATTTCAGCTTCCGTTGAAATCTAGGCAATTTCATAGATGAAGTCGAATGTTTTTCCAGAGTCAAGACTCTCCATAGGCTTCGCTGATAACATATATGTATAGAGCAAATGGACATAATTTTATCTCGTAGGGTTGGTAGAGAGAAACTTCGCCTGAGTTGACGCGCATATGTCGAAAAGGACTTTAAATAACTTGTAGTGCAGAACTGGAGGCAATTGGGTAAGAAAAGTCGATAGTATTGTTATATGCGGCCTTGGTTCATCCAGAAGAATAGAAACGCCTAAGTAACTAAATAAGTGATGCACAGCAAAGAGATTGAACGAGGGATATAAGTTGACTGGTTGTATTTATGTGAAAAGTTAATAGATTGGTATTTAGCGGCACTGAGCTCTTCTAAGCAATTTTTGGGCTAAAAGGTGAGAGTCATATTGGGGAGAAATGAAAATTTGCGTATCATTTATGGCCAGTTGCACAGTCAGAGTTTAAACTGAAGTTTAACTAAACCTGACCGAGAGTTTAAACTTTTGGTTTAACTCGTTCAGTTTCACAGTTCAAAATAATCTGCCAGTTAACTAAACGCAGTTGTGGAAGCGCAAAACAATTTCCCTTAAGGGGATATTTTTCTACCAGCGCACTTTTGATCAAATAAAAGGTTATTGCTTTTCGCTACTTCATCTATTTTACCATTTGGAAATAAAAGAAAATGTGTGCAATATTATTACATTATGTATTTTCGTATTAACGAAGTGTCCAATTAATTATTGCAATTCGGACGCATGTGATCACAGGTACTGCTTCTTGTCACTCACTGGGTTTTTACCACATCCGACGGGTACGTCGCCAGTAATGATAACGAATATTGAAAGGATTTTGTGAGCCTCTAATTAGGGTAGTTGTCTGGCAATAGGTACGCGCAAAGTTGTTTGCTGGTGTTTCTTCAAAAATCTGTGTTATCTTGTTCCGGTTATACTTTTTTTTAAACAAAATATCTAATCTAGATCTGTATACAAAAATTGTAAGAACTCCGAAACCTTTTAACTGAACAAGCTCAAATTTACAGGCATTGTTCCGAGAAATGTGCATTGTATAAAGCATAGAGTAGGTATTCTTGTTTCAGCCAAAACAAAATATGAAAAATTTGAGTATGTATAGATATAATTTTGTTCGCCAAGAATCTAAAGAAATCACTAGTAGTATTACAAAAAAATAATCGTCATTTCCACACACTAAATTAATTATTTTGTATTGAAAAAACCTCAATAGGTACTATTTACGCTTGTCTACATTATGTTTGGACTAAAATCTACCTGATTCACATGAAAAAAAGGGTTTTTCCTTGAAAAGTATATTGGTTGAAAATCTATTGAAATTTTCTGATGACATTTTTTAACAGTGGGTTTACCGCAGTAATGCTGAAACTAATCATAACTCTAGTTTTCATTCATATAAATTCAAGAAGTGTAGCACCCAGACAATTTATCTCTTTTATTCTCTCTCTCCGTATGAAATAGCAGCTGTCAAACGAAAGTTTAAACGGCAGAATGCAGGCGTTTAACTTAAACCGAGAGTTGAACTCCACTTTGGGTTTAAACGAACACAGTGAAACCGAAAATTTGTTGAACGAAGGTTTAAACCAAAACGAGAGTTTAAACTCTGACTGTGCAACTGGGCATTAGTCTTACGAAAAAAAGTAGGTATAATATGTTTTTTGTAGGCAATTTCCTAAGCTAAAAATTTGCCATACACTATTTTTCGATAAAAGTAACTGTTAACGAGATATTCGTGAAAAGCAGTTTATCGTGACCTTTGACCCCGCGTAACATTTTTAGCGGAACATGTATCGCTGGGGACTTTTGGGATATTGTTTAGAACCACAAAGGAAGGTTCATGCAAAAATCCAGCTTTCCCCTAATTTTTCCGAAGTGAATGTCTTTATTCCCCGTATTAATATTTAGCATCATTAAGAGCCGGCATCCCTTATTTGCGGCCAGATTTAGTAAGGCACCCGTCTATCATAACAAACAGGAAAAAATTAACTTTAATTTGATATATAAATAATTTAAAAAGCAAGTGAACGATATTCGCTTACGAAAAATCGATTAATAATAATTTAATTAAAAATACTAGCGGCCACTTTTTGATAGGCACCCTGGTAGATATATACATATTCTCCAAATCATAAATGTTTGTAAAGATTATGTTTTTAGAAAAAAACCGATGAGCGTAATAATTCTGCACCGGGATCTTAGACTATGGGTAGGTTCGCGGATGCAATGTTGGGTAGGTTCACAGATGCAATGTTGGTTGAGTGCATCTGAAAATTTAAAGAGTAGGACGTTGAGATGGGATGAAGAAGGTTGCATGATGTCTAGCGGCTACTCCAGAAACGGGGGAAGGTTGGATGAGGAAAGTCACAGTGTGCCAAGATGTGATGAAGCCAAGAGTCTGTTCCTTTGTTGAACATTTGTGGTGCCAACAAAGAAGAGTTCGGTACAACTTTTTTCAAATTTAATTTTAAGTGAGCGAAAAGTGCTCACACTCACTCACAAGTAAGTCCTCATAAGGCAAATTAATTTTTCGAATGTCCTGTAAAATTATCGTGGATGATCTGTGAATTTTGTTGGTGCTTTTGATCGCAAATTTGGAATAAAAATCTGATTAACAGTCGTCGAGAGGAAGTGCCCGAGGTGTCCGTCGGTATATGCCGGTCGTGTCACTTGTTAAGTGGAGCCTTCCAACCCATCACTCAATAAACAAGGATCAAAGTACCAAAATCAAAGTATATCCAATCACCACCTCCACAAATCGCGCTCCGTAAAAGAGAAGGCACAGCAGTTGAATTTTATATTTGTTTGAAGTCATCGCTTGGAGATTTATGTGTGTAATTGTCCCAAACGTGCGTGAGATAGGTTTTGAGTTAAATTTTTCTTTGTTACTTCTTTTAAGAATACACTTTTAATTTTCTTTGGCAAACGAAAGGTAAATTTCCGTGGTCCGTTTTGTCATTTTTTTTTGTTTTTCTTTATTCTCCCCACCCTTCCCCAAACTGAGCTCAATCTGGGTAGGAAATAGTTGGGAATTAGGTAGTTGTGCAGACCATGACCTGCGGGAATTTTATCAAGAGATTTCGTAAATTTTTTTAAACAATAGTCAATGTCGAGTCATTTATTTCTAGTCTTTTATGTATTTATATATAGTTTTGTAATTTAGCCTTTTTTATATTTTTTTAAAACTCGGTTGCCAAATAATTACAATTTCAATGATAATATTAATAATTAAAACAAAATCTTTCATAAATAAATGTGCCTATCCACGCTGAAACTGAATCCAAAGCGTTTGTATCAAGTGCATTGACACGTGATCGGTCACTAAATTGAGATTTCAGGGGGTGTGGAAGGGTAAGTATAGACATCAACCATAGTTGGGGAAGTTCAACTTTGGCCACCGAACTTCCGGGTAGGGTGGGAAAACGGCCGCGCTGGCATACATCTTCAGCGCCCTCTGAATGTGGAAACGTCCGTCCGCGTCTAAAAGGAAAAATAAGAAAAATTAATGTCGGCACGATATATGTTTTTTTAGTACCTAGGTAATGTTGTTGTGTGAGGACAAGAATCCTTACCATTCCGGGGAGCAGGGTCGAGCGAAGCAAGCGTGCCACGTTCCTCGCATACAACACTCTTTCCCGTCTCATTCCGTTCCTATCCAAAATCCCATCCATACCATTCTTCCTGTTACTATTCAGCTCCCAACGCCCTCTATAAATCTACTTGCCTATTACACGTGACAAACCTCGAGCGCCGACTACAAAGAACAAGACCGTTCGACCTAGCGCTGTGAGGAAAAACCACATATAATGACGGTATTAGTAGGTGCGTTCGCTGGAAAGCTACCTACCTTACACGATTAATAAATACTACAGAAGCATAAACTACTTGTTAAGGTAACTTAGTCGTAGACATCACAAAACGAAAAAATTAGAGGAACAAATTTCTACTACTATGGACGCGTGCGGCCGGCCCCCATAGTGCCACTCTGAGGGGTGAGGTTTAGTCCTTAGGCATATATTGGCTGAAACCTATGGTCAAATAATATATGAGTCGGACATAACCAATGGTACGGACCATTGGTATCTTTTGAAGATCACCTCCAGGCGCAAAAAAAAAAAAAAAAAAAAAAAAACGTTGGTCATACAAGGAAATTTGTTTTCAAAATATGTGCATCCTAGCTCTTACCGATAAGTCAGGACGAATATAGCTATGATATTTCATCGAATAGTTGTACACCATTTAAAAATAAGTCGGTTATTTTCTGAGAAATAAATGGTACACTTTTCTCAATACTTGGCCAATTGGGGTCTTCATCAAATAAAATCCTCTCAAGTTCTTCTTACTTCCAAAAACGTAGAATTCTATTGGCAAAACTACAGTTTCTGTGCCGATACTTCGTAGGGTTCAATTGCCCAAAAATTAATACTCTATGTATAAAGCATACAATTTGTTCGTCAGTGTTTTAAATGACAGTTTCAAAAATAAAGAACAAAATCCGACCTTTATTAAAACGAAAAAAAAAAAATACAAGACAGAGGTAAAAAAGAAAGGACTGTCATTTTAAATAAAGACGGATGGTGAGCGTAGTAATATCGTACCTATTTTAAAATATTTAAACATAATGTCCTTCACAAAGCGTCAAAAACCAATCGTGCCAATTAATTGTATTAATGGTGAAGTTATTGGGAGGAAATGCAAATTCGCTACTTTAACCTCCACTCTCAGCAAGGCAAGAAGTCTATTGCGGTACATAAAATGGTTTTCAAATTAATTTAAAGACAATAGGGGTCTGCCACTAAAATCCTATATTAACTGTTCTCCAAACTATTTTTAAATATTTAAATATTGTTCAGTTGGTTGTGTGACCTATACGCATCTTGAATCTGAAGAAATGAAAGCATTCAAAAGCAGTTTCTACAAGGTGGCGCAAAAGTAATCCTCCTATCAGAAAATGCTATAAATTTTGCGAATGGACCCTAATGTCAGTTCTGTTTTGACATTTGTGTAGTAAACACATGCGAAATACACGTTAATAAACAATGTTACGCTACACTGTTGTAGCATATTTGGGGCTGGAGTGTGTACTCCATAGCCTTCACATGACTACTGCCATTAAAATTGAAGGAAGCAAATGTCTAAACTAAACTGTTATACACTTTATTCCATCTTCTCTCATAATGCCTCCTTTCTAACAATGTTTTCCGGCTGCTCAGGGCTGGGTGTGGGAAGAGAAGAAAACGGAATATAGTTAAAGCTGATCTTAAGAGATCATACCACCGCTAGAGAGTAAGAAGACAACGTAATTCACAGAGAGTACCAAAATATTGCGGTTTCCCTCAAAAGTCTACACAACGATCACAGCTGATCATACCGACTATTTGGAGTGATAAGAGCATCTCCATCAAATGCGTATGACGAATGCAAATGAGGGATAAGGGATAACTACTAATAGGGGGGTTTTGTATGCTAGCTGAAATGCATACTGGCTGCTGTCAAGGACTGATGAGAATGATGGGAATGACTGAAAAGTAAGTTTCTAGCAACACATTATGGTTTGATTTAACTTAAAGAATTTATTCCATACAAAAAAAAATTTCTCATAGAATATGAGAATCAAAACAAAATGAAACTTGAGTACTTTTAATACGTACGCAAACTATACACTATACAATTATGTATGTATGTAGTGTGGTTTGAGTGAATGCCAAATAAAATTTCTCACCAATATTTACAAAATTATGAATGAGTGAAAATTGTATGTATGTATGCGAATTATGATTTTGATTGATAATTAACTTTAGATTTAATATCAAATTTTATATTATGAATACTGCAAAATTATTATGTAATAAAAAAAAATATCTATTGAATGTATGTATTTGTGTAATAGTGGTTTATGTGTTTTCACTTTTAAATAATGTAATTTGTTACCTGTTATCCATGCGTAGATTTTCGGGACATGTCTCGATGATCTGCTGCTATGATGTTGTTGTGTTTTGTGTGTATGCGTATGCGTTATATACTTTTTTGTTTAGGTATTTTAGATTTAAAATTAAGAACCACTATATCACTTTATACAATTAGTTAATTAGATGATTAGACAAATTTACAATTAGGATTATTTTATAATTATGCATGAAAGTATGAATGAAATTGAATGAAAGGAAAATCTATATTATGTAAGTACTATGAATAATTTATGTATGTGTAATTGTGTAAGCATGAATCAGAGTGAGAAACTAGATTATTTTAAGTAGGTATGGTGAATTACTGAATTATATAGATATATGCATGTATAAGATATGTATATATATATTTTTTTTTTTTTTTAGAAAGCTTAGATACCTATAGGAAATTAATTATTATTTTAACTATGCACTTTTAACTTTAGATTTAGATTTAGGTTTTATATATAGATATAAGCACATGTGGGAACACTTTTTGATGGAGCGGAGACTTCAATTAAGCGCGATTTCGGGTGTCTGCCAGCATGGGGTCTTGAGGTGGACAACGACGTTTTTGCTGCTATTTTCCGGGAGCAATTTGTGTGGTTTGTTTGAAGACGCGTGCCGATCAACTGATCAAATTGATTGTGGTGCTGCTTCTCTTGGCAATGTGCTTGCGTATGTGTCTGTGCACATATATGCAAAGCGCATGTGGTCTGATGGGGTGACCAGGTGAGGAGCAAGCAACGCACAATTTTCTTGCAAGCACAGCGCAAGTCTTCGCCTATTCCCTCCTAGGCTATCAAAGTCAGCTCCTAATGAAATATTTAATTTTTATAATTTTAATCTTGCATTTTAGCACGTGATTTATTACCTCTTTTCAGAATCAGTTTATCTCCTAATTGATATTAATCTAAGCACTTAAATGTAGTATTTTTCTTAGCAAAGATCACTTAAAATACTTTTTTTTTTTTTTTTTTGAACTTGGTACATAAAAAATCTTATAGTACTCAAGTTAATTTTTACTTTATTTGGGTTAGACCTAATGGTTTGAGATCTACAGTGCAAAAGGAAGTTTGGGCGGAAATTTACACGCATATACTCAAATTTCGAAAGGATGGATCTTCGAAAATCATTCGTGAGCACGCCATCTAAACGCGAAATTCTTTGGCGACGTTATGGTCAGTTTACATAATATAGGGTAACTTTTGCAAGTTTGTGTTTGAAATTTTTGTACGCACCTAACTAATACTACAAAGCAAACAGGACGACTACTTTAGTCAGGCGTCATGCTTGAAGAAACAATCTTATCGCTACAAACAGAAAAGCAAACGTGGGGCAGACTCACACCCTGAGTGTCTCATGCCACAATCATATAGCCGGGCAATGATCCATTCTACGCAATGATATCTTTAGCATGAGCTCGACAAACAAATTTCCCATCAAAATTTTCAAGGTCGTATAAACAATTTCCTACTTTTCTTCTCACCCTGTATTTTTTAAATTTAGGTGCTAGTTTGGCATTGTATTTATTTGGAGCACTACTTTTAACAAAATTGCGTCTGTACACAGTCTGTCCAACAGTGAAGTCTACAGGCTTAGAGCGTAAGTTATATCCCTTTGCATGTTTTAGTTGAGCTAGTTTAAGACACTCATATGCTTTTTCTCGGATTTTAATAAGGTGATCGTGTCTTCCACAAACTTCAAGAGAGTCACCAGACAATGCCTCAAATTCTCTCAATAGTGCATAATTCGATCCATGGTTAATCATGTGGAATCCAAACAAAAGGTAGAACGGGCTGAATCCTGTGGATTCATGAACTACGTTTCGAAGGGCACATGCTATAGATCCAAGATGAGAGTCCCATTCTCTATGATCCTTTTCTATGTACAGTCGCACAGCTGTGAAAATAGTTCGATTGGATCTCTCAGCGGCATTAGCTTGTGGCGAGTATATACCTGTGCATACTTGTCGTATTCCGTTTTGCGAAAGAAAACTCTTGAATTCGTTGGACACAAACTGTGAACCGTTATCGGACACTATCTTCTCTGGTGTACCAAACAAATTGAAGACATCCTCAACCAATGTCTGAATTGCTAATTTCGATGTTGCGCTGCGTAACGGTTTCACCACTAAATACTTCGAGAAGTTGTCAAGTACTACAAGTGCTTGAGTATTGCCCTTTTTAGATCGCGGAAAGGGTCCCACAAAATCTATGTGAATCTCTTGCCAAGGTCGCAGAGGCGGTTCCCTAGGCTGCATGGGTGGTCGCATGACTACGTTTGGAATTTTACACACCTTACATCTTTCACAAGAATTCACAAAACTCGTTACGTCAATAATCATTTTAGGCCAATAATAAAGACGTTTCAACTTATCCATCAGCTTTGTAACACCAGGATGAGCACAATTGGGTGGTTCGTGCTCGCTTTTAATTACATCCAGACGCTTATGCTTTGGCAACCACAAACGCCAACATTCAGACTCATTTGAAACATTAGCATCACGAAATTTGACACGCTTAAATATTCTGTCGTTATGGACTTTCAAATCGGGGTACTGATTAGGTGATCTCTCGATAGATCTCATCATGTTAGCATATTGTTCATCACTGCTAAAATCAGAATCCGCAAAGTTTGAACCACTCTCAACGATTTCTTCAATCATCGCACGGGATAATGCATCAGCAACTATATTATCTTTACCTTTTCTGTGGATAATCTCGAAGTCAAAAGGTTGCAGTTTCAAAGACCAACGTGCCAATCGACCGTTAAGGTCTTTTTGCGACATCAGCCACTTTAGACTGGCATGATCAGTGACAACGACAAACCGAGTACCTTCTATGTACGCTCGAAACTTTTGGATGCTGAGCACAGCAGCTAAGCATTCTAGCTCAGTAATACTGTAGTTTCTCTGCGCAGCATTAAGTTTCTTGGACATAAAAGCTACTGGTCTATCGTTCCCACTGTCATCCACCTGAACCAATGCACCTCCAACACCAGTTGCTGATGCATCGCAATGAATCTGAAACGGACGTTCAAAATCTGGCGCAGCTAAAATCGGAGCCGTGGTGAGAATTGTTTTGAGTTTCTGAAAAGCATCTAACGATTCCTTTGACCACTCCCTCGAGAATGCATTTTTACCTGTCAGTGAAGTTAGTGGGGCAGCTACGGCAGCGAAATTTGGCACCATCCTCATGTACCACTGGCACATACCAAGAAAACGCCTTAGTTGCCTAATTGTCTTTGGTTGAGGAAACTCTGCAATAGCTGAAACCTTTTTAGGATCTGGTTTTAATCCATCCACTCCCACGATATACCCAAGGTAGCGAATCTCGCGCTGACAGAATTTGCTCTTCTCGAGGTTGATCGTAAGATTTGCTTTTTTCAGATAAGAAGCTACTTTTCTCAGCAGTTTCATATGCTCGTCAAAAGTTTCTGATATGATTAAGAGATCGTCGACATAGGTGAAAACATCTTCATGCAGTTCGTATGGAATGACATTGTCAATTAACTTGCACATAGATTGTGTAGCATTTTTCAACCCAAAAGGCATGACTTTAAATTGAAACAATCCACGTCCAGGAACTGGAAAAGCTGTTTTCTCCTTTGCCGACGAACTCAGCGGAATCTGCCAAAAACTGTCTTTAAGGTCTAGTGACGAAATGAATTTGGCTTTCTTTAATCTTGCTAAGATACCATCGATGATTGGCAGCGGATATGCATCTTTGAGAGTGTGCTCGTTTACCTTGCGCGCATCCAGACAAAGTCGCGTTTTGCCATTTGATTTTTTGACGATGACAACAGGAGATGACCAGCTACTCTCACTCTTCTCAATCACATCAAGTTCAAGCATTCTGTCGATCTCATCGTATAGCAATTTTTGCATGGGCGGCGAAATCGCGAAATGGCGCTGCTTAATGGGTTTTGCCCCTCCCACATCGATGTCATGCTCAATTATTGATGTCCTGCCTAAACCTAACTTCTCAAAAGAAGGAATCTCTTCAATGACCTTAGCAAGAGTCTGCTGCTGTTCTGCAGATAGAAAATGGATTTTGTCGTTTGGATTACGGGTGGATATTTCTTCCAAAATTAGTGGTTGTAATCCAAACGCATGCCAAAAATCAATGCCGAGTGTCACTAGCCTTTTAAGTGATGGAGAAATGTAAAATTTTATTGTTCTTTCAATTGTATTAAATGCAACGGGAACATAAACATATCCTATCACATGATGAGGTGATCCATCGGCAGTACACAAATTAGAATTTAAAGATAGGTGAGGAATTTGAAGTTCACGAAGAAGCTCCAAACCTCCTTCTCCTAAAACGGAAATTGTAGCCCCGCTATCCAATAAACCGGATAACGATTTTCGTTTGATTTGTATACTAGCCAAAGGACGACCACTTACATCAGTTAATAGCGTCGCTTGTTTTACTTTATTAGAGATTTGCTTACGATTCTTGAAATAAATTATTGATCTGTTTGAGTTGCGCCTGTGCGCATTTGAGTGCAATTGGGTTTCTGAAGAACACGGGTTTGATTTTGGTTTTGGGGATATAATGGACCTGCACTCGGATGTCTCACTCCCCGCTCCCTGCGGACATCCGATTGGCGGTTTAACTTATTGCACCTGAAACAGTTAGGTTTGGTCACATTCTTCGCACCGCATGAGTAACAAAACAAGTTGCGCTGCTGCTTTGGACAATCAATAAAGTTATGTCCAATGTCTTGGCAATTCCAGCAAATGATAAAATTATTTTCTTCAACTTGGAATGAACTCCCAACATAACCATCTTGGTTGCCATGATAATCATCTGGTTGCTCATAAAAGTGGACCTGTTCGCTAGAAGGTAACGAGTATGAGAATTCGTTGACTTGCCTTCTTCTTGCAATGATTTGGTCATCTAATGACTCCCCTATGTCACTTAAACCTTTCTCTATTAGCATACACTTTTCTTTCAGGTCGTCGACAGAAACTATGTGCTCAAGTATGAGACGCTTACGCAGTGCTGGATGCATATTGCTTTTCAAAATGCTAACCTTTTCTGCCTCCGAATATGGAATCCTTAACATAGAATCCATAGACTCAATGGCTAATTTGAATTCTGCGAATGTCTCTCTATGTTTCTGCCTACGGTTCTCAATTTGTCGCCTGATTTCTTGATCAGTCGTATATGTTTGGAATTCTGTAACGAAAGATCGACGGAAATGCTGCCAAGTTGGATTCCTATTTCTTTGAACGAAAATCCAGAACCAAACATTTGCGTTTCCCGACAACAACAAGTGCATCGAGAGACAAAGTTGATCCAAAATGATACCTTCACTTCTGGCCAAAATTTCCACACGCGTTATAAACTGTTCGACAGTGAGAGGACTAGTGGAACCATCATAGCGTAGTTTCCAATTACTGACATTTCGCAGTCTGCTTGAAGAATCTACCGGATAGCTACTGACTTGAGGAAAAGGTTCGGCTATATTGACACGTGAATTCGACTCATTAGGGTGGTGAAATTGAGCAGCAGTAACGTAAGCAGTATTGAAATTCATTTGATTTCCCAAACTTACATCGTTTGGTAGTGCCTGACTAATGCCACTCATACCGAAACTCTCATTGTTTTGCTTTTGTTGTTCCCTTCCACTGGCAAGTTCCCCATTCACCTGATGATGCGAATTAAACAAATTCCCTCTAAACTTACCCCTACCTGCAACTGACTTCGAAATTATACCTGTCTTAGTTTGACCGAAATTGTTCGGAACAGATGGTAAAGAAAGATTTGACGAATAACCAGCTGTAGTTTTCTTAACACACGCAGGTGTAATTAACTTATTCTGGGTCACGATTGGCATCTCCAAAGGTTGTTGGATTTCCCTTTGCCCCAATTCAACATTAGGAAGAGGAGAGCTTGGACCAGCACCGCGATTTGCAATCAGTAAGTTGTCAACTAAATTGCTTAGCTTTGTCTCCAAGGCTCAATGGTTAATTTAAAATTTGGTTCTCTTAGAGCCAAAAGATTAAGGCGATTTCTTAAGTGAATAGCTTTTGCTATTGCCTTTTGATCTCTTCCTTGATCTACTGATCTAACACATTCTGTGACCATTGCTTCCAAACCAGAAAACTTTTCCTGACATGCCTCCATTTCAAGATTTGGGCTTAAAACTGCCATCGGCTTAAATTCTCTTTTACCTTGCTGTTCCTCCATAGCTATTCTCTTCAATTCTGAAGCTAACTGCCTAAGACTACCCTTTAGATCCAAACCTCTCAACTGATACTCATACCTAACTTCATCTGCATCTAAGAATGCAAAATCTAAGTTCTCCATTTTCAAAAAAAGTGTAAGTATATGTATTTATAAATAAAAAAAACAAAAAAAATGTGTGCAATAAAAAAAACAAAAAGTGCAAAAAAAAAATGTAAATAAAAAAAAAATCAAATTGTCACTGTACAAGAACAGTAATATAATTTGGCTCGATTGATTCGTTGTTTTATCATTCATTAAGGTTCAGTCATTCTCACCTATCCCATCAACCACTTAATTACAAAACAGCTGTGTAAAATCACATTATGACCCTACATATAGCACCAACAATATAATGGTACCATGCAATTTGATTCGAAGTAGTCCTGAAAATGTTCTTGAATACTAAGCGAAAAGGAACTTTATGAAAAAAAATCATCCATATAGCCATCTAATTTTCACATAGTCTAGTATATTGTTAGGAATGTCAAAACGATTCAATAAACATCTTGCAACATATCTTACTAACAATATTACCTGCTACTATAAGGAAAGCAAAGAGAAGAACCAAAACGCTTCCTCTGCCAATCTGACTTATAGAGTACCTTTCAATAAAAATAATCCAAGTAAACTTCTTCAAGAACTGAAACTTCTCATCACTGAAATTGCATTTGGTGTTAAACTCTGTATGATAATAGTGACATTATTGTCAAACAAATTAGTTGCTTCTACATAAAATATATTTAGGTTTGGGCCGGAATGACCCGTCCGTAGTTTGGGCGCCATAATAGCTGTAGCATCTTTGGGGCTGGAGTGTGTACTCCATAGCCTTCACATGACTACTGCCATTAAAATTGAAGGAAGCAAATGTCTAAACTAAACTGTTATACACTTTATTCCATCTTCTCTCATAATGCCTCCTTTCTAACAATGTTTTCCGGCTGCTCAGGGCTGGGTGTGGGAAGAGAAGAAAACGGAATATAGTTAAAGCTGATCTTAAGAGATCATACCACCGCTAGAGAGTAAGAAGACAACGTAATTCACAGAGAGTACCAAAATATTGCGGTTTCCCTCAAAAGTCTACACAACGATCACAGCTGATCATACCGACTATTTGGAGTGATAAGAGCATCTCCATCAAATGCGTATGACGAATGCAAATGAGGGATAAGGGATAACTACTAATAGGGGGGTTTTGTATGCTAGCTGAAATGCATACTGGCTGCTGTCAAGGACTGATGAGAATGATGGGAATGACTGAAAAGTAAGTTTCTAGCAACACATTATGGTTTGATTTAACTTAAAGAATTTATTCCATACAAAAAAAAATTTCTCATAGAATATGAGAATCAAAACAAAATGAAACTTGAGTACTTTTAATACGTACGCAAACTATACACTATACAATTATGTATGTATGTAGTGTGGTTTGAGTGAATGCCAAATAAAATTTCTCACCAATATTTACAAAATTATGAATGAGTGAAAATTGTATGTATGTATGCGAATTATGATTTTGATTGATAATTAACTTTAGATTTAATATCAAATTTTATATTATGAATACTGCAAAATTATTATGTAATAAAAAAAAATATCTATTGAATGTATGTATTTGTGTAATAGTGGTTTATGTGTTTTCACTTTTAAATAATGTAATTTGTTACCTGTTATCCATGCGTAGATTTTCGGGACATGTCTCGATGATCTGCTGCTATGATGTTGTTGTGTTTTGTGTGTATGCGTATGCGTTATATACTGTTTAGGTATTTTAGATTTAAAATTAAGAACCACTATATCACTTTATACAATTAGTTAATTAGATGATTAGACAAATTTACAATTAGGATTATTTTATAATTATGCATGAAAGTATGAATGAAATTGAATGAAAGGAAAATCTATATTATATAAGTACTATGAATAATTTATGTATGTGTAATTGTGTAAGCATGAATCAGAGTGAGAAACTAAATTATTTTAAGTAGGTATGGTGAATTACTGAATTATATAGATATATGCATGTATAAGATATGTATATATATTTTTTTTTTTTTTTTAGAAAGCTTAGATACCTATAGGAAATTAATTATTATTTTAACTATGCACTTTTAACTTTAGATTTAGATTTAGGTTTTATATATAGATATAAGCACATGTGGGAACACTTTTTGATGGAGCGGAGACTTCAATTAAGCGCGATTTCGGGTGTCTGCCAGCATGGGGTCTTGAGGTGGACAACGACGTTTTTGCTGCTATTTTCCGGGAGCAATTTGTGTGGTTTGTTTGAAGACGCGTGCCGATCAACTGATCAAATTGATTGTGGTGCTGCTTCTCTTGGCAATGTGCTTGCGTATGTGTCTGTGCACATATATGCAAAGCGCATGTGGTCTGATGGGGTGACCAGGTGAGGAGCAAGCAACGCACAATTTTCTTGCAAGCACAGCGCAAGTCTTCGCCTATTCCCTCCTAGGCTATCAAAGTCAGCTCCTAATGAAATATTTAATTTTTATAATTTTAATCTTGCATTTTAGCACGTGATTTATTACCTCTTTTCAGAATCAGTTTATCTCCTAATTGATATTAATCTAAGCACTTAAATGTAGTATTTTTCTTAGCAAAGATCACTTAAAATACTTTTTTTTTTTTTTTTGAACTTGGTACATAAAAAATCTTATAGTACTCAAGTTAATTTTTACTTTATTTGGGTTAGACCTAATGGTTTGAGATCTACAGTGCAAAAGGAAGTTTGGGCGGAAATTTACACGCATATACTCAAATTTCGAAAGGATGGATCTTCGAAAATCATTCGTGAGCACGCCATCTAAACGCGAAATTCTTTGGCGACGTTATGGTCAGTTTACATAATATAGGGTAACTTTTGCAAGTTTGTGTTTGAAATTTTTGTACGCACCTAACTAATACTACACTGTTCCAGAACGCGGAATATTGGTGACTATTTATTTGAGCAATAATCGGTCGGTGACTTTGGCACAACGTGAATTTCGTCGCAGATTTCCTAGCCGTCCAACGCCTACTGGTGAAACACTGCGACGTTTAGCCGCTCGCCTCGAAGAGACTGGCACAACACGAGATGCTGCCAGGCGTGGCAGACCCCGGAGTAGCCGGTCTGCAGAGAATATTGCTGCTGTAGTCATCGGACCTTTTTTCTTCGAAGACGTCGCGGGCCAAACGGTTACTGTGAATGGTGAGCGCTACAGAGCAATGATCAACGAGTTCTTTTTGCCGCAACTTGATGAATTGGGATTGGAAAACATGTCGTTCCAACAGGACGGTGCAACGGCACACACTGCACGTGCCACAACCGATATGCTGAAGGATGCATTTCCCGGGCGCCTAATCTCCCGTTTTGGCGATTTGCACTGGCCAGCAAGATCGCCTGATTTGACCGCTCCAGACTTCTTTTTGTGGGGCTTTTTGAAGTCGCGGGTTTATGTCAACAAGCCTCAGACTCTTGCAGCTCTTAAAGACAATATCCGTCAAGAATGTGAGGACCTATCGCCGGAAGTTTTGGCCAAAGTGATGGAAAATGCCATAAAAAGGGCTCAAATGACAATCAACTGTGGCGGCGGCCATTTACATGACATCATATTCTCGACTTGATGTAAAAAAAATTAAAAGACCAAATAAAAATAATCCACAAGAAGAATCAAAGTTTTTCATTTTTTTTTTAAATTACAGCCAAAAAACTTCGGAAGGTTATTTTTGCGCCACCTTGTACTTTTCGAATTATCTTTTCATTCGGACCTGGGAAGTCTTCTTCTCCCCTTCATAGTTGATAAAAGTTACCTTATAGGCACCCCAAAGATTTTCCATTACAGTTGAATTGGAGATTCAAGCAATGAAAAGGATTCATTATTTGACAGAGTTCAGTCTATCTGAGGTAGAATGAAGTCGCCGAATGTGATGACATAATTAAGAGAATCAGGCGAGTCAATTGCTTCGATAGCGAGTTGGTACATTTCTCTATGGAGAATGTAAAAACATATAATTTATAGACACAATGCTCCCATTCCACAATACTTGCTGTTTCGTGGTACAGGCCCTGAAGGGGAGTTATAGGAAGAAAGAAAATAATTAGAAAAGAGTCAAGATTATTGTGGGTGGGCCGGTGGGACATACAGTCTTTCTTATATACAATATACTGCATTTGGCACGCTCCTCTGAGTTTCGAAAACAGAGCCCTACATCCTACAAGCCTTATACGATTCAACGGGACAAGCTTTTTTTACTCGTTAAAATTAAAAGAACTACATTTCTAGTTCCAAATTTTTTTTTATTTAAATAATTCTCCAAATCTTACAAAATCGCTCTGTCTGTTCATTTATCCTGTAGTTGGTGGTGCAATTCCTGGTGGTCCTGGCGGGCCAGCTAGCCCAATGGGTCCTGCTACTCCAACTGGTCCCTGGAATCCTGTCGGTCCGGTATAGCCGCGAAGTCCACGTGATCCCTGTGGTCCAACAACACCAGGTAGTCCTGTACGTCCTCTTTGACCGGGAAGACCAATCGGGCCAATAGCACCATCTACACCTTTAGGTCCAGTATTACCGACATCACCTTGTGAACCTTGAGGTCCCTGTCCACCTTGTGGACCTGGTGGACCCGGATCCCCTGGCAAACAAAGACACTGTGGTACAGTTTGGATGTAGCCATAGCCACCACCACCACCTCCACCACTAATGGACAATGACCGCAGTGGCTTCCTAGCCTGAGTTGAAACAAAGACCGCAAAAAGGCCTAGGATGAGAAAAACCAATAAAAAAAAAATGTTATTAAAAATGCCTTATATCTATAACCTAAGGCTTTACTCACAAACAACCAAACAAGTTGTCGACTTCATGGCTGCATTAGATCTAATTGCTTGTTTTGGAATATTTTAGTATTTATAGAAATTTCCTTGAACATCTGTATCTGATTGGAAATGATAATATCTAGTTGGGTTTCCATGGAAAATAGCTACGCCCATGGAAAGAGTTTTCCCTCGAAAATATATTTGGTTCTTTCTCATTTGATATGTCAAAATTATCCACCAATCAGAGAGGTGTATATAGTTGTGAATGTTCCTAGGCAAAGATGTTCTAAAGTCGGGAAGAACGGTAGGGGAAATTATGGTAGGTGTTTTCTTTATGGTCAGAACTATATTGTGCAGCCTGGGGGAAAATTTCAATTAAAACAGGTAGGTAGATAGGCTCAGCTTGGATTAGATGCGATTTATTGCAGTGGGGACGAGCATGTAAATTACTTGTATAGGGTAAGCTACTTAATGATCCCCCCCAAAGCGATTAACATGAAAGACAGTCAATTAACTTTATGAATGGTAATAAAATGCAACCTATAGGGCGGTTTCTATACGGTATACGGACCATTGTTCTATGTATTTTATTTAAGAAAAGTTGTAAGGTAAGCTGTAATAAATAATGACTTTAAACATAAAGATACTCATATGTTTTCATAGGTTGATAATTTAATAACAAAAGATACATCAATCTTATGCAGGATAATCTAGACTAGAAATTATTAAAATTGTCGATTTCAATGGATACAACAAAACAGACCCGAATTTCCCAGAGGGATTGTTTCATGTGTTCAATATTTTTCATCCAATTGTAGCATACCTACATACTTATATTCTTGTTCGTAGGACATTTTTTCTAAGAAGAAGACGATTTTTTTTGTGTGAAGAGGCAAACTTACGATAATCGTATATAGTCGAGTGGCTCTTAGTAAATGCTAGAGTCCCCTGATTGTGGAATATGGAATTTTATCACCAAGCTTTTTAGAGCAATCCTACTGTGGGATTCCTGCAAAATTACCTAACAATTCCCAATCTTTTTTGGTCGCGGAGCACTTTTCTAGAGAGAAATTCCTTGCGGAGCACTTCGTTGTCCGTATACGTATCTCATTTTTCGTAGTTATGGAAAGCGCAATTACTATTTTCAGATTTTTTGAAATTTTACTAAATTGAAGAAATAAGTAACATGTATACAGTGAGCGTCAAAAGTGAGTGAATACTAACGGTTTTCATTTGTCTTTGGAGTTTGGATACATTTTATTGCTGTCGACATGAAATATGTTTAATTATTGTTTTTTCATAATCAAAATTTGTAAAAAATTTTATATTTTTTTGGTTTTTAGACCTGTTTCCAGACCCTAAAGAAAACTCAAAGAAGCATCGGTGTTTACTCACTTTTGACGCTCACTGTATGTGATGTGACTTGTACCATTTTATAAAATATTTAAATTTAGTAGATAAGTATTTAAAAAAAAAAAATAATTCAAAAACATTTTTTATTCATTTTTGCCACAGAATAAGAAAAACTTTAATAAAATGCCAGTTTCCAAAACTTATATAAAAACTACCAGTTTTTAGTGGAATAGCCTTAATTTTTTTTTTCTCTCCTCCATGTTTTATAGTCTGAAGCTTGTACTTTTGCTGCAATTCTTTGTTTGGAGGACCCTTACATACACTTTTCCATCGGATCCCAATATGTAAATTGAACTTGGATTTGACACTCCAAGAACTTTTTTCCAAAATTGCACTGGTATTTGTAAGTGGAGTCTTTCGAAATTCCGGCTCTTCCTTAGGTTTTTGTTGACATAATGCGGAATATACATCCACGTTAATTTTGTTCTCCGACACATCGTCTAACAGCCCTGGCCGTGATTTCTTGATGGAGTTTAGGTGCAACAATCTCCCTAATTTGTATGGTCCAGTATGGACATAAAAAAAGGAACTGGCTCTACTTGTCCGGTAAAGCTTTCTTTGGAGTAGATTTGCGTCCGATTTCCTTCCTTTTGCGGTTCTCAAAACTTCCGGCCTTCTTAGAAACAACTATTTCCCCGAAAACAAGCTTCGTAGAACTTCGTTTCCATTTTGATAGCTCTGAAGTTCTGGAGTACACGATTTATTTTTACTCATTTTAGTACTATGTAATCTATACACAAATTCCATTGCTGCGAACAAAATGACCAACTTCCAGAAGCACAAAATTACGTAGTCATTTATGGAATTTTCATTTTTTCCCATCTTTCCGCGGAGCACTTGGATTTTCATGGCGGAGCACCAAGTGCTCCGCGGAGCACACTTTGGGAAACTCGGGTGTAAACAATCTCAACGATACCTATAAGTTGCCAAAGTATTATTTAACCGTTGGATTAGGAGTTATTTAGGTGCAATTGTTGCGCCACCTAAGATGCTCAAGTATAGACCCTATAATAACTCTCTTGAATTTTCGCTGACGACTTTAACGACCGCATACGTGTACGGTCATTGATGACAGATTTGTTTAAATTAAAGCTCATTCTAGTGATGTGCCAAACCGAAACATTTTCAAACCGGGTTAACCCGAGTTGACTAACTCGTTTTTCCTTCTTCCAGTTTGTTGAAAACTTCTCAAACTAGGGACTTTTTTCTTGGGCCCGGCATTATTTGCTTCGAAAAATAAAACACAAAGTGTGGGGAAAAAACCGAAACCAAACGAACCGAAGACGGATTCAAAATAGAATTACTTTGCAACTCGGTTTTATAAAAATAAAAATCAGTTTTCCAGCACGATTTTATAACCAACTGAAACCGAATCATTTATTCCATTCGATTTCGGTTAAATGCAGTGAAATTAAATTTTTCGGTTCGTTCCATCGGTTTCCCCAACTCGGTTTGATATAAATGTAACTCGGTTTAACTCGGTTTAGCTGTAACTCGGTTTAAACCGGTTTATGAACTCGAGTTGACACATCACTAGCTCATTCTATGCGCAGATGTAATGTACCTAGGAAAGACATCACGGAATCCATAGAATGTTTTAAAATAGAAGTTTCGGACTTGCGTCAGAGCATGGAAAGCTCCTCGCCGAGAAGTAGCAGCTTGTTATTGAATATACCTCACTTATTCTTGAGGTTCTCATAATCTCTACGAGTCATTTTAATAAGAAGCATGAAGAAGAGAGCATGAGAATGAAGCAGTTTATATAAATCTCTTGTCAGCAGGAACAAACACCGAACTGAAATTTTGAAATTAGAAAAAAATACGTTTCGGTTTGTGCTAATAAAAGCTTTGTCTATCTGTCTCAAAATTGACCCAACCTGATCAATCCTACAGAAGAATTCAACATATTGCTCCTTCAATCGCTCGAAAATAAGATAGCAAAATAGTTAAACTTCTTAACCTATTTCACTGGGAATGTGCATCAGAGTGCACCGAACAGCGTTTCTAGAAATGGCGATCACTTCTTTCAGCGGCAGCTACAAACCTATCAAATGCGTCCTGAGGTTCAGTCAGTGCAGACCTGGTGACCGATCTTTTCCTTAGATCTCCCAATTCGAAATAATCTTTTTTTCCTTTCAACTTTCTCGTTTAGTTCAGAGCAGAGCCTGAACTGTGAAAAAAGGTACGTGTTTCTTTTTTAGCCCAGAGCCAGACACATCAGAACTCAGAATTTGTGTTTCTTTTTACGTTCAGCGAATATTCAGAGCGCGCTCTATGAGCACAGAATAAATTAACTGAGCAGGCTGAGTTAAAAGCTGATTACGCACTTACAGTCACATTTGAAAAAAAAAAACAGGATAAACTAAATATGTACTTACTTGAAATGGCGGACGATCCTTGTTGTTCTGGCACATAAGGTAAACCAAATAAATAAATAACCATGACAGCTATGTGCTCAAGTGTGTTTCATAAGCAAAACGGAACGACGATGTGAGAACGCTCGGTTCAGAGCATGCTCAAAATACTCGAGCTCTATTCAGAGCTCAGCTCTGAACTAAAAAAGTATGAAAGGGGGAACAGACAAACCGCATTCCTCCAGTTCACCTGGCCACCTCTGGACATACAAAGATCCAAGGAGCTTCTTCGACTTAAAAGATCCAGTATCTCGAAAGTCGTTTACGTCATCTCCGGGTACTGCATATTACGTATAGACACGCGCAAGCGCAACGGGTCGATCTACCACACAATGACTTCTGCAGAAGCTGTAGAAATGAAGAGGAGGATGAGTCCATCACTCATTTTCTTTGCAGTTGCCCTGGCCAATTTAGAAAGGCCCACTTAGGAAACTATTTGCTCAATGTGATGTCAGTGATCTAGGTAATACCAACGCCGCTAGGTTAGGTTAGGTTTGGTTAGAGTGCAGCCTCACTTAGGCCAGAGGAGGCCCATTGTGATACCACAGGATCTAATGATCTCACAACTACCCGTTGAATCAAGAGGAGCTGAGAATGAAGCGTTGGATGCAACTTATGCTTGTATTAGAAAGTTCGCCAAGATTGTCGAAGAAATATTCTCCGAGGTTTAGTTTTGTACGAGCTGAAAAGGCTGGGCACGTGCATAGGAGGTGAAGAATTGTCTCTTCCTCCTCCTCGTCCATGCAGCTTCTACAGAAATAATTGGAAGGGAGGCCCAGTCTGAGAGCATGTCTCCCAATAATGCAGTGTCGCGTGATGACACCTACTAATGTGCTTATATGGGATCTTTTTTGTTTTACAAGATTGTTGGAGCGCTTAAGATCCAGCATGGGCCAGATATGTTTCGTGATGGAGCACGTGGTGCAGTGTGACCACCTTCGATTAGTGGCGCTTATTGCATTTTGTTTAAAAGTACACGTAGCGAGAGGCATATATAGATTCTCCTTTTCCGGTAGAATCGACAAAGTTGTGACATCTCTAGCGAGTTCGTCGGCCTTGCAATTTCCCGGAATGTCCCTGTGGCCCGGCATCCATATAAGGTGAATGTTGAATTGTTCAGTATCTCGTTAAGAGACAAGCGGCAATTGAGTGCGGTTTTGGACTTGAAGATGACCCAATCCTGGGATTTAATCGCGGCTTGACTATCGGTAAAAAGTACGATATCCTTAGCGGATATTACATTATACCGTAGCCAAGACAGGGCCTCCTTGATCGCCATAATTTCCGCCTGGAACACTCTACAGTGATTAGGAAGACGGAATGAGATCGTACAATCTAAATCTTGGGAGAAAACACCCCCTCCTACTCCTGTTTCCGTTTTGGACCCATCTGTGTAAAAGCAGACGGATCTGTTTTGAGATACATCACTCTCCCTACATCACCAACGCCGCTAACATTCTTAGCTTTATAACTGGGGCTCCGTGAAATAAGGCTCTAGGAAATAAGGCCCCAAAAATGAAATAAAGCCCCAAAATTAGGGTACATTTTCTTAATGAGATTATGCCCCATTTTTAAAATTGAAATTAGGCCCCAATGAAATGAAATAAGGCCGTAAAAATAAATGAAATAAGCCCCAAAATTGGGGTCATAACCATAACTCTCTCCGAGAGCTAGGTACTTCAAACTAACCAACTAACTACCGCTGCACCTTTTACCCGAAACCATATTGAATTTACTTAATTACGTCACTTCCATACTGCACTAGCTACGTTGCAAAGAAAATTTGTTTTGGAGAATTGTTACTTTTTTCGAATGTCCTTTTCTTTAAGTTTCATATAGAGTTGAACCTGTCTTAATAGATGTTGCACCATCTGGGAAGAAATTCGAGCGGAAGGAGTTAATCCAGGGCCGTCTTAAATCATTTCGGGGCCCTTGGGTACAAAGAGTTTGAAAAAAAAGACCTGAATGAAGACATCGGAATTCACTTTTGTTAAATGAATTTATTAGTTTGGACTTATGGGGTGACATAAAATTTTAAAGTATTTGTGAGAAATCCGGCTCTGAGTACCTACAAAAAGTATAGTATGTACCTATTTTTCCAATACTCATCTTGCTCTGCCAATTAAAAATTAAAAGCCCTTTTGATTTACCCAACAACAACTGTATTCAAATTCTAAAGTCGTGTTTGTTTCTAGAAGTTTGAAAATGTAGCTCGAAATTGGATTCCTGTTTGTTAATCAAGGTGCAAACTAAACTTCCAAGTATAATTGATATGGGATATCGGCTGTTATTTAACAGCAGTTCTATTTTAAATTGAAGTACACATATACATAGGTAAATCAAAAAATCTTGGTACCAGATTGACGGTAACATTTAAATGTTCCTCATTTTTGAAAAAGTATCTATAGTTCAATCGATGATGATTTAAGTTGCAACGGTAGATGATAAAGTTATAATTTTTTTGAGTTTCCCTCGATCCGTATGCGAAAATTTTACTTGTTACCAAAGCCACCGAAGAAGAAGTAAGTTTCGTAACTGACCAATAGGATGCAAATAATGACCGTCTGATTATTATTTACCAATTAATCTTCATAGTATAAAGGGTGTCCCATAATTCACGCAAAATGTAATTTTAATAGGAAATACAGATTTTTAATTAGAAAACTTAAATTTTTTAATAGAGATAGGGGTATAGCACATCGGATAAATGGCCGCCATGGCTTTGCTGGCAAGTACGTACTCTTTTTTTTGAAATTTTCTGTCAAGGCGTTGTGGCTTGTGGGCTTGTTTGCATAGACCTTTGACTTCAAAAAACCCCAAAGCTAAAAGTCCAATGGCGTTAAATCGCAAGATCTGGATGGCCGAATCTGATCGCAAAAACGGCCCATTACACGATTGGGAAATGACTTAAATACAGTAATTGAATTGTTGCTCTGGCTGTATGACATGTTGCACCGCCTTGTTGATTGAAACCACATGTTGGTCACATCCATATCTTGTAATTTAGACACTAAAAACGGTGTTATCATAACGAACCATTAATTGTTACTGCCTGACCAGCCGCATTTTCGAAGAAGAATGGTCCGATAATGCCTCCAGCACAAAATCCGCACCAAACAGGCACGCGTTGTGGATGCATTTGTTTCTTAATTATTACTCGTGGGTTTTCTGAACCCCAAATGCAACAATTTTGACGATTAACGAAGCCATCAAGATAAAAATGAGCTTCATCACTGAAGATGCACAGTTCTCGCGAACTGCTTCGATATTTTCTGTTGAACGACTTGTAACAGGACACCCAGAGTGTTTAAGATCACTAATTGATCCGGTCTCCCTGAATTTTTTAAGTATTCTCTTCACAGTTGATGATTTTAAATCACAATGACGGCCATATTTTGTTCGAAAATTGCGGACTGTCGCTGATAAACCTTCATTATTTTTGAAATATTGCTCAACAATGAAAACGCGTTGTTCTTTCGTACATAGCGCTCCATTTTTACTAACCCCGAACTGTCACCTGACACATTGTTAAACTCCACAGCAGGTTGTCCGGTTGGAGATCAACACCCAGCCCAAACGGTAAGAGCTAGGAAGCTGAGTGTCTAAAATATTTCGCTCGTCTAAAATTACACTTTATCTCGGACCTGCAGTTAGGGTATTTTTTTAACTAGGCACACCAGTAATTGACTATGGAAAAATCTACTTTCCTTATTTATTTAGGTACTTTTCCATCTGTTGTGGCAAAGTCGCATTTGCGACTACGAAAATGCAGACAGTGGTGTTAAAATAGTTAAACGCTGTTTAGCATTCGGGCGCGAAATTCAGAAGTATAATTTTTTTTAAAAGACTGAATTTACCTCATTCGTTACTAGACATCTACATATAAAATGTTTTTTTAATAAACATAAACACGCAGTGGCTCAGGGGTAGGTAGTATGTGTGCTGAACTACTGTGCGAGTGGTCGCAACACAAATTATATCTTAAGGTTTTTCCACTGTGCCACCTCTCGCAAACGTCAGACAAACATCCGAGAGTATAACTGTCCTGAAAAAGCTTCTCAATTCAGACGTTCGGACTCGGTATAAAATTGTAGGTCTCCTCCATTCCTCCCAAATATAAAAACTCACACAAAACGAATGGTTGTGAGAAGGTAGGCCTAGGGTGCCTAACGGTTAACAGGACATGCTGTCAAGGATATCATTGAAAAAGTCCCTTTCTATATGAATTTCGACATCAAAATGAACAAAGGGAAAACATTTTGATTTTGAGGGAATTGTTTGAATAATTATAAAGTTTTGAAAAGTCCAATTGATTATTCCATTTGTCTCTGTTTTGATTGGCCTGCAAACAGATTGATAATATTATGACCAATTGTTCAATTGACATTGACGGTGCCGATAAATAATCAGTTGACATTTTGAATATACCGATTTCAATTCCTAGTTGACCAACTTGACTGTATTTAATGCACAAAATACACAACTCACCACTTTTACAAAGAAAAATGCTACGACTGTAGATACCACAGACTAAAATGAACCGACAAAGACCAACTCATCCATCCCAGCAGGGAATCCATTCTTGGAGATGTTATTCACATAGTTAATTCGGGATTTCGGGAATAACATACCGAGAGCGCTTATACAATATCGCAAGATCAGTGTGTTCAAAGTTAAGTTACCTCTTAAAGTCTTAAACCTACTTCGACTGCAACTAGGTATTTGAGTTGCTCACTAAAGCTGACATTAAACTAGGCTACAATTTAAATCGAACACATTTACTAATCTGCTGGGATTCGAAGAGTTATGCCAGCTTTGAAAGTTAATTTTAATAATACAATTATTTCTGATAAAGTGGAATGGTTGTCAATGGGATAGGCTATCAAAACTTAGTTAGTTTAGTCAAACCTTGAAGGTAGGAGATGAGGACAAATTGTGGATGAATTAACGAGACTTCCTACTTAAAAAAAAAAAAAAAGGATACTCGTTTGTGCAAATCTCACAGTATTTACTTTGTTATTCACATCAGAGGGCTGTTGCTTTCCCCAAAAAGATATTGTAGAGTATGTTATATACTAATGCATATTGTATATTGTACAAGGTACACACTCTTTTGCATATTGTACATATATATATTGCATTGCGTGAAATGTGCAATACACATTCATACACGCAGCTTATCATAGAGTGTAAGCTATGTATGGGTATTAAGTACTCGCTACTGCGAGTTAGTCTTTAAGCGATTGTCAAGGGAAATAAAACAAATTGAATTGAAGTGCAACGAAAGACGTGTTTTATTTGAGACATTACAGATATAAAATCCAGATCTATATAGATATACCTACATTCATTTAAACCTTCCAGTTGCATGCTATATTATACTACGAAAAGTCAGGTCTACCATTTCCGAATCATTCTTACATATTCTAGGTATTTATACGATATGAAAGTCACATTTACCATTATATAAGATACCAGAACCTTGGTCATCTATAAAAAAAGTTGAGCAATAAAACCGATTTCCTCTATAGCATTCCATTGAAGAGCTATCCCAAATATGGAATGGATAATGTATCTATTGTGAGTTTTCTTGTTTTCTTCACACACTTTCCATCTAATGGTTCCTGGAGAACAAAGAAAAAGGTGGGCCGTCAAACAAAATACCCGCCTCCATCTCGGATTGGTTATTGAAAGTGGAAAAATATCCCCGATATTGACCTTTTTTTTTCCAGAACTTCCCAGGGTAATGCAACTCTTCAAGATGCATTAGGTGTTGAGAGTATAAGAAGAACATACTGCAATTCCGTTGAATCAGATTCAGTCTGGCCATGAATGGTTTCTTAAGTCTAGCTTTCTGTGAGTTGCATTTGTTGAAATTCATTTATTTTCCGACACATATTCTGACCGAAAGAATATATATTTTTTTAACATTTTTCCATTTCATTCTTATTTTTGGCTACAGGCACCGTTGCAGTTATCTGTGCCGCTTCGGCTTATCAAGACGAGTCACGAGCCTATAGTGGTGGTTATGGCGGCAGTTATGGTGGCGGTTATGGCAGCAACTTATGTAACTGCCCACCGGGTCCACCTGGTCCCGCAGGAGCAATAGGTTTGCAAGGTATAAGCGGTATACGTGGTGACACGGGTAGCACTGGACCCCTGGGTAATCCCGGCCCAATTGGACCACCTGGTGTCCAAGGAGTTGACGGTGCACCTGGTCCGGTTGGCCCCCGAGGAGCTGCAGGTCCACGTGGTCCTCAGGGACTAACTGGACCAATAGGTTTACCTGGTGCGGCGGGACCACAAGGACCTATAGGAAATCCTGGACCACCTGGTCCTGCAGCTACAACTGGCAGACGAAGGATCAGCTACAATGATGCTCGAGATGTTAGCAATGAGGACTTTGAACAGGACTATGAGCAGGAATACGATGAAGATGTTGATCATGATGTTGATGCTGGTACTGATGCTAAGTAAATGTTAATATAAAATAAATTGCTGGGTTTCAAAGAGTTTTGTTTTGTATCCATTTGGAAATTATTTCTATTGGTTAGGTATTGAAGTCAGAAGTATTTCAGAAGTATCTGATTAGGCGCGGTATTTTGGTCATCAATCTTCTGACATCAAGGTTGCTGACAGGTCAGTTTCCCGCAGGTAACCTATGTTTCACTGAGCAATGGGTTATTATATGCTGTTCACCAAGTCATCTCGGTCTGCATTAAGTAGTTCGACAAGTAGATCGCAAGGTCCAGCAGCATTGAAGGCCTTGAATCGTGTGGTCGAAAGTTTTGGCTTTTATCGTGTATGTTGGATAGTAGGTAAGTTCTATTTTCGTCACATCAGGTTCCACATCCTCGCACCGACCGTTTTTTTTTTTTTTTTTGACATTAGATCTCTTTTCGGTTCTAGGTGAAATGAGATGATGGCAGCTCTTACTCCCTTTACTAGGCAATATTTTTCAAATAACCATGTTAAAATTTGTTCTATTGATCGCAGTCGTAAAATTCTAACCCCCGTATTAATAAATACCGCATAGTGGCGAATTAGCTCTAAAACAACTTTTAAGTCGTAAATATTATTAATAAACATATCTTAGCTTTCACTGACATGTTTTAAGGAGCGGATAACTTAATTCAACGAATTCGGCGTATAGAGAGTGGTTAACTTGCACACACAGTTAATTTACTATACACATATTTCAAATACACGTATACCAACAAAAAGTTCGATTGGACGCGAGAAATTTAAAAGCTGGAAGAGAATTTCAGAGAGAATCTGAAATTCGCAAACGAAAATGCTCTGAGCATGATAGTGTCAGCTGATGGAATATGACAGATTTACAACCATGTTTAGTACAGTTTGGACGCAGTGCTGCCGTGCGTTTAGTGATAAAGAGTGGATAGCTAATATGGATATAAGATGTATTTATTAATAATAAAAGTTATCAAACGAATAAGCCCACTATCCGTATGGTAGCTAAAAGATGTTTTAAAGAGCGGATAGGGCTTTTTTATTAATTCCGCTGTAAGCGACTATCTTACAACGGTCCAAGATTAGATACTTTAGTCTGGTGCTTCGTTTTCTCATCAAAGACGTAGGTAGCGTAACGGGTACAGTAGTTGGCACCCCTTTTTTTGATACAGTAGTTGGTACCCCTCTGTTCAATAGCGATTTGCTCTGTTCCAGTTACTTTTTTTGATAAAGATTTTGTTTTTGCCAACAATATAATAAATTTGTAATATTTTGCAGCAGTTCTTATATTAAAGGCTCTCTTCAGTCGATATACATAAATCAAAGTGTTAGTGAAATTTTTTTTAGTGCGAAATATTGTGAATTTTCATAAGGACTTCCAATTTGGTAAGTACAGACTTTTTCTGCAATCCTTAAAATAAGTACAAAAACTTAAGCTATTTTAAATGGCAATATGTTAAATTTTATTAATTTAAATTTAAATATTCAAATTATTTGATAATATATTAAATAAGAGGGGTGCCAATAACTGTATCAAAAAAAAGCCATTGTTTCAATTATTGGCAGGGGGTGCCAATAACTGTCGCATATGAGACTACAGTAGTTGGCACTGCCAATAACTCTACTTTTGATGGTGCCAACAACTGTTGTATACGAACATTATTTGTTTCAGATTTTTGAAAATGCCTAATAAGAAAAAAGTTACGTATGATGAGGATCGGCTTCAACTTGGTCTTTCGAAAATAAAAGGGGGACAGATTTCGAGGAAAAGAGCTTCGCAAATTTGCAATATACCTACCAAGGTCAACGCTTCAATTTCGCCTTGGTACCATATACTTAAGAAACCCGGTCATGGCCCGTCTCCAATGTTAATTTATAATTATATACTTTCTTTCTTCCTTCTTTAAATAAAAACTTATAAAAGCGTCGCTTTCTTGTTATTTTTTGAATAAAATTAATTTTATTTACTTTTCTTTCTGATGTATTTAAAATAAATGGATTTATATTTTGTTTCATTAATTTCAAATAAAGGAGCGTTAAATGCATTTCAATAAATCGGTAGGTACTATTTTATCATAATTTTTGGGTGCCAACTACTGTAGTTCCGTAGGGTGCCAACTACTGTACCGGGGTGCCAACTACTGTATGTTTTGAGAGGCATTTTTTATAATCCATTTAATTCCAAATTGAAACAACTAAACTCGAAATTTTAAATTTTTAGTAAATACAGAATTCCTTAAGGAATATATAATGTATAACATTTTAAAATCGCGTTTAAAATAACAAATCTACGCTTGTTTAAAGTCAAAATTTCCTTATGGGTGCCAACTACTGTACCCGTTACGCTACATCAATTAAGAAATACTAAGGGATTGCCTATACGTATACCGTATCTAAGCATTGTAGCTGTAGGGGATGAACGCTGCTTAACTAAAAATCCATACAAATTGCAATGACATGAAACATACTGCTGACTGCATTGCTGCCGGCACATCGTGTTTACACAGTTAAGCCCGCTTAATACGAAATTCATACCAACCAAATATGCATATAGGTTTCGAAAACAATAACAGACAAGTATAAGCTAAATCTTGGACATATTTGGGCTAAATGGCTCTTATGATGAAGACAGTAAGGTCAATGTTGTTATAGGCTTATTTACTCATGCAACGTTCAGAATTCAGATAAGAATACTGTTCTTCTGAGACAAATATTGTACGTCCCTATATAAATGTTCTGCAGTCATGTAGCCGATAACCATTCGTCCAAGAGTTTGGATACAGAAGAAGACGCAAAATGAAGACTGCACTGTTGATAGGTAAAAGTTTTGAAAAAAAAAAAAAAAAATCGCACTTTTTTAACTCGTAAAATACAATATACTGCTCTCTGTCTCTTTCTAGGTTTCCTTTTATTGCTAGAGCAAGCAATTGATGCCAGAAATGTTTTTCATTCTTCCGAGTCAAGTGAAGAATGCCAGCACACAGAAACGAGTACACCTATCGTGAGGGTGGTTTCGACTCCTCGCCCACCAGTATCCACCAACAATCCACTTTCAGTCATAAATAGAAACCTCGATTTGAGGTTTGATAAATTGAGAACCACTGAGACCAAATGCCCAACAAACTGCTCAAACTTTTACGATTATAAGCCCGTCTGTGCCAAGAACTACAACCAAATTGTTTTGTTTTACAACAACTGTATACTCGAGACTGTAAAATGCAAAAATGCTAAGACTTTATGGAAAATTCTGCCTGTGGCTACTTGTATGGATATTATTGAACCACAACCGTATTTTTACCAACAAGGTGTAATTGGTGTTGTATACATAAATCAAAATAATTGCGCGGAATCAAATAGTCAGGAAAGTGGTTAAGGATTGAGCAGCAACAGATTTACGAGGACCTTAAAAGGACTTAAATAAAAATTAAATGTTTCAAAACTCAACTTGGATTTTTTTTTTATTATTTTCTAATAACTTTCGACGATTATGGAAGATTATATTGTCCTATGGTGTGGACGCGATGGCTGAACTGTGTTATAGGGATCTCAAGTTGAGTCCCCGAAAAATCTCAAAATTCCATTGCGCACGTCTAACAAACAACTGACAGAATGACTGTCTTGAAAAAGCTTCTCAATTCAGCCGTTTGGGCTTGGCATCAAATTGACTATTGACAAACTCAATTTGTCAACAAAAAAAAAATCCACACATGAGAAGCTAAAGCTAGTCCTCTGACGAATGCCACTATGCAGTATGTGTATGTAGGTACCTCCAGACCAACGACACCTTGCTACATCTGCTTTATAATTTCTAGAATTTCGTTGGTAATTTTTGCAATGGTGGTTCTCCATAGCCACTTGATTGTAAGAGCCAAGACTCATGGCAACATGCCCAAAAAACGTACAATACCAAAAATACTCTGAGACAATTCATGAAAAAACTTCCCCAGAAACGCTTCAATAAACTCTCCAAAAGGTTTACAAAATCAAAAATAAAACAAAACACCGCCCTTAAGACCTGCTGAAAAATTTGCCAAAAGTCGCCTTAAATACGACTCGAAAAATACCCCCAAATAACGCGAAGCAAGCAGAGAGAATGTCAAAAACACTCACATGGTTAAATTAACACCAGATGGAGCAATTGATCTATAAGTAGTAATCAAGAGAAGATTTCTCCCAAACTTTTGAAGACAATGAATTTGAAGAAACGAAAGAAATGTGTGAAGAGGAAAATCGCATCCAAACATAAAAAGGCCAGCCCTATTTCATAAAAAATTGACAAATGCGACAGGCGACAGGTGACAATTTGTAAACTGACAACTGGACAATTATCAAATTTTTGTTTCATAAATAATAAATTAGACAATTTTGTAGAATTGTCGGAAAATAACCGACAATATTGGCCCTGTTCCATTGACCGCTTATCATCTGATGGATCTAGCGGCAGAGGCAAAGTGAATTCGTATTACTTCATCTTCATGACAGTCAAAAATGTATTTTGTGCCACCATGCCGCATATTTATTAATTAATCTATAGGTAAATAAAAATAAGTTGTATTGTGTTTGTCGATAATGTTCAATGTAATGTGTAAACCGATTTTGATTCTGGAAATTTCCCATGAAGGGTGACGTTAATACCATGGTGTATAAGTCTATACGGTCTTTGTAGGTGTATTGGGTTCTGAGTTATAGAGGCGTATGACACCTCCCATACAAAAAATTCATTCAAAATCTTATATCTCGAAAACCAACGAATCGATTGAGCTCAATCTTACAGATAATCTGAGATATTGGCCCAGGAGTATTTCTGTGAAGATTGGTCAAAATTGGACAAAAGGGCGGGCACCGCCCATACAATAAAAACATTAAAAATCCTTTATTTCGAAAACCACCGAATCGATTGAGTTACAATTTTTGAACAATCTTAGGTGTGTGAGTGTTCACTTTACTTCGATAGTCATGGGAGCCAAAATTTTTAAAATTTGTAACATTGGAAGGTCATTGGTTGCAGCGAACGAGAGAGAAGGGAGGAGTGTCTACGCACTAAGACGGCTACATGAAATTTGGCCCCAATGAAAAATGCCCCAAACTGAAAATGAAAAATCACCCCAAAAATTTACATAGAAGGCAACAACAACAGAAAATTGCGTAAAATTCATATTTTGGGGCCTTTTTTCATTTTTCAGTTTGGGGTATAATTTCATTATGAAATAAGGCCCCAAAAGAAGAAATGAAATAAGACCCCAAACGAAAAACGAAAACGTATGGGGGGCATGCTGCCCCCCTGCAACCCCCCTGCCTGGGTTTACTGTCAGATTTGGGGCCTTATTTCATTTTTTTGTTTTGGGGCCTTCTTTCATATTTGAAATTGGGGTATTATTTGAATTTATGAAAAATAGCCCCAATTTGGGGGGGGGCCATTTTTCATTGGGGCCAAATTTCATGTAGCCCACTAACCCACTAAGACATTTCCTCTTGTTTCAGGCGGCAGCGGAGGAATTCCCTAGATGGAATCAACGGTAGCGTCTACAGTTCCAATCAGGTCGAACTAAAGTGTAATCCCTACATGAGCAGTTTCGACATATTTGGATACCAGGTCTATAGAGACAACCAGGGTGTTGGAAAAGAGTTGATGGCGGACGAACCCTAAATGGGTCAACGGCAGCGCTCATATCCCAAAATTGGGTTACAGGCCCACCAGATTGGGGGTTGTCCCATCGGGGTAACTTCCTGACCATGGAAAAAACATTTAGTTATGAGAGAGATGCAACCAGCCTCGGATAATGGAACTCCTCAAATGGCAACCAGACCCGGAACGTCAATGGACTACGACATTAGAGTATGCACCTGGAATGTAAGAACACTCTACACCCCAGGTGCCACTCAAAAACTTGAGTCTGTCCTCATGCGGTGCAAGGCAAACATTACCGCGATCCAGAAGACACGATGGATAAGATCAGGCATGATGAAAAGAAAAGATTGCGACATTTATTACAGCCTAAGGAGCCTACGGAGCCTGTCCGGAGTACGATGTAAAAGTTGTATTTGGGGACTTCAATGCTAAAGTCGGAAAGGAAAACGTCTTTGGCGGGTTAGTTGGTAAGCACAAAATCCACGAAACGACAACAGACAATGGCTACCGACTAATCGATTTTGCAGCAGCTCGTAATACGGTGATAAGTAGCACTAAGTTTCCAAGGCTACGGATCCACACAGCAACCTGGCGCTCTCCAGACGGTCGAACCGCCAACCAAATCGACCATGTGCTAATCAATGCGAAGCACGCATCCAACATCCAGGACGTGCACACATTCCGAGGGGCAAACGTCGACTCTGACCATTTTCTTGTCGCGGCTCCCGGAAATTACGCCAGATTTTTTTTTGGAAAAAATGCCTGAAAATTGTCTATACAAAGTCTGGCCTTTTTTTCTAGGAAGAAAAGCCAGAATTTTCTGGCTATCTTTCTGAAATTTCAGCTCTTTTTTCCAAAAAGTTTTCTGGCGTTTTTCTCAGACAGAACAAGTTTGGAAAAAATACCAGAAACAATATTTTCTGAAAGAAAGAAAATGGGTGCAGTTCTGAACTTTACACAGAAAAAATCAGTTTTTATACATTACTAGCTGTACCCGCCCGGCTTTGCCCGTGCACAGAAATTGTATTGCTTATAGCTCTTAGACAGGCACGTAGCCAGGGGGGGGGGCTTGAGGGGCTGAAGCCCCCCCCGAAACGCAAAGCAAAAAATTTGAAACTAAAACTTCTGCAACCATTCAAATGCAAATACATATACAGTGAAATTCGCCTATAGCGACCTCGGTTATAACGACCATGCGGATATAACGACGCAAATTCTGAGCCCCTTGATTTTACACCATATTTTCCATACAAATTCATCCTGATATAGCGACCTCGGATATAGCGACGATTCCGTATATAGCGTCCGTTTTTTGCAACAATTTGAATATTTTCCAGAATATATTCCGGATATAGCGACGAAATATAAAAAAATAGCTAGTTGCCTATACAAAAAAATTGCCGTTGGTTTCGTTTGTTTGAATAGCGTTTGTTTTTTGCTAGAATTCGAATTTTTTCCTCCAGATATAGCGACGAAAAACATAAAAAAAATTATGTATCTAGTTGCCTGAGCAAAAAATACAGTTGATTTCTTTTGCTTGTCCTTTTTCTTTGTTTTTTCTTCATACATATAGCTAGTTGTTGCAAACTCAGAATCGAAGTTAAATCTATTTTCAATTGTAGTTGATTCGCATGTTACTTTGAATCTTTCAGAACAAATTAAATTCGTTTGATTTAGCTGCATATTTAACTTATTATATAGGTGACATTCATGTACTAAATCATTTTTTTGTTATTGATGGATTTTTTATTCCACTTGTTATTACAGGTTTTCCTTATAACTTTGTCTGAATAATAAAACTAAGAATACAGACAGCATCTGTACCGTGTAGGTACCTATCTACTAGTAAAGAATAATTATTTTTTTTAATTTGTTTGACCATCGGTTATAGCGACATTCGGCTATAGCGACCATTTGAGCCCGGTCCCTTCACCGTCGTTATATCCGGATTTCACTGTAATTTAAAAAAATATCATTAAAAAACGCACCAGAGAGCCGAAAAACTCGGCTTCTAAGCCTTTGTGCCTTATTTCCTTTGTAGAGCTCTTCAAATGCATCTCAATAAGTCTTGAAGAAAAAATCAGCAGAACGTGGGCAATGTCTTCGAAAGCATCAACACTTTTGGCAGCGATCCAAAAAAGTGATTTCCTAGTAAGCCTCATTGTATGCGAAAAAATATTCACAGATTCATGGTCAACGCAGACGTTCTACCATCATGTCATGTCAAAAAAAAAATCAAGACGTCTTCTTCTTTAAAAAAAATAATTTTAGTATGTTCGTTTAGGTGCATACGATTTAAAAACTAATAAAAATCAATGAATTGGAATATACAGGGTGTCCCAGTTAAGCTGTTATTTTCACCATATTTCCCGTTTAATTTTTTTTATGAAATTTTTATCCTTGAGAATTTTTTTAAAAATTATGTTAAGCAACTTTTTTACATACTATCAACAGAATTTGTAGTAAACGCCGTTTTTTTGTCAGACGAAAATGGTCGAGAAGATCCTCGATATTTCTCTAAAATCAATTTTTTCTTTCACAGCACCCCAGAAAAAAAACCCTTGGGTGTTACGTAAGGAGATCTGGGTGGCCAAGGATTGGACCAAATCAATCAGTTCACTGTTCGTTAAAAGTGTGGTTAAGGAATGGAGTTACCCCGCTGCTACTGTCACAAGGTGCTCCACTCTGTTGAAAGAACATCGCTCTTCTCTGAAAAAGAAGAACACCTTCAAGGAGCTTCGGCAATCGTTCTCTAAGAAATTCAATGGAATTAACTGTTTGTGGAAGAACGTGCGGACCTACTAAAGTGTTTTCAAACATTTACGCTAAACTTCCTTTGAAATAAGCACACATTTTGAAGAAGTTGTTCAAAATAATTAAATTCTTACCTTTGAAAGGATGTTGTGCGTATTAAAAGGGGATTGGGGTCTGACCAATGGTGCAAATTGTGGAGATTTGTAAATTTGTGACTTTGTTTGTGAATAGAGCTTCGTCAGTCCACAGAATGTTCTTGAGGAAGTGTATGTACCGGTGCTAAATGGAAAGGGTGTAACCTATTACTCTGGAGAGTTTTGTGAATCCTGGTTCTGGTTCTGAAGTTCCAATTGCACAGCTAGTGCTCGGACCTGACTAAAGGCTTAACTTCCACAGCACGCAAAATCCCACCCTCAATTTCTGCCGCCGCTGCGTCTGAACGTCGTTTTTTTTTATTTCGAGGATCAACAAGGCCCTGATACGCATCAGTACCAGTGCTGCCAGGTCGCTTTAACCACTCGGAGATAAAACAATTCACAAAAAGCGCTAGATTGCGCTATAGATTTTACTTTCATCAACAGAGTAGGACCATAATATACTTTTTAATTAAAAAAAATAAGCAAAATTTGTAGCTCAAAAATCAAGTTGATACATTTTTGCATAGGTACATCTCCATTTTCACACATAGGTAATTATAGAGGCCGAAAGGCACATTGAACTTTTAAGCAATTTTTTAATTCTGGGTATAGTTTATACCACGGATTTTATGAGCTCATTTTATGCGCTCCTGCTCAAGAAGAGAAGCATTGGCTGCGCGAATTCCAATTAAATTTTTTAAATTTGTAACTTTGAAGTGTTGCTTAAACTTTTTTCTTCGATGTCACTTCCATATCTAATAAAAATCGTTGAAACAATTTAATTCGAAAGTGATGCGTAGATATAGTTAGGTACTGTCACTAAGGAGATGCAGTAGTAATAAATAAGAAAGGGATATCCAATAATTTGAACCCTAAACGGGGATTGTAGGGCGATGCCATGTTAAAGTTTAGTAGGTACGTACTGATATTTCCGAGTGGAGCTTCCATATAAAAGTTACTTAAATAAAAAGCGCTAGAAATTCCGACAAGAGCTAAAACATTTTAAAGCGCGCTGAATACAATAAAAAAGCGCCAGATCTGGCGCCGAAAGCGCTAAACTGACAGCACTGATCGGTACCCGGCTACATGGTGTTCTACGATTTGGGTATCGGCGTTGGACTTTTATCTTGCCAACGAAGCGTTTCCATGGCAGAACCCGTTTACAAACACTATGTCCGCGTAATCACATTTTGAATACATTTTGTGGAGATCAACTTATCAATGTTAAGCTTTTTTTCATATTCAACAATTAACTGTTAACCATTGCTCATAATTACGTTAGTTTATTATTCTGACTTAATTTTGTTTGACCATTTTTTTTTTTTTTTGACAAAAACGGCTTTTACAACAACTTATGTTGATCGTACGTTAAAAGTTGCTTGACATCATTTTTAGAAAATTCCTCAAGGATAAAAATTTCATAAAAAAATAAAAATTTATTAAGTAAACATTTTGAGAAAAAAGCATTTTAAGTAAAAAAATGTAACAACAAATTTTCAAAATGTTGAGTTTAAGGAGCCATAACTTTTTTGTAGCTGCACATATGTACCCTAAGTGCATAAGACTTGTATGCGCTTCTAAATTATTTTTTCAAAATGCACAAAACAGTTTTTGTATCTCTAATAGTTTAGAAGTTATAGCCTTTTAAGTGGTAACACCTCCAAATTATAGTTCACATGCTTTGAAGGGCCATAACGGGAAATATAGTGAAAATAGACGCCATACAATTTTTTTGTTTGTCGGAATTTCACGAATCTTCCCTTAAAGGATTATACTGCTTAACTGGGACACCCTGTATAGTTTTTTATTTAAAGATTTCCTCGTAAGATTTAGAAGCAAGCCCCCCCCGAAACAAAATCCTGGCTACGGCCCTGCTCTTAGATAATAATGTTCTTTCGTAAAATGCGAAAAATAAGAATAAATCGATTTTCTGGAATTTTCTTTCTGCGTAAACCTGAAATACAGCAATACGAACAAAACAAAAAAAGAATCATGAAAATCGGCCCAGCGGTTATCGAATTATAACGTCATCGAGTTTCACCCCATAGAAGATTTTTTTTTTGTATGGGCGGTGCAACGCCTCTTTGTCCAATTTTTACCAATCTTCACAGGACAACTCCAGGGCCAATAACTAAGATTATCTGTAAGTTTGAGCTCAATCGATTTTGTGGTTTTCGATATATACGATTTTGAATGTTTTTTTTGTATGGGGGGTGCCACGCCCCTTTGTCCATTTTTGACCAAACTTCACAGGATTCATGTATGGACCAATACCAAAGATGTGCGAAAGTTTGGTTAAGAACGGTAAATGCGTTAAAGCGTGAATCGGCGACAAACATTTTAAGGCTCAATTTTTATATATATAGATAATATTATTATCCACAATGCATAAACAGTAGAATATGTGTGGGGGGGGGGGGTATGCTGCCCCTGCAATCCCCTGCTTGGGGTCACTGTAGGATTTAAAGTGGGTGCGAGGTTTTTTGTATGTGAACTTCGATAATTTTCAAATAAATAACATTTTCTGATCTTTTTTCCAAAATTAGTTTGGAAATTAAGCCAGAATACGAGTTGTCTATTTTTATTATCTGGCTTAATTTCCATATTACTTTCTGGCTCTTTTTCCACATCTGTCTGACCTAATTTCCTAAGTTTCTGGCGTATTTTCCAAATAATGTTCTAGTGATTTTTCCAATTTTGACTAAATAAACATTTTCAGGCGTTTTTTTCCAAAAAACAATTCTGGCGTAATTTCCGGGAGCCCTTGTCGCGGCTAAATTGAGAGCTCGACAGTCCAACGGGAAGAAGCTGCGAACAGCCCAGAAGAAGAAATTCGACGTTGGACGCCTTAGCACACCTGGAGTATCCAGAGCCTACAGCGAGCGCCTGAGCATGAAACTCTCCTCTGTGCACTCACCTACCACAGGCGCCAAAAATCATTGGTGCCAGTACGGCGACATCATCAAGGAGGTACCCGAAACCACTGTAGGGTACCAGCCACCCCAGAGAAGGAGCACGTTGTAGATATGATGATGAATGCGTGTACAGGAAAAAGCTGACAGAAGATGCACACAAGAAAGCCCTGCAGCGCAATACAAGGACAGCCAGAGAAGAGTATCGAGCCAGGAGAAGGGAGGAAAAGAAGATCGTAGAAAGAAGAATCGCGCGATTGTAATAACATCCGGAGGTTCTATAAAAACGCCAAGCAACTGGCTGCTGGCTACAAAACCGGAACGCAGGCTCTTCGAGACAGCCGCATCTACAAAAAAGGCGATCATAAGTCTTGCAAGAACTATCTAGGCATATCCCTGCTTAATGTCGCATACAAGATCATATCCAACGTACTGTGTGAATGTCTTAAACCGTTCTGCAACACACTAATCGGCACGGACCAATGTGGCTTCCGGCCCGGCAGATCGACTATTGTACTATATACCAAATTTTCATACTGAGGCAAATCCTGGAAAAGACCAACGAATTTCAAGTCGAAATTCACCACCTATTCATTGACTTCAAAGCGCATATGATAGCATACATCGTCAGGAGCTCTATATGGCGATGGCCGAATTCGGAATCCCGGCAAAACTGATTCAGCTGTGTCGCATGACGCTGGAAAACACGCCCTGCAACGTGCAGTTTGGAAGTAGATCTTCCGAATCTATTTCAAACATGCACCGGATTTCGGCAAGGAGACGCGCTATCATGCGACTTCTTCAATCTAGTACTGGAGCATATATTGCGCAGGGCAGGTGTCAACATGGAAGGCAATATCTTCAACAGGTCCGTCCAGCTGCTAGGCTATGCGGACGATATTGACATCATCGGTCGCTCACAGCGTGCCGGGATAGAAGCGTTCACGGCGATTGAAGAACAGGCGAAACCCGTTGGTCTTGAAGTAAATGAGGACAAGACTAAGTACGTGCTATCAACAAACAAACAATGCATCTGTCCACCACCTAGGACAAAACGTCACTATTGATAGAAACACTTTCGAGGTAGTTATGGTGTTCACCTACCTCGGAGTAAACATAAACTCCACGAATGACACCCTAGTGGAGATCCGGCGAAGAATTACCCTAGGAAACCGTTGCTACTTCAGTTTGGTAAAACAACTCCTAACTCCAAAGACGAAATGTTTGCTCTACAAAATCCTTATCCTGCCAGTTCTGCTTTATGGCACCGAGTGCTGGACGATAAGCAAGAAGGGAGAGCTGATACTGGGCTCCTTCGAACGAAAAATACTTCAGCGGATTTTTGGTCCTGTGTGCGAGGAGGGCGAATGGAGGAGAAGATACAACCGCGAACTCTATGAGCTGTACCAAGATATGGATGTAGTCCAAAAAGTCAAAACACGTCGTACTTTCGTACAGGAAAGTCAAATTGTATCTACTGAATTCAATACAATAGTAAGCCTTTCTGCAACTGTGGACCAAAAGCTAAAAACTACTGTGGGTTTATATAAGAACTAGTTCTGCATTTCTGCAGTCAGTCAGTTCTGAGATGTGGTCTGCTGATCACCGGACTACACAAATAGAAACTTTCTTTTTGCTTGCATTATAGAAGCTATTTTGGAACTCATAGAATATGAAATATATTAAGTTAACCTAATTTTTCTATACTCTCATGTTAACGGATCGATAAGCTAAAAAAGAGTTAACCCACATCTGCAAAATTTTACATAAGAGTAGGTACATTCGACTTCAGATTATATACTAAAGTATTGTTGAGAAGGCATTAAAGTTGCAAGTTCTGCTAAATAAAACCATAAATAGTCGTACAAAATTTGCTAGACTACTTTCAATCTAATTTAGGATACTGTTAATGCCCTCTTAAAGATTCATATAAATAGCTAAAAATGTATTTTTGCATAAAAATCTCTTTCTAGATATAAATTTAAAACTTTTAAAACTCTTTTATGTTAATTCAGCTATTCTGCATATACAAAACATTAATTCAATGACCACGCTTTTTAACTTAATATGTTAAGATAAACTGCTCAAAATAGTCAAAGCAATTTACATACACTATGTATAATAATTTACGCATATCTACCATGCTCCAATCATCTTATGTTACAATGCCCTCGTATGCATATTGATTATTATAATGTTTTAATTATGTTGCTGATCAGACAATGTGATAAGCGCATAAATTAACAAAACCGTATTTAATTATGCAGACACTAATCTATATATACTCGTACTCAACCATACAGAGATCAAAGTGGATAGTTGACCTATGTCAAAGAAGACAGAGCCAATCATTTTTGTGATAAGAAATTATATTAAAGAATGCCATCATTTGGCAAAACAAAAATGACCGGAACAGGTCCTATAGGATCCCAGGTCTACCTTCTCACAACCATACGTTTATGAGATTTTTTATTTTTGGGGAAAAAATGGAAGACACCAACAATTTTATGCCGAGTACAAACGTTTGAATTGAGAATCTTTCTTGACAATTATGCACTCGGATATTTGTGAGGCGTTCGAGAGGTTTGGCGCATTGAAAAAGCATTAAAATATATTTTTTTTTGAGAACCTTCACTCAGAAGTTCGGCATACCTACTAACCAATGAACCAATACGTAAAGTCGTCATACCCGTTAACAACCGAATTTCTCAGCATAGACAAGGTTTCGGGTAAGTTTTTTAAAATGCAGGTACCTACCTACAGAAAAGATTTTTTTTTTAAATTAAAAGATATCTACTAATTGTCTTATAATGAAAAAGAAAAAGCACGAGCTCTGAGAATTTTTTTTTTAATTGAAACTTTTAGCACCCTGGGTAACCAAATCTGTAACGAATTCTGACTCAATCCCATTATATAGTTATGCATGGAGCAAACTTTAATATATTGTATTTTTTAATATTAAGCAAAAGAAACGGCTTTCGAATTTAAATATATTTGTTCCTGAATCATCTGATTTTTGATCCTAAACCTAACCATACTCTACCACAAGTCCACAAAGTGCACTTTTTACACGTATATTTATTTTCTGAAAAAATTATCGTAATGTTTGTACCGTTTGTGGATGTGATGCGGGATATACGACTATCCGGAATCAGTGTAATAATACACAAAACTCGAATCAAATGCAGCAAGAAAAATAACACTATATAGATAAGGACACCACTGTCAAATTGCGCACAGCCTAAGTCAACGTAAAACGCCATCTATCGGGTCGTGGCATTGATCGCAGCACAGCGCCATCTATTATTTATCTCTTTAACTTCTGCACCCAAAATGCACGCAAAACGTGCATCACAATGAATTTCACAATTATCCGAAATTTTCCAAGCTTCACAACGAATTTTCCACCTTTACATCGTCCAAAATCGATAAAATGTAAAATTTCGTCGAAAAAAAATTCAAATTTTTCGCGTTTTCCGAAATTTTCGAGTTTTATATTTTTCTATTTTTCATTTCGAAAAGCCATTCCGGAACAATTGCACACAGAATTCCATACAAAAATCTATTTTTGATTTTTCCAATTTCCAGACTTTTCCGGGTTTTCGCAAAAGTCAAAATGTTCTTTCGTAAAAACCTTCTCCTCGCAATTACGAACAACTGAAAAAAAAAAAATAAAAATTATAGCCAAATCGGCCCAGCCGTTCTCAACTGATAAATTACTATACATTTTTCACACCATTGCATTGTTATATATGTATATAGATATTATAGATACTAGCTCTGAAGACGGAACTCAAAGTGTGACTTGATATGTTCGTAAATGTACAATGCATACTTGAAAGAGGGGGTTTTGCCAGACCAAGGGATAAGGCAGAGTCTGATACAACTTTCCACAGGTATAAGCCAACAGAAGAACCATCATTTTCATTAGATAATTATAAATTTCGATAAATCGGCTTGTCAATGATGATGGGACCGGCTTTTTCTTGACAGCACACTGCTTTGACTGCCACAAAGCAGCAAAAGCCAGCGCAGTAATTATGATCAACTGGAACAAAGATAGGTGCGCAATACTACATATTCTTATAAAGGTTGTGCCATCTAGTGGTTTATTTATAAATCATAGGTTATTTTGACACTGACAGCTGTTTCCCGCTCGTAATCTTGACAGAAAAAAAGTATCATACCTCCGCGGAACGAAATTAGCCGCTTTATGCTTGAAAAACATTGGGAAATACTGAAAACGTATTTCCAAAGTGAGTGCTGTGTATCCCAAATGGTTCGTTTTTTGAAAAGAAGTTTTGGCCGAAATAAAGCAGCGCCTGCTGTACGCAAGTTTGTGAAAAAGGTCCGTGAGACTGGTATGCTAATGGACAACACTCATGGTCCCCGTCGTCGTACGATGCTCACAGACGAGAATGTGGCTGCTGTGGCCGAGAGTGTCAGACTCAATTCACGAACGACAACTCGCCATCGATCTCAACAGCTCAACATTTCACGCACTAGCCTGATGAGAATTCTGCACAAAGATCTCGGATTATTCGCTTACAAGATCCAATTGAGTGCAGCGCCATGCTACACAGCCCACGCCACAATCGATCTTTTGCACACCAAATTCCCAAATCGTGTTATCACCCGTCTTGGCCATGTCAATTGGCCGCCTCGGAGCTGCGATTTGAACCCTTTTGACTTTTTTTTGTGGGGAACCGTGAAGAATCGATGTTATGCCAACAATTCGGAAACGATCCAAACACTTAAGGCCAATATCATCCAAACAATCCGTGAGCTACAGCCAGAAACCATCAACAAGGTCTTGGAAAATTGGAGTGCCAGTCAAGGTAGCCATTTGAACGACGCACGTTGTGTTCCATAATTTATGGGAATGTTTGGTCTAACTAATAAAGCCATAATACATGGAGAAAATTTAATTTTGTTCGTTTTATTGCATTTTTAAAAAGAAACTTGTACTTGGCCCACCCGTTACTATACCAAGACAGTTCAGTCATGGATAGATGGCAGCATGGCTCAGTATTGTTTCACATATCACAGCCCTTACTGCCCACAGATGCCTATACGAGGGGGCAAAAAAATATTTGGTGAAGTGACTAAAAGCTAAAAAGTTTCGAAGACTGCTGTTGAAAATACAAAGAATATCATGATCAAATTAAGAAAATCGAAACGTAAGAGAAAAGAGCTCATCGGAGGTAACAAAAATCCAAATGACAGCTAGTCTAAAAATGCGATGAAATGCTAATAAATCAGTATCGTAGATAGGTAAAGGGTATAAGAAAAGATTTTAGTTGGTAAAAATTCCACTTTGGTTCCGAATATGAGCCCGGTTTCATCTACCAGCGAAAAAACAAAGTGACCAAAAATTATTCTGACAACATGAACAGAGCACATTCACAGATTTTCTGACCTGTTTAATAAATTATATTAATTTAGTGCGCATAAAGAATCCCTTCTATTTTGGCAACCACAATTTTGGGTCATAGATGGAATCAAGTTAAATGTAAATTATATTAATATCACTGCAGATACCTACTCCAAGCATTCAAATCACCATCTTAGTCACTGTGCAGATTTAAATCAGACAAAAGCATACCAAGGCAAAGCCGTTTGAATGGGACGCTACCGCGAATTACATTACCATAAATACGGAGTATCTCTGACCTGAAAACTATAATTGATAACATATTTTTAGTTTTTTTTTTTTTTATCAGGGTGGGGAGCCACCACTAACGGTGAGTTCGCATTTAGAATGATTCTATTTGCATTATGTAGGTAGTTGTAAGTTCAGGCGATATTATAAAAGAAATTGCTTTACTGATCTCGCGAATAGAAGAATCACAATGAGGACGGCAGTCACACTGCTGATATTCGGTAAGAAAACTATTAGATTTAGATTGAGCAATTAAATAGAGAAAATTTGCAGGTGCTGTTGCCATATCTGGCGCTGCGGCGGAAAAATCGACAAAGACCGACAGTTCGGGAAGAAGCATTATTCGTATTGAGTCATCGAATGACAATGACTCGCCTATAACAGTGCCAAAAATTATTTTGAAACCGAGAAGTCCATATTCGCCGGCTCCACAATATCCACATTATCCTCCTCCACATTACCCGCCTCCCCATTATCCTCCTTCACATTACCCGCATTATCCACCAGCACCAGCGCCACCACCACCGCCACAACATCCACATCCACATCCACATCCACCACCACCACCACCACAACCCCCACAGCAATGCCGTTGTCCACCTGGACCACCAGGGCCACCCGGTTATCCGGGAAGACCTGGCGCTGATGGAAAAGATGGTATGAAAGGTGACAAGGGTGACATGGGTCAACCTGGACCAAATGGTGAAGATGGTGAGAAAGGCGACAAGGGCAATCCAGGTCCGAAAGGCGCAACAGGAAAGAAGGGCCTAAAAGGCGATCCGGGTACCAAGGGTGAACAAGGTTTCCCAGGTCCCCAAGGGCCTCCTGGTCAACAAGGTGTGCCTGGAATACCGGGCGCTCCTGGATTACCTGGCAAGATGGGACGACCGGGTCCAAAGGGACCACCCGGAGTACCAGGCTATTTGGTGCCATCAAGACCCCATTACTATCCAGTACCAACCACTCAACCACCGACAACACAAGCCCCGCCAGCCCACCACCCATCATATCCAGGATATCCATCGTATCCACCGCATCATGGAGGAGGTAATTATTCGTAATTTCGTTTCTGACAGATTTTTAAGACTTCTATCCAAATTAAGGTCATGGTCATGGTCATGATGACAGTTATGATCACAGTCATGATCACAGTCATGGTCATGATCACGGTCATGATCATGATCATCGCTATCCAGGTGGCTACCACTCACCACATTCCACACACAAGGCTAAGGTCCACAGCACCGGTTCGACTACTGAAGATGATGACAATGTGGTGGTTGAAGCCTACAGTGCGATTTCAAATGACACCACAGTCACGAAGGAGGACGAAGACCTAAACCCAATTGCTGACGAACCAATCATTCCAGCTGAGGAGGATGTTCCGGTTGTAGTTAAACAAATCACGAATACGCCGCCAAAGAGGAAGCTGCAGCTCACTGACGACAACGTTGAGACCGTCGAAGAGAGCGAAGAAACACCTGACTATGACGAGCACGACTCCGAGGTAGAGGAAAAGATTCCATCCTACGACGACGATTCGGTGCAAGTTGTGAAAAAACTTGAAGTCGACGATTTGGCACGCTCGGCCCAGGTGCATGTCACAAGCAACCAAAGACACCATGACAAATACTCGATAAGAAACCCGTTCGTAGGATACCTGTATTACCCTTACTATAGCAATTAAATCGCCCAAACCGTATATGAATCAGTTAATAAAAGCATTATAAATATTTATTAAGTCAACAGCGTGTTTGGTATGCCATTCATTTCTCACGCCTCATTTATTTTCTTGGCTCTTTGTGGGAAATTATTTATTATTCCTGCCCTAGGCAGCCGCCTAAAGTTTCAAAGAAGGTGTTGAGCATTATCGCTGATTGTTGTCAAAGAGTTATCTGCAAATTTGATGAGACTTTTATTGGACCGTCTATACTTATATTTTGTGGTGACTGGTCATGCGTAGTCTAGGCCCTTTATTTGCATAAGCCTATTAGTAGCTTGATGACCTTATTAGGCGGAACACAATCGTATTATGAAAGATTGCCTGTATTTACCCAGGTGAGTTTTGCATGTCAATGAGTTAAAAGGGCCTGGCAAAATTAAAAATAAATATGAATACTAATCGCATCTAATATTGTCAAAATAACATTGTATTTGGGTTATCGAATGTCTAAATGGGGAGCGAAAAGACGGACGGAAGATTATGACGAAATATTATGTTCTGGGTATTTTGGATTTACCTATACGTTTGTTGACCCAGTGCGATTAATGGAACGAACTTTAAAAAATCCAGTTTATTTTTTTTTAGTCTTGACTCTTTTTTTCTGAATGGATTTTTTCAATATTATTGTTCACGGGAAGTCCTAATTTGTCAATAATTTTATGCAACCCAATATCATTCATTATTTTGTGTGTCTCTGAAAGTCTTGGGACGGAGGTCCGCAAAAGATGACTCTGGAACATATTTCGGCTTCGATGGCTTTCGGCAATTTGTTTCACCGCTAATTTGATTTATGCGAAACCATTCCCCTATACGTCTTTGGAATTCGCATCAAACGTTTTTCACAGCTCTTCGCAGTAGCACTGTGTAAACATCGGAGGAATACAAGCCAAACTCTTAATCATCGGGATATACTTTTACATGCTGAAATGTCCTCTAAATAATCTGTCCGAAGTGAAGATAGATTAGATTAGATTATAAGTCTGGAGAGCCTTCATTGGGCTGCGGCCTCTTTAAAGGGGCCTGTTGTGCCTTCCCTGGTGAAGTCCTAGAGCTATCTTTTTACTCCGGAGACAGTCAGGAAGACCGAAATCATCTCTTTCAGCGAGATTTGCTGAAGTAACGATTTCCACTCCAAAGATATTCTCTCTAAGACGAAAGCGAGCCGGACATTCCATGAGTGTGTGAAGAGAGGATTCGACACTCTCAAGACAGAGTCTACATGTAGAGTCCGGTGAAACGCCAATTCGTCGAAGCGGTTTTATCATGAGGCCATGACTACTTACTTACTTTACTTTTGGTGGCGCTTACAGTCCGGGGTGGACCACGGCCATGACCACTAGTTGCACGTGTACCTAACTGTTGGGATTCTCAGGTTATTTTTGTCCAGATTAAGAGTGCTCGTCGCCCTCAACCTCTTGAGAAGTCCTGTGCAGGCAGCATCAAGTGCTGAAGACCAGTGGCATCGATGCAAAGAATCCACCAGAAAAGCCGCAACTGATGTGCTATGTTTCATCCGACCACCACCACGAAAACCTTGGTTTGATGAAGAGTGCCGCCAAGCAGATGCAGCAAAGCAACCAGCCTACAAATCGATGCTGCAGAGAAGAACACCGGCTTCTCCGGAGGAAAAAAAAAGAGCATGAGAAGCGCGCGATCTATGAAATAGAGAGGTTCTACTCCAGGAACAATGTTCGGAAGTTTTACCAAAAGGTAAAAAGAACGTGTCACGGAACATGACCCGAAAAGAGACCTGTAGAGACGAACAAGGAAACCTAGTCACATTCGGTGCTGAGACATGAAAAAAATATTTCTGCAGACTGTGAAACGGCCAAGACGACACAAATTCCGCTGTCCGGCAGAATGCACCATTCAACCGCCGATGAAAGCCAAGACTTCCGTCCACCTAACCGAAATGAGGTAAGGATAGCAATATTCAAGCTGAAGTCCAACAAAGCTGCAGGACCGGAACCGGACTGCTTATCGGCCGAGCTTTTTAAGGCAGCGAGACATGACTTGGTAGAGAGCATACACCAACTCGTTTCTAAAATTTGGTCAGAGGAAAGTATCCCTGATGAATAGAGCATCAGCATTGTTTGCACGATCCATAAGAAAAGAGACCCTGGTTCGGAATATTATGTGTTTTTTTAATCCCCGATTTGCTTTTCCAATGTTACATAATAATAGTTCATCCTACACGTGCTTCAGATGATCAGGTATATCAAGAACTAAGGATTTTTGGTACAAATTTTTCCATACTCTAGAAATTTTATCTAAAGTTGACGGAAAATAAACCTTGCTATCAGTATCGCAACATCGCAATTGAATATAACTACCCACCCGAATGATACAATTAGAAAGACTTTTTTTCGAATTGCCACCTACATTGGCCCCGTGCTTAGGCACCAAAATATTTAGGTGACAGTTTATCATAGAATTAGGCAGAAAATCTAGCCTAACACACGAAACCTGCCTAGATTTGCAGTCAAATCGACCAATCAGAGGCTGTTGACCAGCTAGGCAAAAGCGTATTGAACGCGGCCATTGCCTTGGCCTGAAGGAAACCAAGTAGCGTGGCATTGCTAAGAAGATGCATGGAAATAAGTTTCCGGGAACTAAGTCCACTGAGGGACTCAGTTCCCACCTAGTGGGAAATAAAACCGCTTTCTTATGGGAACTTAGTACACATTCAACAGTTAAATACGTATGGGGATGATCTAAGAAAAATTTTGTATGAAAAGGAGGAAAAAGTTGCTAAAATAGTCATTTTTAGCAATTTTCAAAAAATCATAAAAAATATTAGCGAAGAGATTTTTGAACATTTTTTTTTTGCAGTCACTATTAGAATTGTTTGAAGAAACTTTTTGCATCAAAACATTTTCTTTTTTGATACCGAGGAAAAAAGTCAAAAAAATAGACATTCACAGAAGTTCTAAATTCTAAAATTTTTAAATGGGTACTTAATGGGATAAGGAAAGTTTTGTATCATTCAAACGGAATTTAAATGTCCTTTCCATTGGTGCCAAAATTTACATGAAGTAAGTTTCAAATTATGAGCAAAATTAACTTTAGTTTTGTCAAAATACTTATGCCGACCAGCGTATGTACACATGATCTATACATAAAACAAATAACATATTCTTTTTTAATATCAATTGAACAATTTTAAAAAAGAAATAAATCGCTCTTACTTGAAGCTTTAGGCGGAATAAGACGAAGAAAGCCGAAAATTTGCAAAATACCATCATTCATAAAATAAAGACAAATGTATGCGAAAAGGGGTGGAACCTGTAAAAACATTGGCCTACCTTTTGTACAAACACGACGCCAATTAATTTTCACTGTCAATTAAATTGGTATATTGTTGTCAACTGAAAACAATGAAGTTGGAGGCCAGGGGCCTATAACACAACATGACATGTCGACAAGTCTAAATTCACTTGTCTAACTATTCTTGTCCGACATGTACAAATAAATTCTGTAACAGAACGTAAACCGTTGCACTTGTCGAAAGAATTAAGTTTCCTTGACTTGTCGGTATTCTTCGACAACTGTTTGTGAAGAAAAACACAAAAAATGATATTTTAACTAAAATAAGAGAGGAAAATATATCCTTTTTGGTCCTTTTAGAGATGTCCTAACAAAAGAAAATAAATGTGCAAAATGGAAGGAAATACACAGCCTTGCAAAAAGCCTAAACGTAGTTCCGCAAAATAAGAATTGGACGTATTTTGCAAAAATGATAAGAAACGCGCAATTGTAAGTACTAACTAAATAAGTAAAATTATAATTAATACGTTAATTACACAAAATATATGTTAGGCATTAGGTATTACAGTAAAAATGCACTTGTCAGCTTTTGACAATATTCAAATCACCTGTCCTTATTGCCCCACAGTTCTACAAGTGTTTCTTGACACTTGTCGTGTTCTGTTACAGAAAGAGGGACATTGGATAATTTCCCACTTGTCATTTTTCATCGCGACAATTGTCGACAATTGATCGCGGACTTATCGCTCTGTGTTACAAAATTTTGTACAAGTTGTCGAAATTCACTTGTCCCACACCACAACTACTTGTCGCGTTGTTTTACAGGCCCCTATTCGTCAGTTCTAACGCAGATAGGTATCTGTATTATTTGTACCTATACTTTTATTTCAACCTGTTTCATATATACATTATTTCACTAAAACACTAAATTAATATAAAATTGACTTAAGGAATGCAGCAATACCGCTTTGCAAGCAGTTCCTGGACTGCACTACATCTCTGGTACCCTGTGTAAGAAACCGATTAACAAACTCTGGCTTTTTACATTTGAAGTTCTAACTTACCATCTGATACGGCAGATGCTTCTATTTCATCATCAAACCATTGGTAACAGCGTCCCTTCCTCCAACACACAGGAACCCTATTTCCTGGTATAACAGTCGCAATTGGTGGTAAGACAATTACTGGCTTTTGTGGTGATGAGAGTGGTGGCCTTCCTATCACCGTTGGTGGCTTTGAAGTTTCTATTGGGGTAACTAGAGTGGGTTTTGGTGTTGGGTTTATAATAATTGTTGACGGTTTTGTTGGTCTCAGAAAAGTCCGGTCATATGTGCCTTCAGCCAAATCAACTCTCTTGATATCACCATCGTTTTCAGATAAAAGGTGACTCAAATCAGTATCGTATTCTGTTTCATTATCACCATAAACTCGTGCTGTGAATACCACTGAAAAATATTGAAATTAGTTGTTGTAAGCCATTTACCATTTATTATATCTATCCACAAACCTGGGATAAGAAGTGTGACAAATTGCAAAACAAATAATAACGACATGTTGTCATTCACAATGCTATTCACAATGAGAGATATTTTCAATGAACCGCTTTTTATATGGGGGCTCCAGTATCTCAATCTTATCTCATTTTATATTACACAAATGGCTTGAAACAGAAACCCCATTATCTGAAATTCTAAAATACACATTTTATAGAGATTGACAATATTTTCTCATGCAGGTTAGTAAAGTAAGTTGTTCATTCATGAATCTGTGTTATCTTTTTTGTCGGTCGTTTTATAAGTTAAGTAGGTAGCTATAGGTACCCAAAAACTCAGAGGCGATACCCGAAGTAATAAAACTTTCTGAAAATATTGGAATAACGATAAATAAAGTGCGTGTAGCTAAAGCGTATTCGACTTTTAACTTTCTCGTATACGTAGTAAGAGAAAGATATTGTTTTGGTACAAAATTTCGAACTCGAGATTTTGATCAATTCTGATATTACGATGATAGGGGAATTCAAAAAAGTGGGTCTGGCAATTCTGTCCGTCCGTATGTCTGTCTGTCCCCATAGCTGGGGAATCTAAACGCTTGGACCGGATTTGCTTCAAAGTTCATATTTAGAGTTTGTGGGCTTCCCGTTAGGAATAGTTTTTTTTATACTAGCCCTAATATTAACGATACTTCCCATATAAAAATTTTACGAAATATTAAACAATTTAGATTTTTTCGAAAACGCCTCTAACGATTTGAACCAAAATTGATAGTTGAGTTAACGTAGGCATGCTTAACATGACTGCATACCCAGTTTTTTGCTAAAAAGTCCAGCAACGGCGCTTTTTCTCGAAAACGTTACAAACGATTTTAACAAAAATTTATTTTCAAGATACTATCGTCATTCTTAACTTGGTAGCAAACTCAGTTTTTCTCTAAAAAGACTGCGTCCTTTCATATCTACCCAAATCCCTAATAATAGTACTTTAAAAAGCTGCTCATATCTCGAAAACGCCATTTTCGATTTGGATGAAAATGTAACTGCTAGGTAATGTTTATATTCTGAAGAATACTTCGTACTCAGTTTTTAGCTAAATAGTTTAGTAACAGTGCTTTTCGAATCCATAGTTGTAACATTTTACAAAAAACTGCTCTAACGATTTTGATCAAAATACATATTTAAGACAACATAAGCATTCTAAACATGATCACGAACTTAGTATTTCTCAGAAAACTCGAATGTAGCCGTTTTATGAATATTTCTCAAAAATGACTACCCAAATCCTGATGTATTCACACTGCGCATATTTTCGCAAAGCCCTAAACTTCACTCTTCAGTGGCAATCAGCGTTGCCAACCACTTTTGACGAAAAAATGCCTAACTTTAAAGAAAAAGATGCCTTTTTCAATAAAATAATGCCTAAAATATTTTTTTTATGTAAAGTGGAACTTTAAATTAAAAATTAAACACAAATATAAAAAAAAAAAACAAAAAATTAAAAAAAAAAAACTTAAAATTATCAGAAAAAATTCTTAATAGGAACAAAATTCATGACATTTTAGTTTCATAGGTATGTTCAAAGTATTGAACACAAAACAGACATAGTTTTAGTCCTATGGTCCTTGATATTATACATTGATTTTTGAAACAAGGATATGTGTGTTTATTTGAATTGCAGATCATAGCAGTTTTTGTCTTTAAAAAAACTGTCCACTTGAAGTTCTTTAAGAATGTTTAAAAAAAATAAAAAGTCAGTATGTTGAATCAAAAAAAAATTTAAAAAATGTTTGAAATAAAAAAAGATGCTTTTTTGAAGAAAAACAAGCCTTAAAGCCTTAGCTAATAAAATAATGCCTAAAAGGCATGAAAAAGCCTTAGTTGGCATCGCTGGTGGCAATATAATTCGAAATTCATCGCCTACTTGCAACTTGCCTCCTTCAAGTGTCAGTTGGGGATGAAATTTGAAAGTAAAGGTGCTAGTACACGGTATGTAGCAAAGCCACATTATATATGTGGCTCTGACGTAATTTTGACGTCAGCGTATGGAGCCAATGGCTACATAAGGTACTCATACGTATGAGGCACGATATGAGGCACTCGTGACACATACTCATTGTGTGGCTTTTCCACATTCCGTGTACTACCCTTGCACATACGATTTGTGTCAATACGCTACATAATGTCGAGTGGTTACCTGCATGGTTCGTATGTATTTTTCAATGTAAGTTCAGCATTTCAGTTTGCGTTTTGTACGAGCAGCGATAACTTAAATACACCCAAAGCAATAAAACAATTAGTACCTACAGTTCTAGTGCAAGACTGCACACAGGGCGATAAAACTGCGGATAGAATCATCATAAACGAATAACCAACAGTCAAACCGATATGTGCGCCCTTATGTAGCCACCGCGCTACATACGAAAAACGAAATATGTGCCTTATGTGTACTCTATCTGGTGACGTCAGATCCACATATATACACTGCGCGTCATCAGATTAGCGCCCCCCTTAAACTTCTCGGTTAATGTTTAATATTATCTAAACCGTTTGAAATAGTCCCTTAAAATTTTTATCCATTAGACTCTTATTATTTGTCCTCAGAAAAAAACATCAATGACTACTGTATGATTTAAGATATTACTTCAATACATTTTTAAGTAATAGTACACAAAAAAACAGAAACTAAAATTTGGTCATCAGGATAGCGCTACCTGCGCTAATTTCATTTGTTTTAATTTCTTAAGCAACGATATTGTTTTTATATGTTTTTATTTTATTTTTTGAATATTTTTAAACAAAATTAATAATGTGTGGTCCCGCCTTTATTAACAATTACTTCGTAGATTCGATTGGGAATTGAATCATAAAGTTTTTCTATGTAATTTAATGAAATGATGGACCAAGCGTGTTTGATGCCTTCGATTAACTCAGTTTTACTGTTATATTGTTTTCCGGACTCGTACACTTTTCTAGCCAACCATCCCCACACATTCTCGATGATATTAAGATCAGGCGAGTATGGTGGCCACTCCAGAACATCAACTTGTTGGGTCTGAATCCACGATTTTACAGTTCGGGCAGTGTGAATTGGCGCATTATCGTGCTGGAAATGCCATTCCAGACTTCCAAATAAATTCTTAAAGTGGGGAAATGCAGTTTTTAAAACGCTGTTGTAGTTATCCGCATTCATTTTTGATGTTAAGAACTGCAACTCGCAGGTGCCATAGTAGGATATGGCTCCCCACACCATCACACCTCCCACCCGGCTATGCAGGCGGTCCAATTGATGCTCCTCCTTACGTATGTCATGGAAATAATAATTGTAGCCATCGGGCCCCTCCAAATTAAATTTCTTTTCGTCTGAAAATACAACGTATCGCCACTCAGAAGACCATGACATGTGCGTGCGAGCAAAACTTAAGCGCATTTCCTTTCGCGCCATATTGAGTGGTGGTTTTTTTTTCAATTTTTGTCTTCTTAAGTGTGCAGCTTTTCTAATTACTCTTTGAACCGTTGATAAGCTCGCTTTAACACCAGTTTTTTCCTTGATTTTGGCGGACGAGTCGTGCGAATTTGAAGCTTCTCTTAGTATGGCTCTTCTGTCTGCTTGAGAAACCACTTGATTATTACCGCCCTTGAAGTTTTTCCCATAATTTTCCTTATTTCGGAGAAAACTGGAAATCGTTTTTCTATGTCTGCCCGTTTTCTCAGCAATTTTATGTATTGATAGCCCTGACTCGGAATATGCTTCAATCTTTGATTTTTCCTCTAAAGATAATACTGTTCCTCTTCCCATATTGAACGTCAATTTAAAGAAGATTAGTGGATTAAACAACACAAAAAAATTGGTGGCCGTTCTTGGCAAATTGAGCGAGAAAACTAAGATTGCATTTGGGAGCGCTAATCTGATGACGCAAAATAAGTGCAAGTGTTTTAGTCGTAAATAAGACAAAATAGCAAAAAATTATAACGGCTCTTCTGGCGTGCTTTATTTTCTGGTAAGAGAGAGAGTACATAATGTGCTGCTATAAACAACAAAAAAATTACGAAGTTGCGTGCAATAGAAAAATATATATAGGCAATGAGAAATGAGTATAAGGGGGGGCGCTAATCTGATGACGCGCAGTGTATGTGGCGCGCTACATACCGTGTACTAGCACCTTAAGTAATAAAAAAATTATTAATACGTAATTATGTTTGTGTAGTATGTAGGTATGTATTACGTTTTTAATTAACAAGGCTTCAGTTACTAAACCTGGGGTGGGATTCTGTAAAAAACGAAACGAAAACCACTTTCGTTTTCACTAAACCTGTCTCTATCATACCTGTGGCAATAGACAGAGACTGCTATTTTCGAAACGAAAACGTTCGATTGTTTTCGTCTTACATAATCTGGCCCCTCCCTGACATCTTGAGTGGGTATGATTTTAAACGTAAAATTTGCTGAAATGACTCTGCGATTCTGCGAGATTCGCAATAAACGATAAAGTTTCGTACGACCCAGACGTGTACATTTTTTCATATAAAGCAGAGTTGCGTTACCATCAATATTTAAGTAGCTGTTCTCGAAAATAATTAATTTTTGAAAGCTTCTTATAAGCGTTTTGTGTAGTAGGTTGAACTGTTATACCCTGCACATTGTTGGCAAAATTGCAGTAGAAGCTGTTGATCTTTTAGGAGATATTTTTGTAATAAGGAGAATAGATCGATTCTGTTTTATATCACACCAAAAAGATAAATGTGAGCCAAATTCTTATATTAGAACAACTTATATAGAACAACGAAAATTAGGCGCATAATTAGTCAGCCACGAATAGTAATGAGATTTAAATGTACTCCAAGTTCTTAGTTAAAGAAGGTTAGATGTTAAGAAAATTGGTAGGTGCACGGAAGTCGGCGGTCTAGTTCTATGTGGTTTGTGGGGAAGTAGCCCCAATAAATAATAACCGATTTTCGAAAGTGGACGGATACCACGCCCCCTGAATGGAAAATCTGAAGTTTTGTACATTTCCCATTGTATGCACCAAACGTTCTAGCAGTCTGCCAAATTTCACGGAAGTACCTCATAATTTTGATCATCATCTAAGTGAGTGAGTGAGTGAGTCAGTAGTCAGTCAGTTACGGTTTTTGCGATTTTTGAAGTCATGTATGTTGAAAACCACTAATGCTATAGAGATGAAATTGGTTAAAACTAAAGATATTGTACCCATATTTTCATTCATAAAATTATACTTTGTTACACTTTTTTTTTCTCAGCTCTCTTTTGTAAAATTAGCTTAAGACAAAATTATAAGATATTGTATCTTACTGTTTTTAAGCATTCACAAATAAATAAAAATGAAATGAAAAAATGATGAAATTGGTTCAGGTGGACCTTTTTAATGAGCTTGGTAAATGTTTCAAGTTTGACATTTTTGGCTTAATTAATTCCGAAGTTAGAGGGAGGTCGAAAACAGCCTGAGTTTGTTCCTGGTTATGGTTAAAATGGATAAATTTTAAATTTTTAGATTTTTGAGAAAACTCAAGAATAACAAGTTTTTATTTCGATTTTGTATGTATTTCGTTTCTGTTAATAACATATTCTGGTATACACTGTAATGAGGAATGTTGGAAAGAAAATGTGTGTGAGCAGCTCATAATGAAGTGGGAGGTGTTTATCATTTAGATACTTTTCACTGTAATGAAATGAGTATGTAAGTGAAAAAAGTTTCACACTAGTATTATACACTTATTTGTTTTGAAGATGTATAAATATCGGCTATATAATTGCATTTTCTGAGAACAACTGTTATCGAATTCAAAAATGCGGTTCAAGAGATATGAGCAGTTTTTCAAGTACAGTGGAAAGGGAGAACCAATTCATTTACTGAACATCAATTCAAAAAAAGCCATCAGTGGCCCCACAATTGATATACTAACTAAAGGGTCCGCCATCTCACGTTTTTTTTTTTCAACTAGTGCTTATTTCGCGAATGGTAACACTTAGCTCATGTCTGATTTGACAGATAATTATTTTTTTTTTCCTCTGAACGAATATGGTTGTGTATACGCTTGAACAACGCTGGGAAATATTGCGACATTACTTTGAAAATCATGGTAATGTTGCAGAATGTGTGCGAAAATTGCGTACGAATTTTGGAAGAAGAGAAGCACCGTCAGCTCCGTATGTTCGTTATCTTGTGAAAAAAGTGAAAGAAACTGGCATCCTCATCGATAAACCAAAGCGTGAAAAGCCAAAAACAGTGCGTACACCCGAGAAAATTGCTGCTGTGGCAGAAAGTGTGCGTGAAGCGCCATCAACATCAATTCACCGTCGTTCTCAACAATTGAACATTTCAGAGACATCATTGAGACGAATTTTGCATAAAGACCTTGGTATGACGCCATACAAAGTCCAATTGGTTCAGGAGTTGAAGCCAACTGACCATCCAATGCGTTTTCGCTCCGCTAAGTAGGCCTGCGATCGAAGATCGCATTATCAGCCGCAGAGCTGATGTCGTTTGGCCACCGCGGAGCTGCGATTTGACACCGTTGGACTATTATTTGTGGGGTGCCGTAAATTGGGCAATTTTTTTTTACATATTTCCCATCACTTCTCCTATATAAAATAAAATCACGCAAAAATATTATAAATTTATTAAAAGAAAAAAATAGGTAATAATAATATAATTTTTATCAACATGTTCATTTACATTTACAGAATTGGACAAAACTATTTCTTAATCGTCGTAGTCAGTTGGTTCCGTTTCGATAGCATAATTGTAAGTTCCATAGTCAAGACTGCGATGTCTTCCCGTTCCTGGTATGCCTGGTGGTCCAGTCAGACCAGGTAAGCCAGGGGGCCCCTCTATACCAGGCAATCCCATATGTCCCACAGGACCTGCCCTCCCCCTTGGGCCAATTGGACCAGGTGGTCCTTGAGGACCATCGTCACCATAAGCACCAGGAGAACCTCGTTTACCTGGTAATCCTCTAAGACCCACAGCTCCTTTTATACCTTTCAAGCCGTCATCGCCCCTATCGCCAGGTTCACCCGCATCGCCAGGCAGACCACGCGGACCCTTTTGCCTCAGAATAATTTTAATTTCACCGCTATTGCTGTATGTAACTGTTGCCCGAACTTTATTCTCATCTGCGCCAGCCACATGAGCGGTAATTAGCAAGGCTGTAATGGGTAAGATCTTTAAATAATTTTCAGATATTTTTGCCATCGCCCGTTATTTGTTCCATGAAATACTTACTGACTAATAGGCAAGCGAATGGTTTCATGTCTAAGTTGCCACTGATTCAGAACAAGTCTATGCACATCCAATATATACGTGCATCCAAAAAATAAAAATTATAATGAGATGATTTCGTCTGGTTTATTGTTTCCATTATCCGGAATCGAAGATGGAGCTGGAAAATGATTTGGATGCTAATGCATGTTGGGTGTAAATGTGCCAGCCATATCGTTGTAGGTAACCTCTTCTCCAGCCATGGGGAATTTAGTGGTTCCCGCCGTTAGTACCTGCATGCTGATCTTAACGTAAAATTCCCAGAAATGCAGTTAATTTCCCGGTTTTTTATTGAATCCCTTTTCGTTTTATTTTGTTTCCTACTCCTATCGTTCTTGGGCCCTTTGTGATGAAAGTTGATCTCGGGGATAGATATGACCACAATATCAATGAATGTTTATAATGTAATAGGTGTTCAATATCGAACTCTTTGAGGAAAGGTGTTTATTCGCTGAGCATGTATATGTAAAGGTTATGTATAGGTTGACGACTTACCGCGTGCCGGCGCCGGTTTCGTATTCGTTCATCTGACAGAACCTCTATAGAAATGAGTTGAAGCGCGCTAGTTATCAAATCTTATCGAGCTACTCCATAAAGCTCGGCGGGTAAACCTTTAAGCCCAGCTGCCCTATTGGCCTCAACTCTTATACTGCTTTGCTCACTTCGTTCTGATCATATCAACGGAAGTTTTGTCTATCATCGTCTACATTAAATGGCTCGTTCTGCTTAACAGCTGAATGGTAATATTCGTCACCATAATAGAAGGTATCTGCAGAAATAGCTCTTCAATATTCTTAGCAACGGACATCTCGTTAGGTTGAGGAATACACGAGATCGACGACAGTTTTGCAGCCGTTCAAAGTTTATATTTTTATTATTTTTTAACTACAAGCATTTTTATGACGAATAGATATTATATAAGAAAAATAAAAATAAAAAAAGTGCTTTAATATAAAGCAAAACTTTTTTTTTAATAATTCATGTATAATACTTTCTTTTTAAAGTTAACTCTCGATAGAAATAAAATGAATGTTGAAAGTTAAAATGGCTCTTGAAATCTGCTCATTCTGACAGTAGGTATGTACTATGAAGTCCAATTTTCGGCAACTTTATCGAACAACTGGGGCCGTATATCAGCAATAACATGGTGAATGTTGACTTCCAAATCGTCCAAAGTCTCTAGTTTATCGGCAAAGAGTGGTCACTCCAAAGAAAGTAATCTAAAGGTGTGAGATCGCAGGATCGTGGACAGTGGTGTAGAGTGGGTTGGGGCCGTCCGGGGCAGACCCAATTTATGATTCCACTAAAAAAAAAACATTTGTCTACGGTTTCAACCAATTATACCTACACATATTTATGTCAATGAACTTGGTAAAATTTCTCTTCAAAATGTTGTCAACTGTTGCTCGTAGGTATACTACTTTTTAGCAAGTGAAGCAAAAATGAAGCCGCAAATTTAAAATGTTCCCATAAGGGTTACTTTCCGATTTCCCAATCTAAGGGGATAAAAATTACTTATGTACCTCAGGATATCAAATAAACAATGGTAATTCCCATTAAACTTTAATTAAATAAATTAGAAATCTCTTCAGAAAAACAGGATTCGATTATTATTTTTGTAATTTATTTTCCATTTATTTATTTTTTTTCTTTATAGCTTTTGAAAATTTGTAGTTTAATTACTTACTTAAGGTGGCGCTACAATCCGGGGTGGACGTGGGCCTCAACCAACAAGCGTCTCCAGACAGCACGATCTTTGACCAGCTGTCTCCAGTTTCGCACGCTAAGTTGGTTAAGGTCCCCTTCCACATGCGTGCGCCACCTGAGTCCCGGTGTTCCTCTACTGCGCCGTCCCTCGGGTGTGGAGTCGAAGATTTTCTGGGCCGGTTTTCCGCTTTTGATAGAGTCCATGCCTCTGTACCGTAGAGAAGAACTGGGATAATTAGGGCCTTATAAGGGGTAACTTTAGCAATTACCCCTTATTTAATTAGCAGGAGTTATTCTTCGTTTAATCTTAGCGCTGTCATAACTAAAATTTGTTTAAAAAAATTATTTGTAAATGAAGGGATGAAAGCATTTAATTTAGTTTTAAGTAAAAGGAAAAAAGTTATATAGGTATGCAGGTAAATATAAAATTAATTTTCTTTTTATTTACAAGAAACTTTTTTATTTATTTACAGAAAACTTCTTAACATTTTATTTTCCTAATTTTCATCAGGACAAACTCTCTTATTATTCTTTCAGTATCGATAACGCCCTGGGGCGCTATGACACACATTTTTGTGTCATAAGGCCCTCGGGCCCTGTGACATTTTTAAAAGTGTCATATCGCCCTCACTGATTGTGTCATAGCGCCCTTCATCTGACAGTAAACCCGTCCGACTTGTACCCATGCGTTTGTATAGCAAAAACTTGAGAGCGGCTAGACCTATTTGGATGATTTTTCTTAAGTTTTGTTCGCCTTGATGCAGGGGTGGTTTACCAGAAGAAAAATTTCGGAAATTAAAAGCCGGAAATCGAAAAAAATCAAAATTACCACTTTGCATGGAATATTCATCATCAATGATCAGAAACCTAGAAAACCACTGAATTGATGGAGCTCTCGGTCTGAACATTCCATAATTATAGATTGGACAATATAGTAAAAATCATCTCTCCATCATAGTCGGGGAAGAATGTCCCAATGGAGGAGTATTCTCTCCCTTACTATGGTCCATCGTAGAATGACTGATAAGGATTAGTAATGATGGATTCTATGTCCAAGAACATGCCCTGCTAATCATGAATAAATACGAAGCCACAATGTCCGTTCGCTTCGAAACTCCCCTGAAGCTATTGGCAACACGATGCATAAAGGTTGGTCTGTAAAAATAAAAATCATAACTGCATTCCCCAAGAGAATGAAAGCGAAAAAAACCAACGCCACTCTCTTTGGAAGTGTAATATTATTGTTTACCCTAAATGGTCATTTTTTATGGAATTCTCATTGATTCAAATTCACATCCAGCTGACCGGAAGAATTAGGCGCATATAGATAGTCCTAGGGGACATCACAATCATTATGCGCACTTGCGGCCGCTGTGATCCAGGACTATATCTATACATCGAACAGTCTTATCCAAATGATCGAAGATCGTCAAACTGAGTTCCTATTGTGGTTGATAAACACAAACACGATGTCCTTGTACTGTAAATACTGCATCTAAACAGATGTTCTGTAAATCTGTTCCAAGGCCAATTTGAAAGTTTTGTATATTCCCTTAGTAGTATAAACAGATACATAACACAGTTAAACAAACTGACGATAAATAAAACACATGCGGGTCTTCTTTCAAGAAAAAAAAATATATATATATAGTATAAGAAAACATTTATTCGCTGATCATATAACTTTCTAACTTAAGGTGCTGGAGGTCCCGGCGGTCCAGGCAATCCAATTGGACCTACAGGTCCTACTGCGCCCGCTGCTCCAATTGGTCCTCTATCCCCACGAACGCCAACCAGTCCAGGTGGACCAGATGAACCCGGCAATCCATCCGCCCCTTGTTGGCCTTGCGGTCCAATAGGTCCCATTAAGCCCGCTGATCCGATTTGACCCTTTAAGCCTCTGGGACCTTCTATTCCCTGAACTCCTGGTATTCCGGTTGGGCCTGATGGTCCTGGTGGTCCAGGTGGACATAAGCACGGTGGTGTGCCTAGATACATTTGACCCTGCTCTTCGTCATGTCCGAATGAACGAAATTCTTGTTTGCTTCTTTTAGCCAAAGCCACCGTCAGAAATATGCCTAATATAAGAATCCGGCAACAAATAATAAAGATTAAATTTTATTTTCATCAATTCCCTGACAACGAACTTACAAAAATACAGACACACTTCCACCTTCATCGTTGCGACTATTTTAATGGGAAATGTTCACCTCCGTTCCTTTTATACCTACTAGACGGTCATTTGCCGATGTGTGTATTCTTTTGACTGCCACTTTTGGTAGAGACATGCACAAGAGCATAATGAATAATGTGCACCAACCTGAGAAAATGTGGCCAAAAGGAAATGAAAACGCAATCGATTATCTTTTAATTTTATTCAATTCAATGGCACTATGTATAGATCCGATGAAGAAATGATTTAGGCATCCCCAGGTGGCCCTTGTGGGCCAGTTCTACCGCGATATCCTTGAATGCCCGGCGGGCCTTGTACTCCTGGAGGACCTATTGCACCCTGAGGACCCTCCCTGCCAGGCAGCCCAGCCGCTCCAGGTGTACCTGTTCTCCCCTTTTCGCCCGGCAGTCCATCAGCTCCTTTAAAACCACGTTGTCCTCGATCGCCGTCATCGCCGATTTCGCCCGCGCATCCACTCATACCTTTGGGACCTTTAAAGCCTTTCGGTCCAGCTGGACAATTACATTCATCATAATTCAAATAGATATCTTCTAGAACAGCTTTCGGTACAACAGCTGGCGCAGTTGGATAAAAAGATATGTGCAACTTCTTATCAGTACTGGCTGTGACGATGGCTATAATATAAAGTGTGATGGCGCCTGTTTGGATTTCTATTTGAGTATATATACATTTGTCAGTTTGGTATATTGCTTGAACTTACATAAAAGCCAAGTGCTACGTCCTGTGAACTGTCTCATGGTTTCGATCAGTCTAAATCCAGGTTATAACTCTGGTGTAAGTTTTATAGAAGAAATGTCAGGAAAAAACAATTCACCGGGACTATATTATATTCAATGAACCATTAACTATCCAGAGGAATCTTTTTTTTTTTTTCTACTCCATACGGGAGATGATGATGGCCGCAATACTGTTTAACGGGGTTAAAATGTAAATCAATTCAAATTTATTGATAGTCCCCTAGGCTGGTTCCAGTTTTTCCATAGTGACAAACATAATGTCTGTGTAGTAGTTCTCCTGACCCAAACAGAGTCTCCACATCAATATGGTAATGTTCTGCATTCAACAGGTAAGAGTCTGTTCCAACTGCGTTTTGATGCATTTTAAGAGTTCAATGATCTTCGGTGATGTGGTAGTAGGCATTATTTTGTCGGTTATTGTCCCGCATATGTGGATTGTGTAATATGGGAATAGATACTATTGAAGTCGAATTTCTTCACAGATGACAAGGGTTTTAGTATATATTTTGAAGTGATGCGAGTTTTGTGATTATTATTTCCATATGTTATTTCATTACATTAACATTAGGGATATTTATTTTAGTAAAAAGTGGTTCCACTACCGAGCAGGTTTCCCTTCAAATCGGAATAAGATATCATTGGAACTACCACCTCTGAGGTCTTTTGTTTCACCAGTGAGTGCTGTAATCTGGCACAGTATGTTGTATAAGGCGATCTTTTATTGATAAAAAACGAAACTCAGCGAAAGGCAGTCTCAGAGAATGAAAGGTATTCTCCAGGCTTCGTAAGCTACCATAAGGCATGTAACACAAAACTATATACCTATACCTGTTGCTGTAGTAGGATTTATACGTGAATTTCTACAATTTAAACACTTCTGTAACATAGCGTTAAGTTGTGGTATACGCTTATTGTTACAAGACTGGAAATAACATTAATGAACAATTTAAATAAATATCATACAATTTTTGACTCAGATGAATAGGCCACTAAGCCTGTCATTTGAAGTGCAAAGTAGATTACGTGTAACGCTTCCTTACAGACCTTAGAAAATTATTGGATAATTTGGACAAATTAAATGATAATCTTGAAATTTTATTCAGGTAGTTGTTGAGCTGTTGCTACTCAATGTGGACGGTGATGTGATGAAAAGCACGACATGCCTTCTTAACTTAGCATGGGTGCTATTTTGAGAAATATGTACGCAGAGCAAATGTAACGCTTCGTTTCAAAATAAAGAACTATATCGGGCTTGTAGCGCCTCCACTGATAGACTAACGACTCTATACATTTTGATCCTCAATATTGTCAGTTTATGTATGTAACAGGCCTTTAAAGATCGTACCTCGTATGCTGCTATTTTTCACATATCACATAAGTAAAATGCTAAGGCCGTTACAGTCTTTGATGCAGCAATGGAATATTTACATTATAATCCCATAAAGACGGACACGATTGACAGAGTCGCCAAAACTAAACTTTTTTCTATAAATCCCACCTCTACAGTTTTAAATAATTGGAAGAGGTCGTTTTTAACCCCATACATAAATCTGGATCGAGACATGATATTACTAACTATCGTCCAATTTGTAAAATGTCTACTGTCCCTAAGTGCTTTTTAAAAAACTAGTCTCTTAAAAAGATTTATCTTTCCTAAGGGGTATAGAGCCCAACTTTAAAACTCTTGTAGCCAAAAATAGCTAAACACGAATATGAGGAATAAAAATGCGCATCTATTTGTTTAATTGTTTACGCACATTTATTTTGATTAAATTGATTGAATTCAAAATTAACAAAAAATAACTTTAAGCTCCTTCCTTCCATTTATATACGAACTCGTAATTGGAAATTAAAGTAATATAAACAAAATATATATATTTATGTGTTATGTTCACAAAACATAAAATAATTCCAATAAAAATACAAAAAAAAACAATTAAAATATCAGTCTCTTCGTGAAAATTGCGCATTAAGGTTTGATTAGAAATACAGAAACAACAACAACCTAACGTTTTAAATAAAAGAGTAGAACAGACTAAAAATAATAAATAAAAAAACTGTAGGTATTCATAAGAAAAATAATAGTTTTTTTTATTTTACATTAATTCATTGGTAGATATTAAAAGAAAAATAATTTACAAATATATAAGATGAACATTTGGTGAAAGTAATCAGTTAATAAACTCAAAAAACTCAATTAAAAATCGCAAGTTTCCTCCAAAATTTCATCCATTTTGGAGGCTGATTCTTCGGTTGTTTCTGAAGTCAAATTTGCATACCTAATGTTTTCATTAAATAAATTTAACAATGTAAAAAAAAAACTTTTTGCTGGAAGGGGACATATATGTACTTGGGCAAATAATGTGTTTTCATATTCATTCATAAGTCTTGTGAGCTAATTTTACTACTCAGAAGTGAGAGTGTAACCACAATATCGAAACTGGAGTTGTCTCATTCACAATTACATTTTTAAAAAGTTTTAGTTCTACGAGTTCGCAATGAAAAAAAAATATAATGATGTATGACTTTTTTTAAATAAATTTCTAGCCTAAAAATAGCCCAATTTTAAAATGAAATAGCCCAAATTTGGATAAATCCCAAATCGCTATTTCATGGAGCGAGTGAAATATCCGAGTAGCCTAATTGGCGATAAATAGCCCGTGCTGGCAACACTGCTCAGCATGGCTTCGTTACAGGCAGATCCACTAATTTATGTTACCTCGGGAGTCGGGAGTACATCAAGGTAGTCATCACGGCCCTCTGCTCTTCCTTTTGTTTATTAATGACATTCCTGACTTGTTTTTGAGTTCCCAGTGTCTTATGTTTGCCGACGATTTGAAGATCTTCCGACCAATACGGTCAGTTCAAGATTGCATTCTTCTGCAAGAAGACCTTAAACCACAAACCAGAGAGAATAGACCACCAGCTTCGGGCAAAAAAGAGAATTCCATAGAGCCAGTTTTGAAATGAGTAGCGCCGCCTCTTTTTCTATCTGTGAATACGTGTTGTACCACAGAAATAACTGTAAATGTTATTAGGTGCCAGTGTATGCGTGACCAATTCGCCCTCCATTCACTTTAGCATGGCACACATACTTAACCACCTAATAACTTTTTGAAACTGGCTCTATGGATCTCTCATTTTTGGGCGGAGCTGGTGGTCTATTCTCTCTGGTTTGTGCCTTAAACGTCTTTCTATTATGGCGTAATAACAATGACCTTAATCTCAATGTCTCGAAATATCAAAGCCTTTCTTTTTATTGTCACCTCTCTCCAATTCCCTTTACGTACGTAATCTCTAATACCCCTTTGTCCATTATTTGCTCCAAAAAAGATCTTGGACTTATTTTTGACATAAAACTTAGCTTTTGCAAGCACATTGAGTTTTTGGTTGCCAAAGGTAATCAGATGCTTGCTTTTTTATTGCGGAATTCGAAAGACTCTCAATATCCTCATACTCTTAAATGTCTATTTTTTGCATTTGTGAGATCATTCATTCATTCATTCATTAGATGGCGCTACAGTCCGGTTTGGACCTGGGCCTCAACCAACACGCCTCTCCAGTTAGCACGATCTTTGGCTAACCGCCTCCAGTTGCGCACTCCAAGTTGGTTGAGGTCCCCTTCCACTTGTGCGCGCCACCTAAGGCGAGGTCTTCCTCTACTGCGTTGTCCCTCCGGGTTGGAATCGAAGACTCTTCGGGCCGGAGCGTTGGTGTCCATTCGCTCTACATGTCCTAGCCATCTTAGTCGACTGATACGTACTTTTCTGACCAGGTCGATGTCGCTGTACAGCTCGTAGAGTTCGCTGTTAAATCTCCTCCTCCAAAGCCCGTCAATGCAAACGGGACCGAAAATCACTCGAAGAATTTTGCGTTCGAAGCGATCAAGGAGATCTTCATCCGCCTTTGATAACGTCAATGATTCTGCGCCATAAAGCAGGACTGGGATGATGAGGGTCTTATATAGAGTCTCCTTGGTGTTTCTCGACAAGGCCTTACTAATCAATTGCCTTCTTAGGCCAAAGTAACAGCAGTTGGCAAGTATAATTCTTCGCTTGATTTCTGATGTGATGTCATCACATGTCGAATACTGCAGTATAGTGTGGAATCCATTTTACGAAGTACATTCTTTTAGAATTGAGATGATCCTAAAGCGTCTTACCAGAGTAGCTGTTCGTAGACTGCGATTGAATGCCATCTTACGAGCCGAGGTGCAAATTATCTGGTATCTTACTCTTACCTCTTTTCAGACGGAGGCAATTTTTTTCCATTATGTTTATTCGCGATTTTATAGATGGTCATATCGATTGCTCTTTTCGATTATCATTAGTTGGATTTTATGCTCCTGCGAGAGTTCTTAGAAATCGTTTTTTACCTCAAATACCTTATCATAGGGTTAACTATGGTTACAATTAACCAATTTCTAGATGCCTTATGATGTCAAACCAATAAATAACCAATAAAATATTGTGATGTTATTGATTTTCACATTAGCTAGTAGAGATTCATTTAGGAATAAATTATTTCTTTTGTTAGGCTTTGGTGGTCTTTTTTAAGTATAATTTTTGTATTAAGTACATACTAATCTAGCGAAAACAGTAGATGTACTCATTTGATTAACTGAAATAAATAAATAAATAAATACAGATACCTACTGTCATTGGAGCTCTAAATACATACTTCCGTCGTACCAAATCTACAAAATGTGTTGGTGTGTGCCATGTATACTGTACAAGTACTGCCCGAGTACCTACTCCCACAAAAGGTATACCCTTTTTCACATATGGCCCAAAGATTGAGAATAGAACGGGAGCAGCAGTTTTCTCAGAAGAACTAACCATCAAAGATCAAACATTCATTCCGACTGGAAAACCAGTGCAGCGTTTTCAAGGCAGAGATCTACGTGGTGAAGAAAGCGACTCAAACGGCCTTAGCGAGGGAACTACCTGTAATGGAAATTACTCGCACTTAGAAAGCGATTAACTCCAATCTAGTAAACTCCAAATCTGTAAGTCAGTGCCTCCCAGCATTGAGACCAATAAACCATCACCCAGTAGCTGTGCTGGGTTCATGGACATGTTGTTGTGGAAGGGAACGAGGCAGTAAATAAACTGACCAGATGCGCTCTGAAATGGACTCTTAGCTGACAGACAAGTACTAACAGCTTTTAACGCAGCTAAGGACGGCATTGACAATGTCACATTAAACTTGGCTAAAACATGGCTCCCTGTGTCACTGTTCTCCCCTCCAAGAACCCTACTATTCTTGTATGGGAGCACGGTTCTTTGACGGAAGATCTAGAAAGAAAAATTATAATTCTATGGATTTTTGTGGAAAATACTTAAATGCGAATATTGCTACGAATTCGGTATGGGAAATGAAATAGGTATATCCTCGTCAGATTCGTTTAATCACTTTCTCATCTATTGCAACAAGTTATTTTACCTATTTTCTATTAAAAACGTCCATGGCACTAAATATAGTCCAAACGCAAAGTGCACTATTTCGTCTTCGCTATAATTAAGCCTTACCCCTTTTTTCAACGGACACAGCGTACACTAATGAATCCCTAGTAAAGAGAAATGAAACGAAATTAAATGAAAAGCATAATTCCGATAGCTCAAGTTGCCAAAGCATCCCGAAGCAAATCACTTGTCACAAATAAAGGGATATGGGTGAAAGTTACCTTTGCCACTTGCAACAATAGTAGTCACATCTGGCACTTGCAACATTGCATAATAGTTACCTATCTACTCCTAATAGAAAATACTAATGAAAGAATTTCCAATTCATTTTCCAATTTTTTGGGATGTGAGTATCATACCCTTGTATCTGCATCTATTTTGAAAAAAAACCTATAACCGAATTTACATAATCACATCCAACGTGAAAATGTATCTTTAACGGACAAGTTATCGAAGATTCCATTTACCTTGTGTCGCATTACCATTTTATTGAATCTATTCTTTTGCATTTTAATGGGCTCATCGAATAGATTGTTCTGGACCAGAGATCAGTTTATGATGCATCCACAACGAGTAGAACATGAAATGAACAAATATATGAAATGCAATCGGATGAGCTTTTTGAACCAGAGCCTATATAAGTTCTTTTTTTTATGACGAAAAAAATAGTTTTTAGCTGATCATGAGACTAGTCGCAACGATATGTCTCTGTAAGTTTGATTTACATTATTATAATGAACATGTGCATTCAAAGTTGCTAGCACTTATTACTTTTATATTTTCTTATTTTACAGGCATATTATTGGCGCAAGTAAATACGGAAGATGTAAGCAAAAACAAATTTTTAGGGTTGAGTTTCCATAAGCATAGGGAAGAAGAAGGAGTATACAAAGTTGAGGATGAAGATGAAGATGAAGATGAGATACTAGAAGTTATACCTAATTGCAACTGCCCGCCAGGACCAGTGGGACCACCTGGAGCTACGGGCGATAAGGGCTGTCCCGGTGGTAGGGGGGACAAAGGCGATGAAGGAGATCCAGGATTCAAGGGAAAACCTGGAAGCATTGGAAGTCCTGGTATTAATGGCAAACCGGGAGGCATTGGTGATCCTGGAGGTACTGGACCAGATGGAATGCGAGGACCACCTGGCCCAGTTGGACCTCCGGGACTACCTGGAGAAGAGGGACCACCAGGACCTACCGGAGAACAAGGACAGCGACCATCACCACACAAACCACATCCACCGCACCATCACGACCCACCGCACCATCACGACCCGCCGCACCATCACGACCCACCTCATCATCACGACCCACCTCATCATCACCACCCATCTCATCATCACAAACCACCTCATCATCACCACCCACCACACCATCACTATCCACCGCACCATCACTACCCACCGCACCATCATTTTCCACCGCACCATCACTTCCCACCGCACCATCACTTTCCTCACCCATTCCCTCCGATAATTCCACCATACTGGCCGCCATACTGGCCACCAAAACCAAGACCACCAAGACCACCACCACCGCCACCACCACCACCACCTCCGCCAGGGCCACCTGGCCCTCCCGGACCACCCGGACCAAGTCCGCCATCTTCACCACCATTTCCACCGTACCCACCGTACCCACCATTTCCACCATACCCCCCTTACCCACCATTCCCGTCAAATCCCAATAATCCTTCTTGGCCGCCGGGAATACCATGGTTCCCAGTACCTTCTTGGCCGCCAGGGCCACCTGGGCCACCAGGTCCACCCACCTTACCACCACACTATTGGCCACCACATCACAGGCCTCCAAACCATGGACCACCACATCACTGGCCACCACATCATGGACACCCACACTGGCCGCCTCATCACGATCCACCACACCATGGACCACCACCACACCATAGACCGCCGCACCACAGACCCCCACATCATGGACCACCACCACACCATAGACCACCGCACCACAGACCCCCACATCATGGACCACCTCCTAATTGGCCACCACATCATGGATCACCTCCCCATTGGCCACCACATCATATACCACCGCACCACCGGCCCCCACATCACAGACCACCGCACCATGTTCCACCAAATGGACCTCCTGATGGACCACCAAATGGACCTCCTACTGGACCACCAGACGGACCGCCAAATGGACCACCAAATGGACCTCCTACTGGACCACCAAGTGGACCTCCTGGCGGGCCTCCAAATGGACCACCAAATGGACCTCCTACAGGACCACCAGACGGACCACCAGACGGACCACCAGATGGACCTCATACTGGACCACCAAATGGGCCTCCAGACGGACCACCAAATGGAGCTCCTGATGGTCCTCCTGACGGGCCTCCAGACGGATCACCAGATGGACCACCTAGTGGACTCCCAGATGGACCTCCTAGTGGACCCCCAGATGGACCTCCTGATGGTCCTCCTGACGGGCCTCCAGACGGATCACCAGATGGACCTCCAAGTGGACCTCCTGACGGGCCTCCAAACGGACCTCCTGACGGGCCTCCAGACGGACCACCAGATGGACCTCCTGACGGGCCTCCAGACGGACCACCAAATGGACCTCCTGATGGACCTCCTGACGGGCCTCCAGACGGACCACCAGATGGCCCTCCAGATGGACCTCCAGACGGACCACCAAATGGACCTCCTGATGGTCCTCCTAGTGGACCCCCTGATGGCCCACCACCAGGTCCTGTTATTCATCCGCTAGCATTCTGGTCAGGACCAAATCAACCACCAAACGGACTTCCTAATGAACCTAACGAAGGACAATCGGAAGTGCCACCAAATAGTGTAATTCACCCGCCACCAATTTTATCAGAATCAAATGAACCACCAGAACCTAACGAGGGACCATCGGAAGCGCCACCAAATAGTGTAATTCACCCGCAACTATTTGGGTCAGAGCCAAATCAACCACCGAACAGTCCACTGGATGGACCTCTAAATAAACCACAAAATGGGCCTCTTAGTGGACCACCAGACGCACCACCATACGAACTTCCTAATGAACCTAACGAGGGACCATCGGAAGTGCCACCAAATAGTGTAGTTCACCCGCCACCATTTTGGTCAGAACCAAATAAACCACCAGAACCTAACGAGGGACCATCGGAAGCGCCACCAAATAGTGTAATTCACCCGCCACCAATTTCGTCAGAACCAAATCAACCACCAGAACCTAACGAGGGACCATCGGAAGTGCCACCAAATAGTGTAATTCACCCGCCACCATTTTGGTCAGAACCAAATCAACCACCAGAACCTAACGAGGGACCATCGGAAGTGCCACCAAATAGTGTAATTCACCCGCCACTAATTTGGTCAGAACCAAATCAACCACCAGAACCTAACGAGGGACCATCGGAAGCGCCACCAAATAGTGTAATTCACCCGCCACTATTTGGGTCAGAACCAAATCAACCACCGAACAGTCCACTGGATCGACCTTTAAATAAACCGCCAAATGGGCCTCCTAGTGGACCAACAGACGCACCACCAAACGAACTTCCTAATGAACCTAACGAGGGAACATCGGAAGTGCCACCAAATAGTGTAATTCACCCGCCACCATTTTGGTCAGAACCAAATCAACCACCAGAACCTAACGAGGGACCATCGGAAGTGCCACCAAATAGTGTAATTCACCCGCCACTAATTTGGTCAGAACCAAATCAACCACCAGAACCTAACGAGGGACCATCGGAAGCGCCACCAAATAGTGTAATTCACCCGCCACTCTTTGGGTCAGAACCAAATCAACCACCGAACAGTCCACTGGATGGACCTCTAAATAAACCACAAAATGGGCCTCTTAGTGGACCACCAGACGCACCACCAAACGAACTTCCTAATGAACCTTACGAGGGACCATCGGAAGCGCCACCAAATAGTGTAATTCACCCGCCAATATTTGGGACAGAACCAAATCAACCACCGAACAGTCCACTAGATGGACCTCTAAATAAACCCCCAAATGGGCCTCTTAGTGGACCACCAGACGCACCTCCAAGTGAACTTCCTAATGAACCTAACGAGGGACCATCGGAAGTGCCACCAAATAGTGTAATTCACCCGCCACTATTTGGGTCAGAACCAAATCAACCACCGAACAGTCCACTGGATGGACATCTAAATAAACCGCCAAATGGGCCTCCTAGTGGACCACCAGACGCACCACCAAACGAACTTCCTAATGAACCTAACGAGGGACCATCGGAAGCGCCACCAAATACTGTAATTCACCCGCCACTAATTTGGTCAGAACCAAATCAACCACCAGAACCTAACGAGGGACCATCGGAAGCGCCACCAAATAGTGTAATTCACCCGCCACTAATTTGGTCAGAACCAAATCAACCACCAGAACCTAACGAGGGACCATCGGAAGCGCCACCAAATAGTGTAATTCACCCGCCACTCTTTGGGTCAGAACCAAATCAACTACCGAACAGTCCACTGGATGGACCTCTAAATAAACCGCAAAATGGGCCTCTTAGTGGACCACCAGACGCACCACCAAACGAACTTCCTAATGAACCTAACGAGGGACCATCGGAAGTGCCACCAAATAGTGTAGTTCATCCGCCACCATTTTGGTCAGAACCAAATCAACCACCAGAACCTAACGAGGGACCATCGGAAGTGCCACCAAATAGTGTAATTCACCCGCCACTATTTGGATCAGAACCAAATCAACCAACAAACAGTCCAGAGGATGGACCTCTAAATGAACCACCAAATGGGCATCATAGTGGACCACCAGACGCACCACCAAACGAACTTCCTAATGAACCTAACGAGGGACCATCGGAAGCGCCACCAAATAGTGTAATTCACCCGCCACTAATTTGGTCAGAACCAAATCAACCACCAGAACCTAACGAGGGACCATCGGAAGCGCCACCAAATAGTGTAATTCACCCGCCACTCTTTGGGTCAGAACCAAATCAACTACCGAACAGTCCACTGGATGGACCTCTAAATAAACCACAAAATGGGCCTCTTAGTGGACCACCAGACGCACCACCATACGAACTTCCTAATGAACCTAACGAGGGACCATCGGAAGTGCCACCAAATAGTGTAGTTCACCCGCCACCATTTTGGTCAGAACCAAATAAACCACCAGAACCTAACGAGGGACCATCGGAAGCGCCACCAAATAGTGTAATTCACCCGCCACCAATTTCGTCAGAACCAAATCAACCACCAGAACCTAACGAGGGACCATCGGAAGTGCCACCAAATAGTGTAATTCACCCGCCACCATTTTGGTCAGAACCAAATCAACCACCAGAACCTAACGAGGGACCATCGGAAGTGCCACCAAATAGTGTAATTCACCCGCCACTAATTTGGTCAGAACCAAATCAACCACCAGAACCTAACGAGGGACCATCGGAAGCGCCACCAAATAGTGTAATTCACCCGCCACTCTTTGGGTCAGAACCAAATCAACTACCGAACAGTCCACTGGATGGACCTCTAAATAAACCGCAAAATGGGCCTCTTAGTGGACCACCAGACGCACCACCAAACGAACTTCCTAATGAACCTAACGAGGGACCATCGGAAGCGCCACCAAATAGTGTAATTCACCCGCCACTCTTTGGGTCAGAACCAAATCAACCACCGAACAGTCCACTGGATGGACCTCTAAATAAACCACAAAATGGGCCTCTTAGTGGACCACCAGACGCACCACCAAACGAACTTCCTAATGAACCTTACGAGGGACCATCGGAAGCGCCACCAAATAGTGTAATTCACCCGCCAATATTTGGGACAGAACCAAATCAACCACCGAACAGTCCACTAGATGGACCTCTAAATAAACCCCCAAATGGGCCTCTTAGTGGACCACCAGACGCACCTCCAAGTGAACTTCCTAATGAACCTAAAGAGGGACCATCGGAGGTGCCACCAAATAGTGTAATTCACCCGCCACTATTTGGGTCAGAACCAAATCAACCACCGAACAGTCCACTGGATGGACATCTAAATAAACCGCCAAATGGGCCTCCTAGTGGACCACCAGACGCACCACCAAACGAACTTCCTAATGAACCTAACGAGGGACCATCGGAAGCGCCACCAAATACTGTAATTCACCCGCCACTAATTTGGTCAGAACCAAATCAACCACCAGAACCTAACGAGGGACCATCGGAAGCGCCACCAAATAGTGTAATTCACCCGCCACTAATTTGGTCAGAACCAAATCAACCACCAGAACCTAACGAGGGACCATCGGAAGCGCCACTAAATAGTGTAATTCACCCGCCACTCTTTGGGTCAGAACCAAATCAACTACCGAACAGTCCACTGGATGGACCTCTAAATAAACCACAAAATGGGCCTCTTAGTGGACCACCAGACGCACCACCAAACCAACTTCCTAATGAACCTAACGAGGGACCATCGGAAGCGCCACCAAATAGTGTAATTCACCCGCCAATATTTGGGTCAGAACCAAATCTACCATCGAACAGTCTACTGGATGGACCTCTAAATAAACCACCAAATGGGCCTCTTAGTGGACCACCAGACGCACCACCAAACGAACTTCCTAATGAACATAACGAGGGACCATCGGAAGCGCCACCAAATAGTGTAATTCACCCGCCAATATTTGGGACAGAACCAAATCAACCAACAAACAGTCCAGAGGATGTACCTCTAAATGAACCGCCAAATGCGCCTGCTAGTGGACCACCAGACGCACCACCAAACGCACCACCAAACGAACTTCCTAATGAACCTAACGAGGGACCATCGGAAGCGCCACCAAATAGTGTAATTCACCCGCCAATATTTGGGTTAATACCAAATCAACAACCGCACAGTCCACTAGATGGACCTCTAAATAAACCACAAAATGGGCCTCTTAGTGGACCACCAGACGCACCTCCAAGCGAACTTCCTAATGAACCTAACGAGGGACCATCGGAAGCGCCAGCAAATAGTGTAATTCACCCGCCACTAATTTGGTCAGAACCAAATCAACCACCGAACAGTCCACTGGATGGACCTCTTAATAAACCACAAAATGGGCCTCTTAGTGGACCACCAGACGCACCACCAAAGGAACTTCCTAATGAACCTAACGTGGGTCCATCGGAAGTACCACCAAATAGTGTAATTCACCCGCCACTATATGGGTCAGAACCAAATCAACCACCGAACAGTCCACTGGATGGACCTCTAAATAAACCACAAAATGGGCCTCTTAGTGGACCACCAGACGCACCACCAAACGAACTTCGTAATGAACCTAACGAGGGACCATCGGAAGCGCCACCAAATAGTGTAATTCACCCGCCACTATTTGGGTCAGAACCAAATCAACCACCGAACAGTCCACTGGATGGACCTCTAAATAAACCGCCAAATGGGCCTCCTAGTGGACCACCAGACGCACCACCAAACGAACTTCCTAATGAACCTAACGAGGGACCATCGGAAGTGCCACCAAATAGTGTAATTCACCCGCCACCATTTTGGTCAGAACCAAATCAACCACCAGAACCTAACGAGGGACCATCGGAAGCGCCACCAGATAGTGTAATTCACCCGCCACTATTTGGATCAGAACCAAATCAACCAACAAACAGTCCAGAGGATGGACCTCTAAATGAACCACCAAATGGGCATCATAGTGGACCACCAGATGCACCACTAAACGGACTTCCTAATGCACCTAACGATGGATCGTCGGAAGCGCCAGCAAATAGTGTAATTCAGCCGTCACCATTTGGGTCAAATTATGAAAATTAAAGCAAAAGAAAATGTTAAATCCGTGCGTATTATTTGTTTGTCCTTGTAGTCTACTGCATCTTTTTTCATAGAGAATGCTAAAAGTTTGCCAACTGCTTGCAGAGGCTGCAACCGAACTACAGAACAGCACTTCTTTGCACCAGGCTCTGTTGTGTATGTTTATTCACATCCTTCTTATTCCTTCAACACACATAAGAACAGTTTTCATTAACAATCGTAATTTTTCATATTCAAGCATTAGGTTAGTGGGCGCAGTAGCGCAGTGGTTAGTGAGCTGGACTACTGTGCGAGGGATCACAGGTTCGATCCCCGGAAAAACACAAATTACATCTTAAGGTTTTTTCTACTGCGCCACCTCTCGCGAACGTCTGACAAACATCCGAGAGTATGACTGTCCTGAAAAAGCTTCTCAATTCAGCCGTTCGGAATCGGCATAAAATTGTAGGTCCCTTCCATTCGTTCCAAAAAAAAAAAAAAAAATAGAAACTCACACAAAACGAATGGTTGCGAGAAGCTAGGCCTTGGGTTTCTACCGCCTGTTGCGCCGCCTATTTATTTATTTATTTAAGCATTAGGTTATGAAATCATAAACGCTCTATCTGGGCGCTCTTAGGTAGCACGCTTATCGCTACTTTACAGTCTGCAGAAGACTTGAATATTAAAAAACATACCTCACCAGATAGCTCAATCTATGGCTAGCTGTTGTGGGAACCGCTTGAATCATATTCCTAATTTACATTACACAAAGCACACAAAACATACAAAACAGTATACTTCTGTTTCGGCCCTAACATTAATTTAACCGATAAAATGCTCCGACATGTCCTTTATTAATATAAAGGAAAAACCTTTATAGAGTTTTCAAGCCGTTAGCGAAAAAAAATAAAAAATTATGATGGTAGAAACTCGCTTAAAGAAAATTTTCATTTCCGCAAAGGACTCGAGCAGTTTTCTGGCAACTTTAGTCGTAGTTAGACGTGTGAAAAATTATAAAATAAAAATCAGAATGAATCAAAGTAGGTAATCAAAAGGAAAAATCGACAAAACAGAATAAAAAAAATTATGTAAAAAGAATAAAGATGTATCGTAATATTAATGAATTTACGTACTGCACCAGAAAAAAAAATTAGTTGAACACCTTTAAAGAAACGTCCAGAAATATCCTTTTCAACAAAAAGTTAAAAAATATGTGTATCGAGAAAGATCCATAGGTATCAACATTTTTGCCGGAATCAGAAGAACAAAAAAAAATGCATCTTACCTAGTGCCCCGCAACCGAAGTTCCTTAATTGTTTTGCTATGTCCTTAGTGGTTTTTCTTTTTATTTGTATGTTACTTGTGTTATTGTTCTGTGTGTGTATGTTTTAGTGTTATTTAGTGTTTATTATAAGACATTTTTGTTTTAAATTCTCTATTACATACCTTATTTGTAATTAGTTGGTTCGATTTTAATTGAGTACCTATCTAACTTCATTTATTAAAAACAAAAGCTAATTATCAAAAAAAAAAGAAAAGAAAAAAACAATCTCTGGTGTAACTAGGGTTGCCATAAAAGAAATGTGAAAACGCGGGACAATTTTCTCAAAAAGCGGGACATGGCGGGACATTTTAAAAATATTTTTAAATTAAAGACAAAATAACAAAATTTTGATTAATTTTTTGTAAAAACAGTTTATTTGTATGTTTCTCAGTCAGCAATGTAACTTTAAAGATAGGTAGGTACATATGTAATATGGTTGGTTGGTTGAAAGTGGCTGGCAGATAAAAATACCAACACACTTAGACCAGTATAGGTCCATTGTGATGCCACGAAGAAGGATCTAAGATCTCCCTACTAGTTGAACCATTTTGAGCTCTTTATAAAGCGTAAGATGCTTCTGATGTCTGTGCTTGTCAGATCGCCCAATTCGTTGTAATGGAAGGCTCCTAAGTGAAGCTTCCTTCTTCGGGAGAGAGCTGGGTACGAACAAAGAAGGTGAGGGATAGTTTCCTCCTATTCCTCATCCATGCAGCTTCTGCAAAAGTCGTTTGCGAAAAGGGCCAGCCTTGTGGCATGTTTACCTATCAGGCAGTGTCCAGTAATGACACCTATTGTAGTGCCGATATGCAATCTGTTGAGAGATATAAATTTTTTAGAACGCTTCAAATCCAACTTAGGCCAAATTTGTTTTGTCGCTAGACAAGTGGTTAAACTTGTCCATCTAAGTACTCTCGATAGCATTCATTCATTCATTCGAAAATAGGAGTTTCTTTGCACAGTCCGATTAATTTAAGTGCCCTAAACACAAATCTGAAAAAAAAAATTGACGGTCTTTCACCGTTTGGGCGTGGCACGCCCCAAAGTTTCAAAAATGCCATATGAAAAAGTACCAACATTTCAAGAACGGAGTGTCCAACAATTGCGGCGAAATTTCAAAATATAAAAAATTAAATAAACAACTAAAATAAATAAATAGGTGGCGCAACTGGCAGGTAGACACCCTAGGCATAGCTTCTCGCAACCATTCGTTTGTGTGAGTTTCTATTTTTGGGACGATTGGAAGGGACCTACAATTTTATGCCGAGTCCGAACGGCTGAATTGAGAAGCTTTTTTCAGGACAGTCATACTCTCGCATGTTTGTCAGACGTTCGCGAAAAGTGGCGCAGTAGAAAAAAACCTTAAGATGTACATAATTTGTGTTTTTCTGGGGATCGAACCTGGGATCCCTCGCACAGTAGTCCAGCAAAATAAAAAACAACAAATGGAAATAAAAATTAAAATGTCGAAAAAGCGGGACATTGGCGGGACATTTCCTTAAGCGGGACACTTGGCGGGACAAAGCTTCAAAAGCGGGACTGTCCCGCCAAATGCGTGACATCTGGCAACCGTAGGTGTAACAAATAAATGGAAATATCCCCAAATCATAATGTAGGTACCTTAAATAATTTCTTCCCTGTAGATAATTTAATGTACATACATAGATATAGAGTATAATATAGATACCGTTCTAAATTACTATGTGCCTATTTGTTGCTCTTATTTAATTTAAATTTTAAAGTTATTCTCTTTTGGGTTATTTTTTTCATATCATTCCTCAAATACCTATTACCGATACCGAATATCTAGTACCTTTTTGGTATATTGTATTATGTACTCTGATATTTTTAAGAATTTTTGATTAGTTTAGTTAGTTTATACATACATAATTCTTTATAGAATATCTGCGATTAGGTACTTATTATATTGTGTACATATTGTTATTCATTAGTTTTGTCTTTCCTAGATTATTATCATCAAATAAATGTACTAACTTAAAGTTTTTTTTATGTTTGAATTTTGTTTTATCTCTTATTGCCTTTTATAGATCATAGTTTCCTTTGGGACATTTCATTTTGAGCAATAATTTTACTGGAAAATGATAATACACTCCGTGTCACTTGATTACGAGCAGGCAGTTTTTTTTTTAATTTTACGATAGTTTTAAAACCCTTCGCTGATCTGGGAAAACCCAAATGCACAAGGAATGAAGGATGGTTTATTTAATTTAAGTAATTAGACAATAATAAAGAAAATAGCGATTGAGTGAACGCAAAATTATAATAATAAGTCTAAATCGGATGAAATAGGCAGCGGGATCGATTACGTCTTCGTCGTTCGTCGTCGAGATTAAGAAAATGCCGCTAGCTCCCAAGTATTGCAAGTATTTTTTGCTTGCATGGACCAGTTGAGAGGAAAAACAGAGAATTCATTTGAGTGTTGCCGTCTGCTTTCAATTCATTCCTACATATATTATGTTTATATTGTAGAAAAAAAAATGAGATTAAGTTGATAAATGCAACTTTTATGACGCTTTTCCCAAAAAGGTCATACAATTTACCTGTTAATTTTGTGTCACTTGATTACGAGCACTGGCTTAATCTACCAAATTCGAGCCTACCAGGATCAAGGACAATCCATCCGTTTCAAAGCCAGCAAGATTGGAAGAGGCGCCACTGTTGTTAACAGCTTCATTAAGGACCCTGAGAACTATGGTAAAAACCGCAAAGGAAGAGTCAGCAAAGCAATAACATGGCAGGAAAGGCGGGCGATACTGAGAGCTGCTTCAAGTTCAAGGCTCTCAAGGCTAAAATTAAGGCAGACACTTGAGTTACAGCTAGCAGATCGACTGTTCATCGCGTGATGCGGAAGGCCAGCCATATTGGCCATGAAAAAATTAAGAGGAACCCACCATTTAATGCGGCACGTAAGAGTTGAGCCTTGAGTTTGCAACAAGTGTGACAGGTGGAATCGAGAGTCATGCGACAGGTGTTAGGGAGCTGTTAACTTAGACGGACCTAATGGATACAGCTGCTTAACAGCTGCTTAATAGCTGTTAGGTCCGTCCATATGAATTTTTTTTTCATCAGAAAAGACGAAGGTATGCGACTCGTACAGCAGGAAGTTCGTACAGCATAATCAGAATAGGTCCTATGATTGAACCCTAACCCTAAGGTACGCCAGTAGAATGAGTACGATTATTAAGAAAGTTTAACGAATTATTATATGTATTTATTTCCACACATTGTTGCCTTCGACTGCGGGAGGAGAGGATGCAAAACAAGAAATTTTATCCATACAAACTTTGATCCCATTTTCCCCCTTTTGGAGTTAAAATTTCCAAAAATCGCTTCTAAATGCTCATTTTGGCCATAAAAGGAAATTCGTTTCAAAATGTCAGCTTTCTAGCTCTAATTTTGTCCAGCAGTGTATAAATCAGTGACTCCTCATATCTCACATATTTTACCACTAAGCCCACTACCGTAAATTTGCAAGCTAACAAGTCCATCCCTTTCGAGACTCAACTTGGGTTTTGTATATACAATAATGAAAGAGTAAAGAAAGACTTTTTTCAATATACTCGCATTTTGCTCTTCGATTTTTACATTTCCCACGATATAATGTTCGATTGTGATTCGCCTGGGATTCTCAGATGAACAGATGAATGAAATCTTATTCCGGGGAACTCGAAGCAAATTGAGGATTAAAAATGCTTTATGACGATAAAAATTATTTAAAAATACTTTAAAGAGGTTCTGGTTTTAACTTTCTTATTGAGATGGGACAGTTTAAAGCGAAAATAGCTAATTTACAGTACATCAACAAAACATAGTAGAATTCTTGGGTCTGGTAGATTTATTATGGTATACTACCGGAGCGGACCCGGCGAACTTCGTCTCGCCCCAATTTAACACCTTCAGATTCAGATAAACTGCAGAAGTGCAGAGTGATAATAAAACACAGATATCTACTTCAAATTTCAATGTTATTTATTTGAATGGAATCGAAATCAGTAGAGAGCGATGTGATAAACAAGGTTTTCCGATTTGTTTTCCGGCGCAAAAACAAACAACGAAGACGGTTAGCCAACACGCGAACAGGCAACGTAGGTACAGCTGACCGTGCGAAAAACAGGGAAATTCGAGATTAATCCCACAGACTTCCATCGATTGGTATTGCGATTTATTGATTGTCATCGCAAAAGCCAATGAAACGGGGAACTGAATCCGTTTGAATTGGAATGGAAGATCAATTGGAATAATCGGGATTCGTAGGATAAGTACTTCCTCTCCTTTGAATTTGCCCTTGATGATCGTCGCTTGAATCACATTGTTCATCAGTTTCTTGACGGACAACCGCGTGCCGTTGCACAATTTCGGATTCCGCAACATGATTATGATCGATCCCACCTTCAGCTGTAAATTATGCGGTGGAATTCCTGGCACATCAAGCGAGTTAAAAAATTCCGTCGGATAGTTAGTCGCTTCATCCTCGTCGGTCACGTTGTCAACGGATTTGTACGAATGCAGTTCTCTAGCGATTTTACTTTGAATAATGAAATTCAAGCTATCGGCGTCCTTTTTCTTCGCTGCTAGTATTGTCCGTTCACTAATCCAATCGGGATTTTTATAATTGTTTGCAATGCCGGAGAACACTTTGGTGATGAATTCCTACTTCGACGATGTGAATTCGCAAAAATTTGCCGTGAACGATATCAATCCAGTCGAAACATCAACGGGAATTTGGACATTGCCAAGCGCCAGCAGGTTAACTTCTCCACCCAAAATGCACACAAAACGTCTTTTATCACAATGATAAAATTTTTCCAAAATTTTCTTTCGTAAAAACCTTTTCCTGGCAATTACGAACAACTGACAAAAAAGTTGAGCGAAATCGGCCTAGCCGTTCTCAATTTTCCAACTTTTCCGGAGGGTTTTCCCAAAATTTTCTTACGTAAAAACCTTCTCCTTACAATTACGAACTGAAAAAAAAATGTTAGCCAAATCGGTCCAGCCGTTTTCAAGTGATGAATTACTATAAATTTTTTAAACCATTTTTATATTATACTAGCTTTTGCCCTCAGGATTTGGTACACAGAGATTCCTTCACAGTCAGTTAGTTCCTTCTTTTATGTTTATGTATGGCGCAGGAAAGTACCTAAGGAGCAGTTAGTATCTCTGAAAAATATGTCTAACGCCATATAGGTGAAAATAGTTCAAAAATATTGATATGATCAATTTGTTTGTGAAGCATGGGAATCTCAACAAAGATCATACTATAGCAGACTGAGCCACTATCTATGGGACACAACATATTTCTTAGTTAGCCAATCCTTAGTTCTATTCCACATTGCCAAGATCTTCCTTTACTGTGCAACATAATATGCAACCGCAGTGATCGTGAGGATGTGTACCACTTTCTAGCAGTATAACCCCATTCTTACAGAATTCCGCTTGAATATCTTTGGAGATCAATATATTCAACAGCGATGAAGTTTGGACGCATTACAAAGTTTCGAATTGATACGACGAACGGTTCGCGAGTTAAGAAAATGGCCCCTTTAAAAGGGGTCATCACCAATAACTCGGGCCCCAAGCTAAATTTCCAAAATCGGAAAGATTGATTATCTTTATTTCTTAAAATAGACTACACAAACTGAGTATGAAATCGATCGAATAAAAAATACAAATTTTTACCATACAAATGTTAATTTTAATTTACAAAATCGGAGAAATAAGTTTTCTATATTTCTCATAGAGAGTACACAAACCTAGTTTGAAGTTAATCGGATGAAAAATAAAAATGTTCCCATACAAACTTTGAACCCCTCTTTTACCCCTTTAAGGGTTGAATTTCCAAAATCAGGGAAAGCTTTTTTCTTTATTTTTTATACAGAGTACACAAACCTAGTTTGAAGTCGATCGGATAAAAATAAAAATTGTCCCATACAAACTTTGACGCCCCCCGCTTTTACCCCTTTAGGGGTTGAATATCTAAATATCCTTTCTTATTCCTTGTATACATCATAATGGGAACCTCTGTCCAAAATTGTAGCTTTCTAGAGCAAAGCGTTTAGGCTGGGCTTTGATGACCAATGAGTGGTAAACTTCATTTTTATATAATAGAATAGATTCAGAAATTATGTTACATTATATACGATATACCATTTATACCACATTTTAGTAGGTATGTAGAGAAATAATATACAGATTGGGGTTATTGTATGGAATAGCACATCGGAAATATGGCCGCCACGGCTTTGCTGGCAAGTTTGTATACCTACTACTCTGTTATTGAAATTTTCTATGACCGTTTCGCATAAATGTGGCTGAATTTCATTAATACATATTCCATTTTTCCTCTTTTAATGCGTTGGTGGTAGTGGGTTTGTTTACATAGACCTTTGACTTCATAAACCCCCAAAGAAAAAAGTCAAGTGGCGTTAAGTCGCAGGATCCCAATGGCCTATTCTGATCGCAAAAACGGCCGATTAAATAATAATTATTATTTAATTGGGTTAAATAATAATTTAAATATTAAAAAAAAAACAAATTTTTAAAAAAATAAATAGATATTATTTACAAAACATAAATATATATGTAGTATATTGTACATACATACAAAAAATTAATTGAATTATTTGGTGGTTGGAAGGTTTGACAATTATTTGGCCTAATTATTTCATTGTATGACATACATAATTTCACGGTCAATAATCTTAAAAGCGTTTAGTACCTCGTCTTTTAAATTGAGTTTTCTTTCTTGTGAAAGTTTTTTTATAAAATTTTTGACAGTTTCTTAAGACAAAACATTTTTCATCAGTGCTCAAACCTGAAAGTTCTTCTAAGAATTCTAATTCCCAAAAAAATATCAAATATTGGCTTACAATTTTGGGTTTCATAGCATATATTATCATTTTGTGCTATCGAATTAACATAAATTCTTTTTTTAAAAAATGTTTAGGTAAGTATATCTGAAACTAATAAATTTATTTTTGGGGCTTCTTCGCTTTAAAATGAGGGGTTTAATATTTTTTTTATTTTGTTTTGCTTTATTTGATAATAGTATTCTTGAAAAACTGCCATTTTATTTTGTCGTTTAGGACTATTTTTTAGAAAGCTATAGTATACGTACACCCTGGGCTACATGCCTTGGCTAGTTCTTCCAATTTCTGGGAGGGTCGAACAAGCGTTCGATGTGGATATTTGCAACGAATGAGATGAAATAGATTTTATTATTTCTCTTCTTGCGCAAATGTTGAACGCCCCCTTACCGCAAGAGAAAAGAAAAACAAAATAAATATTCTCTGACAGAGACTGATCTATATTTTCTAATAGCAAAGAAATGAGTGCATTCATAATGGGATTTAGAAGAATGGGTGCGTTCGTACGTATTCAATTGAATTGACTTGAAAGGTCGCATCCACCTTTGTTAATGAAATGTAATGGTGTACTTAAACTGAGCTTTAATTATTTGAGTAAGGTAAGAGAAATGAAGAAAGCGTGCCATTTTCAATTTTTGCGTGCCACCGTGCCACAAATAAATTTGCGTGTCCAAAAAGCACGATCGTGCCACATCGGCAACGCTGATCCAGTCTCCCTGAATTTTTCAATTAATTTATTAATTTCAGTTGATGGTTTTAAATCACTATGTCGGCCATATTTTGTTCGAAAATTGGGGACTGTAGCTGACAAACCTTCATTATTTTTAAAATATAGCTCAACAATGAAAATGCTTTGTTCTTTCGTATAGCGCTCAAGTTTTACTAATCCCAAACTGTCAGCTATCCACATTGTTAACTTTTTTTTTGTTGGCATCACTGTACTATTAAATGGCGCAAAATTCAAATTTTGCTTGAATTATGGGACCCTCTTTATTATTCAATTTGTCCAACATTTTATGTTGTTAGGGACTATGGATGATCGAAATTTTTATCGAATCTGTTTTTGAAGTCGCTTTTTCGAACGAGTACTCGATATTTGCACGCTCAGTTCAACTCGTTTAATCTCTGGCCAAACATTAATCTCAAAATTCATATTGACTATCTGGATTTGATATTTGTCTTACACATTACATATTTTCTTTCAACTGAGCCCTTTAACAGAAATTTGTTTGCAATTTAGTTGACTTCTATTCTTCTATTAAGTCAAACTTAACTGAAGGCTATAGAGATCCAAAATGTACCCTTTAAAAATACATGTGTTTTTTCATCTCATATATAAAAATTAAAATTACGACTCACCGATCATCAACGCCCAGCCCAAACCCTTTGCTCTAGAAAGCAAAAATTTTGCACATAGGTTCCCTTTGTACAAGGGAATAGGAAGGATATTTGCAATTGCGTGAAATTTGTCAAAATTTGTAAGGCAACATTTTTATTTTTATTTTTATTACCCCCTGATCCGCACTGGAAGTTTAAGCTATAGTTCAACTGAAGCTGAACATGAGTTTAAATTTGAAGTTCAACTCCGTCCGGTTTCACAATCTAAACTGAACTTCAGTTCAATTGAACTCAGTTCAACTAGATTTATGAATAGAATTTGGCAGTATTGTACAGTACTTAGCTTTTATACGACTTTTCCAAAATCGTTCCTTGTCTTTTCTTTCAAAGAATATGCAAAACAACGTCAAATATTTGTGTTTTTGACTGAGATTTAAACGGCAGTTTACTGTAGTTTAACTTAAACTACAGAATGGACTCTGTTCAAGGTTTAAGCGAACCTGTGAAACCGAATAGTTGAACTAAAGTTTAAAGCTAGTTACAAAGTTTGCTTGTTTTATACTTTCCTCGCGATTGTCAGGATTTCAGGTGAAGTGCATTAGTTATCTCATATGTCACATGTCTCATAATGTGTCGCATTTCGAGGAATAACTAAGTGCCTCAGAATACATGCCATTGTACAGAACTTACGACATACCTATAGAAAGGTAGAAGGGTTGCATTTGACGACTGCAATTGTGCCACCGATCAGTTGATTGACCATTTTACAAACAAAAAAACGTCATCATAAGCCTTGAAAATGCCTTATAATTTTTTTTTTAGTTTTCGGTGTCTGTATACGGTTTGGGTATGCTTGACAAGATGCTGTTTCCAAACTTAGACCAGCATGAAAATGTACACAACATACGTTGCATTCCATTTCAAGCCCTCCGATAGTGAGGCGGCATAGTTTAAAATTGTATAACAATTGTGCACTTTGTGATGAAGGCATAAAACTTTTACCATGGAAGACACATTATATGAAAATGATTTTAAGATATTGGGGCACTTCAGATTGCGCCCTAAAGGGGTAAAAGAGGGGGGTCAAAATTTGTATGGGAAAATTTTTATTTTTCATCCGATTAATTTCAAACTCGGTTCATGTACTCTCTATGAGAAATAAAGAAAACTGATTTCTCCGATTTTGGAAATTCAACTCTTAAAGGGGTAAGAAGGGGGTCGAAGTTTGTATGGGTCCATTTTTATTTTTCATCTGATTGACTTCAAACTCGGTTTGTGTATTCTATGAAAAATAAAGAAAATTATTTTCTTCGATTGTGGAAATTCAACCCTTAAAGGGGTAAAAGGGGGGTCAATGTTTGTTCATGTTTTTTCTTAAAATGTTTAAGGGGTGTAAGCCTGCTTTACCGCCCCGGGTGACACTGCTTCTTAGTCCGCCCCTGTCTCAACATATTTTATACCACAATACATTAAAATGTATACCTATGTATATTTGAATTTAAACTTTGACCCCTTTTTACCCCTTTAAGAGTTGAATTTCCAAAATCGAAGAAAATAGTTTTCTTTATTTTTCATAGAGAGTACATAAACCGAGTTTGAAGTCAATCAGATGAAAAATAAAAATGGTCCCATACAAACTTTGACCGCCCTCTTTTACCCCTTTAGGGCGAAATCTGAAGTGCCCCAATATCTTAAACTCATTTTCATATAATGTGTCCGCCATGGTAAAAATGGCATGCTTTCATCACAAAGTGTACAATTTTTTTACTATGCCGCCTCACTACGACTCCAAACGTCAGTGTAACGAACTTGTCTACTCACTAAGGCCCGAAAATCGGGACAAATCGGAACATCAAAAAAACATACATTGTTATATACGCCTTAAGGAAAGCTAAACGTTTTTCAACGCTACTATACATAAACATACGTTAAAAACAATAAAACAAAAAAATAATAATTCAGGAACTTTCAATGAATAATTCTAGTACGGGTACATAAACATAACCATAATTATCTTACAACAATATTTGCAATTCATTTAAATAAAAAGTAACCTTCTTAGCCACGGGTACATTTTGTATGTTTTTGTAGAAAACCAATCTTTTCGCGGTGACTGGGTATGGGTAACCAGAATAAGTTGTCTAATAAATACAATATAACAATAACAATTATTAAGGACATGTTCTCATATATAAAACGGTTTGTCCTAACTGATTGGCGATTGGTGATCAACGCCCTGCCCATACGATATAAGCTGAGACAAATTTCCTTTTTTGAATAAACTCAGCACTTAGAAGTGATTTGAGTAATTTCATACTCCAAAATGGGAAAAAAGGAGATCAATGTTTATATTGGCAAATTCTGAGGTGTGGCGATGGAATAGCGGCGAAGTGGTATGAAATTGATTTTACGCGCGCTGAAGTGGCAAACAACCTATGGCGGCGCCACCGATTTACAAGTTCTTAAAATGCCATCCTATGTTGAATGCTATGCTTGGTCATCTCGCGTGTTTTAAGTTTCCTCTAAAACTCTACTCAGTTGTACTGCCAAAAACCACGTCAGCGTCGTCACCACACGCTGGCCGCTCGAAAATTAAACTCGTTCGAAGGCACTAGACTGGCATAACGCCACTTGAAAACTGCCACGCTTTGATGCGCGCGTATTTCATCCGATCAAACTCAGTTAGTATAAGAAATAACGAAATCAATTTCGCCAATGTTGGAAATTTTGTTAGGGCCCAATCGGAGATTTAGTTTGTATGGAAATCGTTTTCTTTTATCCTATCGAGCAATTAGCAAAGCGCATTAGGTACTTCTGCAACGAAAGCGAAGCTTCGAATAAATGCTATAGTTAATGTTCATTTAGTCAACATACTTAGGTACTTTAAAACTATATTCGTTTGGCACAGTTTGTTTGAATTTGAAAGTACTTTTATATGGATTCTGTCAAGCCGACTAGCACTTGACAGTTTGGTTGGTTGGTTGAAAGTGGCTGTCAGCTGAAAACGCCAACACACTTAGACCAGTATAGGTCCATTGTGATGCCACGATGAAGGATCTGAGATCTCCCTACTAGTTGAACCATTTTGAGCTCTTTATAAAGCGTAAGAGGCTTCTGATGTCTATGCTTGTCAGATCGCCCAGGTCGTTGTAATAGAAGGCTCCTAAGTGAAGCTTCCTTCTGCGGGAGAGAGCTGGGCAGGAACAAAGAAGGTGAGGGATAGTTTCCTCCTCTTCCTCGTCCATGCAGCTTCTACAAAAGTCGTTTGCGAAGAGGCCCAGCCTTGCGGCATGTTTGCCAATCAAGCAGTGTCCAGTAATGACACATATTGTGGTGCCGATATGCAATCTGTTGAGAGAGATCAATTTCTTAGAGCGTTTCAGATCCAGCTTAGGCCAAATTTGTTTTGTCGCTAGACAAGTGGTTAACCTCGTCCACCTAAGATTTGTACTCTCGATAGCATTCAGCTTCAATTTTTGTTTGCGATTAGCGATTGGTATCCCTAGGGTGCCTTTATCCGGCAGAATGGGTTGAGTTGTTCCTATTCTAGCGAGTTCATCGGTCTTACAATTCCCTGGAATGTCTCCATGCCCCGGCACCCAAATTAGGTGAATGTTGAACTGTTCGGCCATCTCCGTAAGAGACGATCGGCAGTCGAGGGCTACTAGAGAAGTTATAGAGATCGAATCCAAGGATTTGATGGCTGCTTGGCTGTCCGAAAATATGTAGATATCCTTAACGGATGTGACGTTTTTCTTGGGCCAGGATAAGACTTCTTTAATAGCCATAATTTCCGCCTGGAACACGCTACAGTAATTTGGTAGACGCAAGGAGAGCTTAAGATTAAGACGTTCCGAGAAAACACCCCCACCAACTCCATCATTGGTTTTTGAGCCGTCAGTATAGAAGTGAACTGATTCATCTTCCGGGAAGGCATCTCCATTCCAGGTTGCTCTGGATGGGATTGTGACGAGAAAATTCTTGTCAAAGTTTAGAGATGGGGTGGTGTAGTCAGTGTTTTCGGTTGAGATCTCGAATTTTTTCAGAATAGAGGCGTGGCCAAAGTCTTTGCTTGACCACTGTGAGATAGCTTTAAGGCGAATGGCTGCACTCGCTGCCATTTGCTTGCTAAATATGTTAAGGGGTAATATATGAAACAATATGTCTAGTGCCGCAGAGGGTGTTGTGCGTAGTGCACCGCTTATGAACATGCAGGCTGTGCGCTGGACCTTGCTTATATGGTCGCGGTTAGTGGCCTTCTCCAAGGCTGTCCACCAGACAATTATCCCATAGGTGAGTATCGGTCTTATAACTGAGATATAGAGCCAGTGGGTTACTCGAGGTTATAAACCTCATTTATTCCCAATAGCTTTTTTACAAGAGAAGAGTGCTACTGTAGCCTTCTTGACTGTTTCTTGGATGTTAAGTTTCCAACTAAGCTTCCTATCCAGGATAAGCCCCAAATATTTAGCTTTGTCAGAGAAAGTTAGGTTGATACCATTGAGTGAGGGAGGGTCGACTGTCGGAATTTTATATTTCCTGGTGAAAAGCACCAGATCAGTTTTGTGGGGGTTCACACCTAAACCACAACAACTCGCCCAACTGGCTAGCTTATTTAAAGCATTTTGTAGGAGTTCTTTAAGAGTATTTAAGTGCTTTCCTGAGACGGCTATAGCAACATCATCTGCATAAGCGATCGCCGTGCATCCTTCACCTTCCAGGATCATCAATAGTTCATTGACCACCAAATTCCAAAGAAGAGGGGATAGAACACCACCTTGCGGAGTGCCTCTACTGACAGATCTTCTTGCGGACACCTCACCCAGCTTTGAGTTGATAATCCGGCCATTGAGCAGTAGATTGATCAGTTCGCCAAGTGAGCTGTCGACATTCAGCGCATCTGCTATCGCTGATGTATTGACATTGTTAAAAGCGCATTCTATGTCAAGGAAGGCAACCATCGTGTACTCCTTATGGAACAGGGAGTATTCGATATTACGTACTAAAGTGTGTAATGCCGTCTCCACTGATTTACCTTTGCAGTATGCGTGCTGGGCCGCAGACAGTAGTTTTTTATCGATACTGTTGCGTAAGTGGATATCAATCAGTCGTTCTAGTGTTTTTAAAAGGAATGATGATAGACTAATAGGTCTGAAATCTTTAGAATTTGTGTGGTAGCATTTACCTGCTTTGGGTATGAAGACAACTTTAACTTCTCTCCATATCTTTGGGATATAAACTAAATCGAGACAACTTTTGAAAATTGTCTGAAGCATCGGCATGATTATGTCCGATGATTTCTGCAATTCGGCAGGTATTATGCCGTCAGGTCCCGCGGATTTATATGGTTTGAAGCTATGGATTGCCCAGTTTAGTTTTCTTTGTGTAATTATATTATTTGAAGGGGTGGTTATTGGTTGCGATGGACTGTTGAAGTTCGAGTTGTTAACCACATGGGAGCTGCCTGGGAAATGTGTATCAAGCAGTAGATTGAGCGAATCTTCGCTGGAGGTCGTCCAGGACCCATCGTCTTTTTTGAGGGAGCTGGGTGTTATTGGATTCGTGGAGAGAATTTTCCTAAACCTTGAGGCCTCAGAGGCTTCTTCTATTTTGTCACAGAAGAGTCTCCAAGAATTGCGTTTGGCTTTTCTCAATTCTTTTTTATATATATTTAGTGATGCCTTGTACAAGTCCCAGTCTAACGCGTTTCTCGTACTTTTGGCATTATTGAATAGTTTTCTACATTTAGTTCTAAGAGGGCCTAGACCTGCATTCCACCAATGCGGCTTCTTCTTACCTCTGGGTTGGACCAGCGGACAGGAAGAAGTCATTGCTTTATTGAGAGCGAAGGTGAGGGTCTCAACCATGCTGTCAAGTTCTTGGGGGTTACAGGGAGGATTAAGGTTATCGGAGGAAACTGTATTAATCAGAGTTTTCCTATATTTGAGCCAATCAGTTTTTCGGTAATTCCTAAAGACTGGAGGGCTTATGGAGTCTACATATAAAGAAAATTGGAGATACCTGTGATCCGACGAAGAGGGATCAGTTGACAGTTTATTATTTCATATTTCTATATGGATGAATGCATTCAGAGCAACAATTGCAATTTCCTATAGTCGTTAAGGTTTGTCACACGTTAATATTAATTTATTTGTTATTTCCGAACGTTTTCAAGCGATGTAGAATAAAAGAAAGAAAATTGGGACAAAATCGGGACATTTTGTAAATCGGGACAGAAATCGGGACAGGGTTCAAATGTCGGGATTGTCCCGCCAAAATCGGGACGTCTGGCAGGCCTAGCTGTAAGTGAAGTTATACTTCTTTTGGTTTTTTTTGCTACATTACACAATTTCATTCGAAAATTCCGCCACTTACTTTGAAGATATGTGTCTTAATTCTATCTGTCGTTTGGATCACTGAAGAGGACTCTATTCACAGAGTAGCTAGTTATCATTTACGGACTACGGAAACAGTGCGTTAACCTGTATTTTAGAACTACTCATTGCCGCTTCCAAGTCATAGAAAAAACGCAGCCGTGTAGACCACATTAACCTGTTTACCAAAATAAGTCGGACTGTATTTTTTAAGTACCGAAAGCGTGGTGGTGGCGCATAGTACTAATAATTTTTTAGTAGATATCCATATTACATTTTACTAACGCATTTTTTGAGAATTACTGAATAGTTAAGGTAAGCGTTTAAAATGATTAATATTAGATAAGGCCCACAGTCCTGAAGCTTTTCAATCGCCTACCGTTGTTGTCAAAAATCCCAAACAAACATGCTAGCTGAGGTGTAGGGAAATAAGTCCACTTTCGTGAAGTGGAACCCAGTTTTTATTTTGTTGGTCATTTGCGTCCAAAAATGTTGATGATTTTTTCGAGTCCGATATCAAAATAATCCCAATTTCTCAATTTTGGGTCCTAGTTTGAACATTTAGGGCAGATGTGGGTACTACAGTACCACTATACTGTTAAAATTTATAAGTATCTATACCTTAAGAGATTCGCACCCAACTAATAGAAACTAAGTATTTTTAGGTACTAAAAGCTATGGTTTAAGTGGTCCTCGATGAGGTACACTTTAAACAAGATTAGGTCTATTGTCTTTCGAATTTTCGAATCCAAACTCGAGGAACGGCACAGTAGAGGAAGACCGCGACTACAGGGGGCGCATGCATGTGGAAGGGCACCTTAACCAACTTAGCTTGCGAAACTGGAGACAACTGGCTCTCCTGGACTTCTGCGCCTTCTGCAGAAGTTGTTGAAGGGTAGGTATAAGGTATACCTATCAATCGCACAGTGTCCGCTTATGACATTTGTTAGAATGGCACATCTTTCTAAACACCCTAACACGTCCCTACACAAATTTTTTCAAAATAATTTTCACAATCCCAAAAATACCATTCTCAGAAAAAGTTTATAACAACATTGGGTAGCAGGCGGCTTAGGATAGGATGTTACAAAGATAAAATTTATTATGTTGTAAATGTCCAATTATTCGCAGTAAATTGGTTTCTGGTCAGAATGGCATCACTGCTCCTTATGTACTTTCTTAGGTATGTTTTCTGCGTGATATATAAGTAAATATAAAAGAGGAAACTAACTGACTGTAACGGAATCTCTGTGTACTAAATCCTGAGGGTAACGCTAGCAAAGCAGCGGGCAATAGCTAGTATTTAATATATTACGGATATATAGGTCATGTTCTCGCCGCATGTTTCCTGGTCACAGAAAAGGGGGAACGAAATAACTGCCGGTGCATTAGTCAGTACATATTTATTTATTTCCAAAATGCATATATGCATTAGTTAAATGGCACTGTCCAGGTTGTCCCAGTTGCAACCAAAACGCATATCACAACTTGTACTGTAACGTCATTCCAAATGCATTCGCTTACCCATAGAGTCTACAACATGAATTTACATATCTTTCCGAATTTACATTGGAATGGGTCCTTTGCATCTCATTACATACCTAGAACCAATCTGACCATCAGATGGAAAACATCTTCTAATCGACCCGAGCACAATATTGAATACATTTTCCAATTTTAAAGATGACCCCTATTGGCTGGGAAATCGGAATCTTATACCCAGACTGGTTATAGAAAATCATTAAACCTGTACAATAAAATGAAACAGAATTTGAACCCAATATCGCGTTTCCACATCCGTGGTCATATAAAAGCATTTCTTCTAATGGAAAATGTGTCAAAGACGATTCAGCCATGAAGTATATAGGAGTTCTACTTATCTGTAAGAAAACTAAAAAACTTTGTTTCAGAACATATTTTACTAAATTAATTTCGTAGGTTGCATCGGCATCTCGGCCATACTGGCTGATAGTATTGACAATTTTGAGGAAGAGAAACCATTACGTAAATTTGTCAGCTCTTCACCATCATCGTCGTCGTCTTCGGGTACTAAGCGAAAAGTAACTCAAGTAATTTGTCAATGTGAACCGGGTGAACCTGGGACTTCAGGCGCACAGGGAGCAACTGGTCAACCAGGACTAAAGGGCGACAAAGGCAATACTGGAACACGAGGACCGGACGGTCCAACTGGTACCATTGGTCTTCCAGGGCGTAACGGACGTGATGGCATGCCAGGTCCACCCGGCGTTATGGGACCAACGGGCTTACCTGGCCTCCCCGGTCCAATTGGTTTCCCCGGACCACAGGGTCCAATTGGGCCTCCAGGAGTTACCGGACCTCGCGGACCACCAGGTAGAACTCAATAAAAATGTGTTAACTGACTTATGTAGTACAATTTTATTTGTTTGATTTTCTACTGTGAGATGAAGTTGCCTAAAAAGTAATAGATACGCCTCTTGTGATTTGTGTAAAATCAAATTTTGAGGTAGAAGATAGAGACACAGTAGGTATTGTATAATGAAAAAGAGTAGGTAATCACATCTATTTGACTGGTCTATTCTATTGTGTATATTTTATTTAATTCGCTGACAATTCTGACAAATCTAGCGTTTCAAAAAGGTTTTTGGCATAGTCTGGTTTTCGTGAGATTATGTGATTATCTTATTGAAATCACAAACGATCAATTTCCACCAAAACTTCAGCCCATCTTCATTTTTGAAAAAAATAAGTAGCTATGCCCAATTATACCGTCGGCATATAATCCACATCAAAAATTTGGATTTTCCAGCATTTTATTTGTTCCCATAATTGGAATTTGTTTTCAAGTGGTTCAAGGATCTGTTGGCTTCAGCTTGTGCAATTTGTATTTTATACGGAAACAGGTCCAAGTTTTTTTTAGATTAAGATTAGGCATTTTCGTTCTAGCATACGGCCTTGGTTACTTTAGCAGTATTTTCAGTCCTTTAGTGAATACCTTTATTTTCCTGGCTATATAGACTGTGGACAGATATTGATGGAATGTATTTAGTTCGTCGTTTCTATCAATCTATTACGAGCCGCTTGAAACGCCGATAAGGTATATGGATATCGTCCGCATACCTACCACCAGCAGCTGTATTAATCTATCAAACATACCACCTTTCGTATGGACACCTGCCCTGCGCATCATCTGCCCAAAAACGAGATTAAAGAAATGTGAATTCTTTACTAAGTCGCTGAAATTCAGAGCATATTCGGAATAGATCGAAAGAGTTACTTTTAAATTGCTCGTTACAATGCGACAAAGTTTAACTTACTTACTTACTTAGATGGCGCTACAGTCCGAGGTGGACCTGGGCCTCAACCAACACGCTCCAATTAACCCAATCTTTAGCCAATCGCCAGCAGTTGCACACTCCAAGTTGGCTGAGGTCCCCTTCCACTTGTGCAAGCCACCTAAGGCGAGGTATTTCTCTGCGTTGTCCCTCCGGGTTGGAATCGAAGACGAAGACTCTTCGGGTCGAAGAGTTGGTGTATATAATGGTGTCCATTCGCTCTAAATGTCCTAGCCATCTAAGTCAGTAATACGTACTTTTCTGACCACGTCAATGTCACTGTATAGCTCGTTGAGTTCGGTGTTAAATCTCCTCTTTCAAAGCTCTCCAACGCAAATGGAACCGAAAATCATTCGAAGAATTTTACGTTCGAAACAACCAAGAAGGTCTTCATCCGCCTTTGTTAACGTCCATACTTATGCGCTATAGAGCCGGACTGGGATGATGAGGGTCTTATACAAAGTCTCCTTAGCCTTACTTGACAAGGCCTTATTAGTCATTTGCTTACTTAGGCCAAAAGAAACAGCGGTTGGAAAGTGTAACTCTTCGTTTGATTTGGGCTGTGGTGTCATTATTATAGTTTATAGCGGAATCGAGGTAGATTACGTACCTTGCCTGATGCCTTTATGGTTGGTTGGTCTGGTTCTGGAGTCTTCGTGGAAAGCGAGAACATTAGACTACACTACCCTTTAGGTAACCACGCGACTGTCTTCCAGGCCGAGATTTTCGCTATCCTTATGGCTATGCGCTATATTGTGACAAACAGGTGGAGGGCTAGAAGCATATGCGTTTGCAGTGACAGCAAGGCTGCACTAAAAGCGCTGCTCAACCCTCTCACCTCGTCCAAGCTAGTGCTCGAACTCAAGCTTGCTTTGAACTTGGTCGGTAGGCTAAACACGGTCAAACTTGTCTGGGTCCCAGGTCACACTGGTATCCAGGGAAATGAGATCGCCGATGAGCTTGCCAGGCTGGGTTCAGAAGAAGCTCTTTCAGGGCCTGAACCTGCGTTGGGTCTGCCTGCATCTGTGTTTAGGTCATCCATTGATAGTTGGGTTTCTAGTAAACACGAGTGTCGATTGCGTGACTGTGCTGGGTGTAGACAGACCAAGCGACTGCGTCCGGACATCTGAAAAAGGTCCGCGTCCTTTCTTTTGTCTCTCCGGAGAATCGACTGCAGACTGCTTGTGGGCGTCCTTTCGGGCCACCAAGCTTTTGCCAAACACTTAAGTGTATTGGGCTTGAGCGACACCACCATCTGTCCTGCTTGTGGAAAGGATGACGATACAGCGGAACACTTCCTTTGTAGTTGTCCTGCCTTTGCTCGCATCAGGTGGCGGATCTTTGGGGCTGACGTGGTGAGTGCCGAACATCTAAGCTCTTCATCACTGAAGCTCCTTCTCATCTTTCTTCGAAAGACGGGAAAACTAAAAGTACAGCAATGTAAGGTGTCTGTTTGGCAGTACAATGGACCAGTAGTTGTGTCTGAGTGCTCCATCGGATAGTAACAACCTCCGACAAAAGAGAAAGAGAGATGCCTTTATAGTTTGCGCAGTTTAGAGGTACTCCTTTCTTTGTGGAACGAGCAAACGATGCTGAGGTTCCATTCATCAGGAATACTTTCCTCTGAGTCTGACCAAATCTTGGATTATTGGATTATAAATTAATTAATTAAATGTTCAGGAAAAAGATAAAATACTTTTATATACTTTAAGTTAGAAATAAGCACTTTATTTGCCAAATTACTTGGTCTTTTTGCCAATTACAAATTGCCAAACAACTAGCAAAACGAAAAATTTATTTTATCGTTGATGAGACTTCTGATGTGTCAACCGAAAACCTGCCTAGTGATAATAGCTAGAATGATAGATACTTCGATGAGTGTGCTGTAAAAGATACATGCATTGGATTTCAGCAGCTCAAAGAAAGCAATTCTGAAGAAATTTTCCAATCAATCCTACGAGAATGCAAGGACAATAATATCGACATTTTAAATGCAATTGGTTTTTGCTCTGACAATGCCTCAGTAATGCGGGGACGCCTTAACGGAGTGAGTGAAAAACTGTCCAATGTCTGCCCAAATCTATTTTCAATAGGATGCAGTAGCCACAATTTATGTTCATCGCATTCGCATTCTTGCCATTAAGTATACTAAATTCTATTGCTACATAATGTTTTCTCATAGCCCTAAGCGACAAAACCAATTTATAAAGACTTTCAGGAAAACTTTAATTGCAAAGAATATCAAATTCTTAGATTCGTAAATACACGTTGGTTTTCGATAGAAGCTGTCATCAATAGACTATTGGAACAATGGAGTCCTCTTTTCCGTCATTTCACACTTAATTCTTTTGAAGTTGGACATGTAGGTAATAATAAGATAGTCTATGATTTTTTTAGGGAGGAAGAAAACAAACTTTATTTATTATTCTTATCGTACACTAGCTCTTGCCCGCGGCTTCGCTCGCGCAGTCCTCAGGATTTCGACACAGAGATTCCTTCACAGTCAGTCAGTTGCGTTTTTTATATTTATACAGTGGCCGGCATAAGTATTTTGACAAAACTAAAGTTAATTCTGCTCATAATTTGAACTTACTTCATGTAAATTTTGGCATCAATGGAAAGGTCATTTAAATTCCATTGGAATGATACACAACTTTCCTTAACCCATTAAGTACCTACCCATTGAAAATTTAGAACTTTTGTAAAAGTCTACTTTTTTTACTTTTTTCCTCGGTCCAAAAAAAATGTTTTGATGCAAAAAGTTTCTTCAAACAATTCTAATAGTGACTTTTCAAAAATCTCTTCGCTAATATTTTTTATGATTTTTTGAATGGGATGATCTCAGAAAAAATTTCTATGAAAAGGAGGAAAAAGTGGCTAAAATAGTCATTTTTAACAATTTTCAAAAAATCATAAAAAATTTGAAAGATTTGAAGAGATTTTTGAAAATTTTTTTTGCAGTCACTATTAGAATTGTTTGGGGAAACTTTTTGCATCAAAACATTTTTTTTTTGATAAAGAAGAAAAAAATTAGACATTAAGAAAAAGCCCCCCTTAAAAGGGGTCATCTCCAATAACTCGGGCCCCAAGCAAAATTATCAAAATCGAACAAATTATTACCTTTATTTGTTATAATAGAGTTCCTATACAAACCGAGTTTGAAGTCAATCGGATGAAAAATAAAAAGTTCCCCATACAAACTTTGACGCCCCCTTTTACCCCTTTAAGGGTTGAATTTCTAAAATCGGAAAAAATAGGTTACTTTATTTCTCATAGAGAGTATACAAACCGAGTTTGAATTCAATTGGATGAAAACTAAAAATTTTCCAATACAAACTTTGACCCACCCCCCCCTCTCTTTACCTCTTTAAGGGTTGAATTTCCAAAATCGGAGCAATTAGTTTTCTTTATTTTTGCTAGACAGTACACAAACCGATTTTTAAGTCAGTCGGATGAATGTTAAAAATGTTCCATACAAACTTTGACCCCCTCTTTTAGAATTTCAAAATATCCTTTCTTATTCCTTGTATGCATCATAGGAACCTCTGTCCAAAATGTCAGCTTTCTAGAGCAAAGGGTTTAGGCTGGGCGTTCATGATCAGTGAGTGGTAAACTTCATTTTTATATAATAAAAAAAATAGATATTGAAAAAAATTAATGATCTGAATAAACAATTTCAGAGTGAATGCACACAAATACATTTAATCCACAAGGAAATATATCTAACTTACTAAAAGATTATATATAAAAATTTTATCAAATCAGATTTCGTACCTCTTTCGGTGGATTTTCAAAATGAATCCTATTAGCTATTTGCCAATCTCGTCATGCTATTTTGGATTTCAATTTGAATTGCATATTCAAAATTCTGAAATGAATATTAATATTATAAATAATGTTAAACAAAACGCTCGAAATGTTTACATAGAACTATGTATCCAACTCAATAAAAGATTTAACCTTCAAAATACTAAAATGTAACTACTAAAATACTTAGATCCTTGGATAATAGCTTCAGGCAGCAAGCCAACCATTTTAAATTTATTTAAGGAGTTTCCCTGTAAGAAAGCAAATTTGAAAATTTTAAATGAGCAGTGGCGCTTTCGATCTTATTTTGAAACGTGGACCTCAAAATAGCGACATTGTGTCAATATGGGTGGAATTAAACGAACAAAAAAATTGTTTAGGAAACTTAATGTTTGAAGAACAGTCTGCATATATGCTGGATTTAAGCTATCTTCCACACAGTAACGCTTCTGCTGAAATAAAGTTTTCGCTGCTATGTTTAATAAAAAATAAAATGAGAAACAGATTGAACTCAGAAACAATCCAAAATGTATTATTATCTAAAGAGCTAATAAAAAAAAATTCAATATTTGAACCAATCACCAACAAACCAACAAACGAATTGGTAAAATTTTGTTTGTCCTTTCAATTTGTTAATGGAGAATATGTAGGCAGTGTTACCGATGGGCGACATAAGTCGCCAAATGGCGACTTTTCTTCTGTCGGGACGCGTGGCGACCACAATTCCAAATAAGAGTTTTTTGGACGCCTTTCACAAATTCAGGCGACATTGGGACGCATTTTCAAAACTTCAATTTATTTCTCAAATAACACCCAACAATTTTGAAAAAGGAAATACATATTTGCGTGTGTTTTCTTCTTTAATAACTCTTCGCATGTTTGCATATCTACTAGATGGCCCGGTGAACTTCGTAACACCTAAAACTTATCTCTGCGATTATGAATCCCAATCAACCTTCCAACTCCAGTTCATTGAGATCGGCAATATTGGCCGCACTGTCTACAGTTTAAGTTTCATTTGGTGATTAAATGAAACTCGTTCGTATTCAAATGCATTCAATGTCTTTTATTTACATATAAAAATTGAGGTCAATTTACCAAATTTCAAAGCTAAAGCTATAGTGTTTTAAATAACTTGTATGGGTCGTGCCATTCCCGATTTCCAAACGCACCCTAATCCAATTTGTATTGACAATGCGCATCAATGTTAACAGTCTTATAACTTTTGAAATCTAGTTTTTTTGTATGGGAGGTGCCACGCCCCTCATCCAATTTTTACCAAATCTCACAGAAACACCTTCAGGCCAATAACAAAGAATTTCTCAATATTTGAGCTCAATCTATTCGGTGGTTTTGAGATATATGACGTCGAAAGATTTTCTTAAAATTTTACCTCAGTCTATTCTGTGGTTTTCGAGATATAAGATTTTTACGAATTTTTTGTACGAGAAGTGCCACGCCCGTTTGTTCAATATTGACCAAACTTCCCAGAACTCCTTTGGGCCAGTATCTGACAAAGATTCTCCTAAAATTGAGATCAATCGGTTTGGTGGTTTTCGAGTTTTGCGAACAGTGGTGGTGTATATTCCCATACAAAATGGAAATTACATTTTTTTCGATCTGCCGGCTTTTCATTTGGGGTTTTCCGAATTTTCTAAGTCACCCCTGATTAAAGACCAACAAAACAAAAGAAGAATCATCCAAATCGATTTAGCCATTTTTGAGTTTTTGCGAGACTAACGCACACGCTACATAGAAGAACTCTCTACATAAACTGTTATTTTTTCTTTATTTGTTTTTTTTTTTTTTTTTCACTAAACATTTATTTCATTTAGAAAATAAATTCTCATTTTTAATAAACTATGTATATACCTAATTTAAACCTGAAAGAAGTTTTTTTTCGTCGAATTGGGTGGGACGCATTTTTTGAGTCGGGCGACATTTTTTGGAGACATTTTCAAATTGTCCATCGGTAACGCTGTATGTAGGTAAGTAAATGTAAATTAAACAATTTATCTTTTTAAATAACGTTCGCACAGGAGACCATTCCTACTATAAATTTATAAGCATTAGCTATTAATTATTAACGCTGGTTGGGAGCCCATCAGATTCAGATGGGCTGATAGATGATTGTAATAGATTTTCTTTCAGCGGGGGCGAATTTAAAAATAAATACCTATTTATATTATGGTATTTTTTAATTTAAAATTTGTCTCAAAGACTGATATTTTAAAATACATACATATATATTTATGAATTTATTTTTGTTATGTTTTGAGGAACAATTAATGTTAATTTTATTTATTTTTAATGAATTATCTGTGTTACATATTTCTAATATCTCTTTCGCCTTTATGATAAGGCGAATTATATCTTGAGAGTTGAGAATACAAATTTGCTGCAAACAAATTGAATCTACTGCAATTTTTTGTAAATCTACTGCTGAAAATTTGCTGAATAGTGGCAACGCTGGTCCGGTTTAATTGTTTGTAAGGCTATATAAAAAAAGCATGATGGATTTGAAAATAATTTCGAAATGATGATTCAGTGATACCCTCATTCGATTATGGTTTGTTGTGACTCGAGAAAGCAATAAAAATACGAGAATATGAATATATTAAATTATTTAATAGCCACTACAAAAATGACGCTAAAAATATAACTGCAGTGCAACGGTTTCTGTTGTTATATTTAAATCCATTCACCTTCCGCGTTGGTAAATAAACTAAGTGGAGTCAGTTATAAACTGCCTGACAATCCATGGAAGTGGCCATTCGTATCGGCAATGCTTTTGGTTCGAGTTAGCGTTTGTAAGTTTGGCTCTCTTGTTACAATTATTTAATCAGTTTAATGAGTATTGTTAATATTCCTAGTAATTCTATTACTTGGGGTTGTCCATGTGGCATCACAGAAAAACGATAAAATATTGTGTCAACCAAAATGCAGGGACGAGGGCACACGTCCGATATGTGCATACAATGGAAAGTGTAAATTCAAGTTCACCTCTCGGTGTGATTTGAATTATTACAATTGTCAATATAAGAACTTGGGTAAGTTTCTTTTAGCATAACATTATACCTGTACCGTAATGAATTTGTATTTGTATTTTTTTTTAACAGGATTCTATGAACTTTGGGATGCTATCTGTAAGGATTCAACATTTACAACTTGTTCGAGTTACTACGATCCTACAAAGCACTCGTACTTCCCTGTACCGAAACCGAAAGGACAAAATTTAACGAAAATAAATTGAGCAAAACATTTGATGCGAATTTTATAATATTTACTTACAGTAGTTAGCATTTTGCAGAAGCTCGTAAAAGGGTGAGTCAAATTTGTCAAATGCTATAAGTATGCATACTGCCGAAGGGCCCACAAAAACTACACTTTTCCATTCGAAGCAAGGCACATGCGCACACACATTCTGAAGGAATAACATCGGAGTTCCATACGAACAACATCCACCGCAGAAATGGAGGTGATGATAAACCTCACCCTTCTGGATACTTACTGTAGCAATAAAGCGGTCAAAACCGCAATCAGACTAAGAGAGTCTGGAATATGGTCATGCTTATCCTATGGGCACGCCTCCATCGAAACACAATGGATCGCGGCGAAGGAGAAGATAACTACAGACTATCTACCCCCAATCTTGTTTTTGAAACCAGAATTAACGATGACTGTAGTGCGTTTCAAGCGGAAATTGCTGCTATAACCCTAGCGGTAAAGGACCTAAAGAGACGACACATTGCCGACAAACAAATCACTATATACTCTGACAGCCATAAAAGCCGTGGAGTCAGTCGTGGTGAAGTCGAGGGCTGTAAGTCATTGCAATAAATACCTGAACGAGCTATCACAAGCCAATATGGAGTCCCTATGCTGGGTACCAGAGCATATGGATATTCCGGGCAATGAACAGGCGGATGAGATTGCAAGAAACGGGTCAAAAATGCATGCATCAATGGCCCTAGAATCTGTAAGAACTCAGCTAAGTACACTTGCTAGGAAGGTTGACATTGACTCCTTGAGTAGAACAAACCTACGCTGGAACAATCTCAGCACCTGCAGGCACGCAAAAGAATTATGGCCAGAAGTAAGCCAAAAGAGATCCAAATTAATGATCGGACTGAGCCGTAAGGATATTCGCATACTCACGGGGGTCATTACTGGACACTGTGCGATAGTGGTGCACGCGGAAAGGCTGGGCATACTGCATAATGACTTTTGCAGAAGCTGCAGAGACGTTGAAGATTTAGAATCTGTTCACCATCTGCTTTGCGAATGCCCAGCCCTTAAAAACAGTAGACAGAGGATTCTCAACAGCTTCTAGAAGATCTGGAGAATATTGATCTTAAGGAACTTCTGAGATTCATACTTAAATCGGGGTGGTTCCAGTAGATCAACAAACTCCACACCCCTTCGGTTACTCTTAGGACAAGCTGATGGAAATCTGGATACAAGAGCTTGTGAATGCCTATGATTAATACTAAATCTAGGTAACTCAAATAAAAGCGGTTATTTCTTTGTCTTCAACAGATATGAAATGGAAGGTTCCCGTGACTGAACACAATGGACCCAACTGATGGTCTATGTGAAGCTGTGGCAACCGCCACAAGGTCACCCAATTACCTACCTACCTACCATGCACAAGTGGAAGGAGACTTCAACCAACTTGGAGTGCGCAACCGGAGACGGTTGGCCAAAGATCGGGCTAACTGGAGAGTCATGATAGTTGAGGTCCAAGTCCACCCCTTTGCAAACCGACCTTATAGGTCATCTGTTCGAATTTCACGGCCAAATGTCGCTTTGTGAATGTGGCATATTTCTAAATAATACACAAGACACTTATCTTTATCTAATCTCAAGTCAAAAGAGACTCCTATCAGTTTTAAAACTAAAAGGATTCATACAGCCTCCAAAGTTTGCTTTACGCCTGTTATCCGATGGTTCCCATTGGTTGCCTTCAATGCCACTAGGCACTAATGCGTCATTAGACAACAATGTCGGAAATTGTTGCTTAATGGCATATAGACCCAATAAAATAAAGTGCACTACTGGATCACTTTTTTTTTGTTTGGTATCTAAAAATTAAGAAGCGATAGTACTAGATTAACACTATTTAAAATAAAGGAATGGTTAAAAAAAAGCACACATATGCAGATTTTTACGCAGCCCTACATCTTGCATAAATAAAATGAAGCTTGGATGGTTCTAATTCAAACTTGTAGCTTTTAGTGAATTCTCAAAACAGACTTTGTGGAAACTTCTGTAAAGGTATCAACATGTAATTTTGCCATATGTACATGCCGAGTGCATATTCGGTATGCGGCAAACCGCCACAGGAGCATAAACATAAAGCCGGATGCGATAAAAAAAGCAACTTACTACACTTGGGCAAAGGATGACAGAGCAACGTAGGTATATTTTCCAAGGACGGAAAATCAACTGTGAGGTGATAGAATTCGTGCCGCATGATGTACGAAAACAGGAAAACATTCGGCAGCAGAAATTCGCGCGTATAATGCTTGGAACCTGCCGCATGTGCAAAAAAATATCGCATGTTGTCACAAATGCACTAGAGAATGTACATGTTCACTATACATGGCAGTCACAAGCATGCAGAGTACCGCTTTCCTCGGTTTTCTTCACAATTCGCCGAAATGTATAACAGATCTAAAGTGGTGACTATGACCGAACACATTAAATGACAGTAATGACAGTAAAGTATTTTCAAATTCGGCTGTCAAAGTTCTATCATAGCTCTACTGAATGCTGTGAGCCATTGTTTCACCATACCTATAGTTCTAAATTTACCTTTCGCGTGACTGCTCAGTGCTCAGGCTAAATGATTACGGCGCTGATTTGATAAAAGCGGAACATCTCATCTCTTTATCGCTGAATTGATTTTGTGGCCATCATCTTAATTTTAAGAGAATTTACGCAACAGAATCAAGATCGGGCTGGGAGTACAATAGAACCGCTTTTGAGCCTGAGTTCTCCAACAGATATACAAAGCTTTCAAAAAAATGAACAAGAACCTAGTCTAACCTAAATTAGGTATCATATTCAGTATCAGGAAACCATTAAAAGGAACGCAATTTAAGTCATACGGGATTCATTTATTTCCTAAGATCAGTTCAATTTAGTTTTCTTGTACCTTGTCTGCAACTTGTCCTTGCGCATTTTCAGCTGTACGGATGTACTCTCCATGTGGGTAGCTGGATCCATGGGGTGGATAAAATGGCTTATGCTCGCTTTGGTGACCTTGGTGACCTGGGTGTACAGGGGCAACAATATTGTATCTCGGTGGGCCGGGTGGTCCTGGTGGGCCTGGTTTGCCTTGCTTTCCGGGGTATCCAGCGGGACCTTGTGGTCCAGGATAGCCAGGGAAACCGGGTGGTCCTACTGGGCCATGTGGTCCAGGTGGTCCTGGTGGTCCAGGGATTGGGATGTTGCTCCAACCGGGCACAGTGGACAGTGGTGGAATTCCGCTACCGAGCAAAGAATTCTGGATACCAAGTCCTACGTTCGATAAACCAAATCCGGATGGCAGTGTAAGTCCACTGAATGAGAAGTGTGGTGAACCATGTCCATATGAAGGCTTGTGTTGCTTATTGGGCTTGGTTGGCTTGTGTGGCTTCAGTGGCTTGCTTGGCTTTAGTGGCTTGTGTGGCTTGTTTGGTTTTGTTTGGTTATGGGGCTTGTATTCTGGCATTGGTGCAGGTTCATCATCGCCTTCCTCCTCCTCCTCATCATCTTCATTCTCATCTTCAGGTTCGGTTGCGTAGAAAAATGGTTTGTTGCCTCCGTGCCCTTGACTTGGATGACCAGCGTATCCATATTCGGGCTGTTGTTGATGGTAACCACCATATTGTGGATATTGGCCGTGGCTTGGGTAGCCATGTCCAGCATTGCTCTGGTAATCACCGCTATGTTGGGGATAACCATGGTAGTTCTCTTGGGGTTGACCGCCATAATTGCTACCATGACCAGGATATTGTGGACGAGAGTAGAGTAAAGCCTCTGCATTCTCTGTATCATCATTTTCATCAGCTACCTCGGAAGAATCCTCATCATATCCAGGGTACTCCCATGGATTTTCCTCCTCAGCTTCTTGGGCAAAAACACCCAAGGACAGGAGTAGCACACCTAAAATGATTAATAAAATGAAATTAGTTAAAGGCAACCTTATGTGTTATATATTGCTAGTGCTTTACCCAATCCCAGCCAGATGATATGTTGACGCATTTTGAATAAGTACTGATGACTGGCGAAGATTCCTCCCTTTATATACCAAACAAACTTAATGAATTAGCATGTGACGCAAACCAGAATTAGGTGAAATAAATATTTAGCACTGAACGGTTCTGATCGGCTTAGATCAGCCGTAATGACTATGGGTTTGTTGGTCTGATCATTAATTTCCATATTATTTGCATTTTTCTGCTTTAAGTATGTGAAAGAAGCGCGCGTTGAACCTTTTAGGATTAATTAATCTATATGTGACTATTACTATCTGTAAATGTAAATTTAATAAAAAAAAATAGCATAGCTTCAGATGTGGACATAAGTCTCAACTTAATTTGATTGCTAAATGATTTTGCAATTTAATTATTTTCGTTAAGGTTTAGCATAAGCGTCAGAATTAAAAAGTTCTGCGTAGTTCTGGATGAGTTTGTAAACCTCTGATGACAAGACAACTTTCTGAGAGCAAACCTTAATTTTTCCAAGGATATGGAATTGTTGTTGTTTTTATTTTGTCAACTTTTTAAAATATTTTTTGAAATTCGTACCGATATTGTCTTTAAGGTAGGATGAAGACGCAGATCTGTGTGTTAACTTAAAACCCATTCATCTATGTAGATAAATGTAAGGGGAAAGAGGACGAGATTTTTGAAGATTTGACTGTCACAATGATGGTAGCAGGTGCTGTCGATATGGAGCTCCGTTTGTCCATCATTCGGTTGCCTCATTTGAATGAAAACGGGTTCAAGAAAATTGTTCGTGTCAATTGCACAAATTTTGATGTTATCCTTGACCTAATTAAGGATGACGATGTTTTCCATGGCCCAAGGTCTTGCCTGCAATTTTCTGCGAAAATGCAATTGATAAATAGTCTTATATCAATTGGGTTCGATAGGAGAAGGAGCCACAGTTGCTAAAATTGGAAACTTGTTTGGTATTGGTGACGGCGGAACAATTCAGGTGCTTAATTCAAGCTGTTTTAATTTTGCAATTCAATTCTAACTTTTATTTGGTTCTAGATTATCACTGAAAGAGTTTTTGGAGATATTCTTAAGCTAGGAAAGAAATTTATATATTGGCCACTGATCAGAGCGAACAAATCTTGCTGCAGAAATGATAGGCGATTTGCCACACTGAGTCGGGTACGTGGATGGGACAGAAATAAAGTTAGCTGAAAAACCGTCAGAAGATCCAGAAGCATATTTTTCTCGTAAACATATTTAGTCATTAAAGGTTCAGGCTGTCTCCGATAATATGTTGCGAATCCGACATATGGTTTTACAATAATTGTGAATTGTCTACAACAGATATTCTTTACCGGATCAGAATGGATAGCAGAAGATAGTGTGTATAAATTGACTACGGCTGTTATAAAACCCTTCAGAGAAAATTCCACAGAAATGTCAACAAATGCACGGAATATATTTAACAAGCGCTTCAGTAGACACCGAATCAAAAACCGAAGACTGTTTTTGTATTTTGGAGGAACGATTCAATCTAAAAATCGAAAAAAAAACGAAGATAGTATTAAATTCGCATGTCGATGGATACTTGTATAATATTCTATTTTGCAACCAACCGAAGATAGTTTCGATATTCCAAATGAACCAGATGTTTACTCTGAAACTGAAGAAAATAAAGCCATGAACAATATTAGTTATTCTACTGACGCAGGTCAAGTAAAAAGACGTCCGTTGGTAGAACTATTACAACTACAAGAATAAAATATATGTATCTACCTGTGTACTTTTATTTCGATTTAAATCTTAACTCTAGTTCATATTTTTGTATTCTCTCCTCCTGTTCAATTTCAAGCTTCCTCAATTCAAAGTCCTGCTGTTGTTTAGCTTTCTTCAATTCGAGCTCTGACACATTCAATTCGTACTTTTTAAATTCAGTTCTAGTCGTTTTTCCTGGAGGGATAGTAGTTGTCCAATATTGTTGGAAACGTTGGGCTTAGGTCTTTGGCCCAACATCTTCGTACGATCTAAAAGAAAAATACTCCACTGGTTGTTAATCAAATGTGTAAGCGTAATCAATTACCTTTAACTCTGCTGCAGTGCGGCTGCTGTGTATCCGATACTGAGGGTGAACTCATAGCCGTTTCGCTTTCTTCAATTCTTTCGGTGATGGTCGTTGAATTCGAAACATCAATGAAGTCATCCTGAACTCCCTCTATTAACGCATCCGTGTCGTAGCTTGTTTCATAAAGAAAATTAGGATTTACATTTTTCCGAGCACCAAATATCTGTTCTATGTGGTCAAAGTATGGGCAAATTTTTTTGACATATTCTGCCACACTGCTTTCCTGACCACTGGCTGGAAGACCGGCTCCTATTTTGCCCTTTCAGTTTACAGCTGAAACAAATGTCGATTTTTGATGCCGCATTTTGCCTCGAATACATGTCCAGTCGATGTTCTCAATTACTGGAGACTGCTGCAACTTTTTGCAGACATTTTTGGGCTGTAGGTTTCTATAAGGAAAAGGATTGTATTATAAATCATTTAGATTTAGAATATTTATTCCAAAAAAACCTCATAGGACTCCGGATTGTCTTTTAATTCTTCAACAATTGTCTGCAATATCGTCAGACATTCATTTTCTGTCCAGCGCGCGGTGAGTTGGATTTATTCGTGCTCTGAAAAAAATGTTTTAAAATGTTATTTTATTGCTTTTTTACTCTTATTCTCACCTTATCCATTTTTATAAAAATATCTTAATTTACAAATTTTTTTCGAATGTTTTTCTGGGTTCGCGTTTCTTTTTTTTTTGTGAAATGTCACAATGACGTTCGTCGTAAGTTTACCATCTCGGTTTTCCAAACAAATTCACGCAGTACCTAAGTTTGCCACCTCGTGGTAAATGATTTTCCATAAAAATTTTGATAGTTCATTTACCACGTCGTAAACTTACCAAGTTTACTACGTTTACGACGAGTTTACGACGTTGCGTGAATACCCCCAATATATCAAAGTTTGTCACACCATTCTAAATATCTGGAACTTGACAAGAAATTCATTTGGAAAATATAAACAAAAAGGATACAAAAAAACAACAATGGCCTTTTACTGTACTATAGTAAGTTTTTTTTAGGTAAAAGCTGGTGAGTGGTGACAGTCTCCTAAGGCTTTGTAGGACCCATACTGACTTACGTCGCGTCGGTTTCATGTGATGGCTTACTTACTTACTTACTTACTAAATCGGCGCTAAAGTCCGGGGTGGACCTGGGCCTCAACCAACTCGACTCTCCAGTTAGCCCGATCTTTAGCTAGCCGCCTCCAGTTGAGCACTCCAAGTTGGTTAAGGTGGATGTCCCCTTCCACTTGTGCACGCCACCAAAGGCGAGGTCTTCCTCTACTACGTTGTCCCTCCAGGTTGGAAGCCTTGGTTCCCATTCACTCTACATGTTCTAGCCATCTTAGTAGAGTGATACGTACTTTTCTGATCAGATCGATGTCGCTGTACAGCTCGTAGAGTTCGCTGTTAATTCTCTTCCTCTAAAGCCCGTCAACTCAAACGGGACCGAAAATCACTCGAAGAATTTTGCGTTCGAAGCGAACAAGGAGATCTTTATCCGCCTTTGATAACGTCCATAATTCTGCGCCATAAAGCAGGACTGGGAGGATGAGGGTCTTATCTCTTATATAGAGTTTCATTGGCCCACATACATAATATTTTATTTAAGCATCTTTTCGGGAACCTTTTTTGAATTATTGATTGAATTACAGACCGATGTCCTTACTCTCTGATATATCCAACATTTTTTATAAAGTGATAAAATGTAGAGTCTTACAATTTCTCACTGAAAATAACTTTTTTTAGCAAAAATCAGTTTGGCTTTAGTTAGACTAGACCTTTCCAACGAAGATGCTCTACTAGATTTTTGTGGTGCCATGAAATAAAGTCTTATGCAAAATGGTCCAAAACGCAATTTTGGACATTATTGCACTTTCAAAAATGAAATAAAATCCAAAACTCGTTTTGGGCTTTATTGCAAATTCAAAAGTGCAATAAAGTCCAAAATTACGGTTTGGACTTTTTTGCATAAGTCTTTATTTCATGGCACCGATTTTTGTCAGTATATTTATAAGGGCCTTGCCGAAAAGAAAACTTCAGCCGGTCTCCTCGTATAGACCAAAGTCTTTGACTGGTTTATAACGAAAATCTTTTGGGTAAACTCTGCCGGTTTTCGAGGCTTTATTGTAGATTGCTTTACATCTTACCTTAAGAACAGTACGCAAAAAGTAAAAATTGGGAACATTGTTGGCGGCTCTGAGATAAATAATCTCGGCGTTCCACAAGGATCTGTCTTGGTCCCCTATTATTATTAATATATGTAAACTCAGTCTTAAGTCTTCCTTTTGTAGGTAGGCTGAAGGCCTTTGTTGAGGACTTGGAGTTCGCCTATGGGTCTACTTACTTTGTCAAAAGGAGCAAATTCTTTGAGGGTACTATTCAAGGATTTTGACGAGCTGTTCAACACACCAATTTGCAAGTTTAAGTACTTTATCAAAGGTCTTTTAGTAAGGCCTTGTCAAGAAACACCAAGGAGACTCTATATAAGACCCTAATCATCCCAGTCCTGCTTTATGGCGCAGGCTGTACCGTCTGCATACAGAAGTGTCTAACTGACGTCGTTTCGTATGTTGCGGGTTAGCAAATGCATTAGGAAGTTTACAAAGCAGCGGATTCTGATGAGCGGTTAACATTTATATCCGTGGAACGAGCTCATCATGACAAGTTCACTGCATCATATTATCCGTTTACGACAGGACTAGCAGAAAGGTTTCAAACAAAAACAAACCCAAACTCCGCCGAGAATTTTTTTGACAGCTCTATTTCTGCCAACTTTCACTTATGAGTCGTTCTGGGCTTCTTCTTCATCGCTGTCGAAGGCTTTCTCCAGATTGACGAATACTTAATAAAATATTTGCCTATATCGTGCCGTTGTTTCTCAGTCAGGTTTTGACATTGTGTTGAAGAACACTGAATGACATACATACATTTTGCGATCACCTACAAAATGAATGAGCGAAAACTCAAAAGGAAACTATGCATATATGTAATGGATTTTGTTAAAACTTTTTTTTTTATTTTATATCAATTCTTTATCATATTCATTCATTTGGTTGTTTCAGTGGTCTTGAAATAGTGTCCATGGGGATTAGACTCTTGTGGTGCATGAGGATTTCCATGAGATCCTTGATTGCCATGTGGTCCTTGATTATTATGTGATCCTGGATTGCCATGTGGTCCTTGATTACCATGTGGTCCACTTGGGTACCAAGTTCCGGGTGGACCCTCTGGTCCCTGTGGTCCGAATGGTCCTTGTGGGCCCCTCTTGCCAGGGGGTCCCCACTTACCAGGCTGTCCACGTGGTCCTGGAGCACCATGTGGGCCAGGTGGTCCAGGAACTGGTACTGGTACTTTCACGTAAACAAGGAATGGTACCTTTACCAATTTTGGAACATGGTAAGATTCTTGCAGTTTAGGTCCATGGCCAAAACCGTATCCTCCCTGTCCTCCATAACCGCCACCATAGACGCCTCCATAACCGCCGCCATAGCCTCCTTGATTGACTCCGTAACCGCCACCGTAACCCTGACCATGTCCATAGCCGCTTCCGTAACCATATCCGTATCCATTGCCCTTAAGCGAATGCTTAGATGCTTTCAAGTAATCTTCAGTGGAAATATCGGTTTCATCTCCTAGCGCATCCTCGTTCTCATCTTGACCCTCATATGAGTATGGTTCAAATGGACTGGACCTGGGATGGGCGCTGCGAGCGCTGACGCTCATGGCCAGGAATAGAATACCTGCAATGGAAGCACGATTAGAAAATGCATATATGGTGACGTTTGAACAGAATACGCAACTTACCAAGACTGATCAGGATCAGTTGCTTCTTCATATTGATTAGAGAATGATGACTGCTCATTATTACAAACGGTCTTTTATACCCATCGCCGGTGACAATGTCTGCCCAATCAAATGTAAATAAGTTCTTTTCTATAAACCACTTTGTATCTAGAGATGACGACAAATTAGATGCGAACTTATGCGAAAAAAAATTATAATCTTATTAGCATACGTAGTGATTTGGTCAGATGTGTTGAGAGCTTGAACATGGTGTGTATGGAAATTATTCAATTTGTGTTTAAATTATGGAACCAGCTTCTTCAGCAAACAGCGATTAGCAGTCATTTAGTGGGGTACTTAATTCACTATGCTTATGATTGTGATGCAGAAGTTCATTGACATTCTTTCTCCAAGCTCCTTTTTTTAATAAATTTTATTTAGATGCGTCCATTTGGATGGGCGCTAAAAATAACTTGTCATTTGTCGTGAATTTTATTACCAGAATAGTGAGCTTCATTAACGTCAATCAGTTATCGGTGAGGAGTGTGTGATGGGAGAAAACTCATTACGTCCACGCGGACACCTAAGAGTGGGACTGAAACTATGAACAAACCAGAATCCTTCAAGTTACTGCCAAACTTGGGGGAGGCAGATAGTGCTCCTTATGAGATACGATGTCTGAGAGCATGTTAACTCTGTAGTGCTTCAGATAAACCTGGGATACAGATGTTAGGTTGACGTATTAGCCCCATTTTATCCTCCAGCTGGCCCTAATGAAACAGTATCCTTTCACTACATATGCCATAATTGCAAATATAGGATCTTTTTAGTGCCATATGGCACTTTTCTGTTTTTCTCTAGGTATATTATTTTCTCTAGGTCTATTATAAGCGGTGGCACTATTAGACCAAGAGCCCACAGCAAATTTTGGGTGCGAGATATAACCGAAAAAAAGTAGATGAGTTGAAGGATGGGGTAAGGCTGATGCTATAAACCAAAGACTTGCAACTGATGGTCGTGGCTTTAGTGAGTAATACTATGTTGAAAACCCATGTTTTTCTAAAACTGAGATAATTGATATAACTAGTCCATGTTAGTTTTTTTGTATAGAGTATTATTATCTCATCGCAAATATGTACGTCCAAGACGTTTTAAGCGTGGCAAGACTTGTGCCAAACTGTTTCAAAATGCTAAAAAAATTGTTTTTTGAAATATTTGACATAACCAAATATTATTTGCTTTAAAAGATAGAAAATTCCTTCCTGATCACTAATATGTGGGTCAGAGACTATTTGAATGTGGCCAGCATCATAACAGACCAATTCGAAATTCTGAAAAAGTCCGTTTTCGAGATAATTGTTATAACCAAAAATAATGTATACTCGAAATATAAACAGACGGACATGGCTAAATTGATTCAGAATATTAATAGCTTGTGGGGTATAACGTATAAGATGACGTCTTCTTGGCGTTAGAATGTAATGACATCCATACTTCCGTATCCATACTTGCATAAATCCATACTACTCTATAAAATGCAACGTCCGTCTGTTTGTCCTTCCATAATTCGAGAACCATTCGTCCGATTTGCATGATTTTTTTCTGTGGCCAAATTAGACTGTAGGGTGGGTGAGATTTGTTGAGGAGTAAAGGGGTCACGGGGAGTAATAGGGGTCTCACGAACCGTTAACCATATGAACTTGAAAGTTTGTATGTTGATAGATTAGTTAAAATTATTGTATACCTCATTCATCATTTTTCAAAATTCGTTTTGCAAAAAGAGGGTGAAAACTTTTCTTATTCGACCTTACTACGCTTAACTTGCCATTAAAATTATAAATCTATGTATGTCAATTCAAGATATGCTTTTAATGGTTAGGCAATACTTTACCAAGTATTTTGAGCTAACATTCATCTTTCGTCCATACAGAAGGAGAGATATAATAAATTGAAAATAGATCTTATTTGGTCAATTGCAAAAAAAATATTTTGTCGACTGCAGTTGTGCTTAGGGATAGTTTTATATTGCTTTCCAAAAATAGAATATTAATACTCGCAGGACGAGCATTCATAATACATATTGCGTAACGACTACAATTATTGGCACCCCCAATTTTTGACCCAACTATTGGCACCCCATCATTCAACAGTGATTTTCTCAATAACCCTTTGTTCGAATAAGTCAATTTATTTTTTATTTTGAAATTGCACATTTTTCTCATATATCTGTGTCTTTAGTTTGGAGACATTCCTTTCCAGTTCTGTGTTATAAGTGGAAGTAAAATCACGTGCGACAAACAAATCAAAACTTCAAAATTTTCAATGTTTTGGTTAAGGACGTATAATTTTGTAAGTTTTTTTTCACTACTTCCTTTTGTATTTTTTAATGAAAACTTGCTTTATTTACTATAAGAATGTATTAAATAAATCGTTTGTAAATATATATTGTTAAAAATGTTATTATTTTATTATCTAATAAAAGGGGTGCCAATAATTGGGTTAAAAAAAAAACGGGGGTTCAATTATTGGCGGGGGTGCCAATAATTACATCCTATCCTATGTAGCTACAATTATTGGCATTGCCAATAGTCTTTGTCTTTTGTCTTTGAAACACATTTATGCATATTTGAATTTATATTTATCTTTTATTTTATAATTTTAAATAAAACATTTGAAAGCGTATGTAAATAAAATCTCTATATATATAAAACAAAGTGGGAAAACTATGTTTCCCTCTGCCGCCCGTAATTTTCAACCAATTGAGTTGATTTTTTTTTAAATGTCGGTAATTACAGTGATCAATTGATAGGCCAAAAAAATTAAAAAATAAAAATTGTAAAAAGCAATAAAAGGCCTGGCGAAGCCGGTGGGGGTTCAGCTAGTAAAATATAAAACATGATGTTTTTCTGTTTAAAAAGTGCCATATTGTAGTTTTTGGGGGTGACAATAATTATGTCAGAGTGCCAATAATTGCAGTCGTTACGCTAAATGAAATATTATGTCCATTGACTTAGGACTTTCCAATCAGTACATGTTACGTAAGGACTAAGTTGGAGACTGGGGAGGGGTAAAGGCGTGGTAGGGACTAACTCTGGAACTATTTTGGCCGATTTTAAAAATTCGTTTAACATTGTACTGGTTATACCCTCCGAATTACTATAGGTTACTTAGGGAGAGGATTGGGGAAGGGGAAACGGGGGTTTAGGGACAATCTTCGGAACTACTCAGCCATTGCCGCAGTTGACCTCCGACAACCATGGACAGCTATACGTTGCATGTTCGCATGTGAGCTGCGTTTATACTTGCACGCACTTAAAAAATAGCATGTATAGTTTATAAAAAGTGATTGCGACAAAATATTTTGTAAGTTTAACCTTCACCTTGACGGTATACACCCGGGTGTAGATCCCAGTTTTCACCTTTAAATATCTCAGTTATTTTTTTTTAAATTCTAAAATCGTTTTAGCTCAGTGACTGAATTGATCTGTACTCTCGGAAAAGATAATATGAAAATTTTTTGATATTTTTTTTTGCAGAAATTTCGAAATGTTTAGCATATTTTCGACCACATTGACTGTATACACCCGGGTGTAGATTTACATTTACTTGAACTTTTATGTAGAATTCGTCTTCAAAGATTGTTAAATCCAAGGATAATATTGACAATATGAACGCACAAGTAGAACCTTGTGTTTGTTTGTATTGGAAGCACTTGTTTCTATAGTAAATACTGTAATGTTATAAAACAATGAACACTTATTTTTTCGTATTGTTATTTCATGCGTTCGTATTTATTTACATTATGTATAACTAAATGGAAAATTGTTAGAAAATGGAAAAACACAAAAACCTTTTCTATTGAACACTTGTTTATTAACCTATTCGTAATTAGAGAAAGACTAACTAATATAATTAATTTGTGCAAGTATATATAGGCTTACTAATACATTAAAAGATTTGTGTAGTTATGCAGAATTCAAGTATGCGTAATGGTAATATACATAATAGAAAATGGTAATATAATAGTAAAGAAGAATATATAGGTAGATAATTGTGCGTTATAGGGTTGCCATATACTTCAACATATATGGCAACCCTATTAGGTATTAGTAGGTAAAATTATTATTAGAAACAAAAATACAAAAACAAGAAAGGAAATAGGTACTCAAAACACAAAACAAAAATATTAGTATGTATGACAGTCTTGACATTTTGTTTGCGTAAGACAGTGAACTTGGCAAACTGGTTTTTTGCACTGTACGCAAACTTTCCTAGAGGGGCGCTTCCTTTTCTCCTCACTGTAGCACAAAAAACATTGCCCTTTTTGCGTTGGGCGACCAGATCCATCCCGATCCGTCAGATCATCTGGTATGAAGAGTTTTTGTAGCTCTTGAGCTGGAAAGCCCAAAATACATTCTATTGCACTTCTAGTAGAAAAATTACCCATAATACTTGGAATCAGAGCTCTTTTTTTATCACTGGAATGCAAAGATGTTCACCCAACTCTTGAAGGAACTCTCTACGGCGGCTTGTTCTGACGTTACGCCTGCTGGACGGATTATTTTTCGAAAAAATGATGTAAGCTGCGAGCGCTGCAATATCAACAATATTGAAAAACATCGAAAGTGGCCAGCGATTTGCTTTTCTTTTTGTGGTATACTGCGACAACATTTTGTCCATCGTGTCGACGGCACCTTTAGTTTGGTTGTAGTAATGTATAATATCTGGCTTTAGTTTTGGCCCAGAAACGCTGTCATCATTATGCTGAGTTGATAAAAGCACTACCGCCTTGTCTTTTTTCGGTACATATGAACACAGAACCATTTTTTCTCCAAAACCAAAAGTCGTTGACAAAACTTCTCTAGTTTTTGAAGCTTTGAATTCGGCAGGGATGCAGCGCTTGTTTTTCTTCATAGTACCGACCATAGACAAGTTCCAGCCTAATAATTCTTTGGCTAAAGGAAGCGATGTAAAGAAATTATCCATCGTAACGTTTCTGCCTGTGTTTTTGTATGGAACAAGCAAATCCTTAACAACACGTTCGCCTTGATTTGTGTCCCGATTGTTCCCAATTTTACCGGTATAAATCCGGCTTTGAGGGGATATACTGTGTGAACTTCGTTCGGCCTCTAAAAGGAAATAGCTGCTCATCCACAGTTATGGAATGGTACGGTCTATAATTCGCCTTTAGATTCGAGTTGAGCATTCCAAATATTTCACTTATTGGTGCTGCTTTGTCTGTTTCCATTCTAAGTGTTCTTGTGGCATCATAATCAAATCGAAGAAACCTTGTGATGTTGTAAAATCGCCTGATAGGTAAAGTTGCTCGATATAGTGGGAAGGCATTCTTTTTCCAGAGCTGGTCAATAGCTTCATAATTGGATCTATGACTACCAATTACAATCAGCAACCCGATGTACGCCATAAACTCTTCTTCTTGTAAAGGTTTCCAGACCAAAGCTTTTTTAGTGGGATTGGCCGCATTCCATTTGCTGTATTCTTTTTCGGCCTTTCTATTTGTGTGTCTACAAATAATGTCTTGCATAGACGAATTGAACAGCTCACAAAACGTATCGACGTCACTCAAATTTCCAGTGCTAGGTTTTGGTCCCATAAACGATTTGTCACGAATAATATTATGTGCTGGCATTCGCTGTAGATTTGGCTTAGTTTTTTTCCATTGGGTTCCATCCTTGCCGACATATAATCCATCCCATTGTACAACATTATCGTCGTTTCCTTCCTGTCCATCGCTCATTCCTTCGTCCTCGCTTTCAGAGTCACTGTTAATTTCCACCTCAACGTTTTCAACTTCGGCATCTGATACTTCTCCATTATTTCTCGGGATATTTTCATCTTCAATTTCATCACCCCTTTCAGCATTAGTAGGCTGATCATCTTCTTGGTCGGAATCCAGATTCTGCACAATTCTCCGAAAATATGTTTGCTGTTCTTCATAAGGGAGTCTGTGATAAGTATTGCGAATGAATAAATAATGCTCATCGATATGGTAGCTAAATAATACCTCTTCAGTTGTGCACTAGTGAGAAATTTTATTTCATTTTCCATTTTGAACAAAAGCAATAAACGAATATGTACGTAATTTATGCAAACACTTTTCCGGAACAATCCGGAACTCTAAATAAGAACAACCAAAAGAAATCTTGACTAATGGTAGGAATTCTAATTTGATTGACTATTCCACTTTTGGACGATGGCCAGAAGAACTTACTTACTTTGTTACTTGAATAAAATCTAAAACAAATAAACAACTAACTAATAAAATAGAAAACAAAATATTGGCGATACGATAAAATTCAATAACTGATAGGCTGGTTCACAACGTTATAATAGATTTTTTTTATTGTCACCCGCTATTGTAGGTGACTTTCAACTATAAGTCGGCTCTCACATTGAGGCAACAATCAATAAGCAACTGGCAATAGGAAACACGCAAAATTATCGCTCACAATTATTATTTTACATTGAATTAAATTAGAGGTCTCACATCAAAGCTACTAAATATCGTTCGAACGAAAAATGTTGCTGATTGCTTATTGGCAGTTGCTATAGCAACTATAGTTGCTTATTGCTTGTTGCCTCAATCTGAGAGCCGCCTAAATCGACAGTATTCCTACAAAAAATAAATATTGCAAAACTTAGTAACTAGGCAACAGATTCAAAAAAGAAATATTTTGTATGTGCATTACAAGGCTTAAACATTTTTGAAATAGTTCAATGAATGAGAGACAATTTCTACACCGGGGTGTTCGCTGTCAGGATAAGGAGTTTTTATTTAGCGACAAAGTGAAGGTTAAAAAGAGGAAAAACTATAAACTAACGTACATTTACGATAACTCAAATAAATTTAAATTTTATTTAAAAGAAAAAAAAAAAAAAACAAAAGTTGGGATGGCGCTTATTATGATAATACATACTTACACCTTCCTACATTTTTCAATTTCGTTTGGGAGTTTCCATTTATTCCTAATGGATATAAAAAATAAAAGTTATAGAAAATGGAACCCATAAATATATAACAAAATATGTAAATATATATATAATACATATAAATTTTGATTCAAAAAAAGTACTTTATTCACTTTTCTTAATGATAATAATTAGCTCGACGTTCTGTAACGATCATGCCTATGGTTGTTGCAACCATACAACACGTCAATTGGACAAGTTGACTCAGGTTTGGGTATGTGTCCTTCTTTTTATACCCGGTACCACACTGTGGTGAGGGTATATTCACTTTGACATTCCATTTGTAACGTGGAAAGGAGGCGTTGTAGGTATGACAAACTATATATATTATTGATCAGCATCACTTTCTTAGTCGATCTAGCGATGTCCGTCTGTCTGTCTGTCTGTCCGTCCGCACGATTACGGCCGTAATTTAAGAGCTATCGACTTGGTATGTAAGCTTTTATCCACCAAACTGAAGCTAAGTTCGAAAATGAGCAAGATCGGATGAAAACTACTACTACCTCCCATACAAAATTATCGGATTTATATAGCTTTTGGATGTTAAAAATTAAATTTAAATAGCTACAGTAAAGATAGCAAGTTTAAACTTTTGCACATATTGTTTTAATAATATTTGAAATTTTTTGACAAAAAATGAGCTTGGTCGAATAAAAACTACCCATACCTCCCATACAAATATATAATTTTTTAATACTAAAATATTTTTATTTTTATTTTACAATAATTAGTACCGGGTATTTGAGCTTCGGCATAGTCCAAGATAATTGTCTTACTGGTTTTTTTCTGCTATATTAAAGTATCTGCATTCCTGTTCAGATTTTTAGCGCTGATGTAAAGTTGTACTTCTTCTTCTACCATCGGCAATGTTGGAGAATTTGTTACAGGTTGCATTGTATTAGCCCTGCTATCAATACGAAAATTCTTCTGTTTCCGGCTTTTGCGAAACGTCTTGTGGCACTTGGTCTGAAATAGATTGCCTGTAATTTTTCTTATACTTTGGGTCTTTCCTTTATTAATCGTTTTTTTGGTTAGGTTGATTACACCTAGGGAAACAGGTATAATTTTAATGGCTGTGAAAAAATTTTCACCGCTCATATTTTCCTAATAGCTTTTTCAAGAGGCCGAATTAATTAATACACATAATTCTTCCGCTATGCACCACTCTTTCTCTGTCAACATAACTATTTGAGGAGCATTCAAATTTGCAAAGGTTATTCTTAAAGCTTCTTTTAAAATCACAAAGCACTCTGCCATAATAAATTTGGACTTCCAGTGAGTCTTGAGTCTTGTCGTCGTTAATCACGGAGAGTTGCTGTTGTTTGCCCAACATGACTTGGCTTTGCAAACATTTTTCATTAGCTTGCGGGCTTCTTTTAATAAGAGATGCCAATATGTTTTATCTTTTTTAAGGTCAAACTTACTTCGTTGGCATTTGTATCTTCTCTAAGCTCATTGAAATCTTCGTCAGATATAAAATTATTTAATGGATGGATATCGGATATTTCATCCATGACATTTGTATTTAAACAATTTTGGCCGCATATGTTTAAAGCAACCATAGTGGTTTTTTATCAAGTCCGTTTGGACTTGTCTTGGACATGTTGCTGGCGTTATCAGTCACTATTATCAACATTTTTTGTCCATAAGTTTCTATCCAACCAACACTTTCTTTAGTGCATTTGCAATTGCACTGTGCGCCCCTTCGTACTTTGCACATTCCAAAAAGGATGTGATGGATTTCGAACTCGTCATCAATAAAGTGAGCACTATGATTTTTGACAGAAGTCCAATGATCTGTGGTTATGCATACCTTTTAACTGAATTTAATTTTCTCAAAATTTCTTCACGACAACCATCGTACTGTAATAGGTACGTAGTGGAGTTATAGAGGGCGTTGGGAGCGGAATAGTGAAGAATGATATGGATGGGATTTGGGATAGGAACGGAATGAGACGGGAAAGAGTGTTGTGTGCGAGGAACGTGGCACGCTTGCTTCGCTCGACTCTGCTCGCCGGAATGGTGAGGATTCTTGTCCTCACAAAACAACATTACCTACTACAAAAACATTTATCGTGCCGACATTAACTTTCTTCTTTTTCCTTTTAGACGCAGACGGACGTTTCCACACTGAGATGGCGCTGTAGATGTATGTCAGCGCGGCCTATTTCCCACCCTACCTGGAAGTTCGGCGGCCATGGTTGAACTTCCCCAACTATGGTGACGTCTCCACCGTTCAAGACATTTATGAAAGCGGCTACTTACCCTTCCACACCCCCTGAAATGTCAATTTAGTGACCCATCAAGTGTCTATGCACCTGATAAAAACGCTCAGAGTACATCTATTTGCGTGGATAAGCACATTTATTTTATTTAAATTATGTACGTTAATTGAATTATCATTAAATTATTTATATTGGGCAACCGAGATTAAAATGTTTTAACACTAAAGTTACAGTATAAGCAACAGTAATAACAATTATACTCGTAAACTAATCAAAATGGACTTAATGTTTTTAAATTTAAAATAATCTCTTAAATCAATTCCCGCATGTCATGGTCTGTACAAACTACCTAATTCCCAACTATTTCCTACCCAGATTGAGCTCAGTTTGGGGGGAGGGTGGGGAGAATGAAGAAAATCACAAGAAACAAAAAAAAAATTGACAAAACGGACCACGGAAATCGGATTTGGTTTGCCGGAGAATAAAAAAAGTTATCTTAAATACTAAAAGCAACAAAAATTTAAAACTTAACTTATCTCACGCACGTTTGCGACAATTACGCACACAAAAATTAAATTTTGACACGTTGGGTTGAAGTACACGAGTGTGACCTTGGATGACTGCAAAATGCTGGTGGAGTACTGGGAGTGGCATTAATTTGGGTTCCACTATCCCATAAATGTACCCACTCTTGGCGCAATTTTGGCACATAAACTATTTTTTTCTAACCTGGGACCTGGGCGATTTCACTTGGTGGGAAGCAGGAATCTTTTTGGGAGGTCCGAAATATTTCGCCGGCACCTTGTATTCCTTTCCTTCCCCTGTTATTTGGTAATTGACTGGGACCAAAAACTTGATGTTTATCCACAAGGTCATTAATCGGTCATCCACAATTTTGTTGCATCAATAATCGTTTTCCGTTTCAGAACTTCAACAAATTTCAAAAAATCTTCAAAAAAAGGTTGCCGGTCACGACTCTTTTTGTCTATGACCGCCAGATGACCTTTTTTTTTTTTGTTCGCGGTGATATTACCACACGAAAACTGGACACTTATTTTAAAATTAATTTGCCTTTTGCGGACTCATAAATTTAGGAGCACTTTTCGCTCACTTACGATTAAAATTTGTGTGAATTTAAAATTAAAATTTCAAAAAGTTGCACCGAACTCTTCTTTGTTCGCACCACAAATGGTTCAACAAAGGAACAGACTCTTGGCTTCATCAGTCAACAATGCCATTGATCCAACACTGAATCTTTCCTTATCCAACCTTCCACCGTTTCTGGAGTAGCCGCTAGAGATCATGCTACCTTCTTCATCCCATCTCAACGTCCTGCTCTTTAAATTTTCAGATGCATTCAACCAACATTGCATCTGTGAACCTACCCAACATTGCATCGGCGAACCCACCCAACATTGCATCTGCTGAACTCGACCGGTTCAACAAAATTTAGACCAATCCGGTAGGTACAATGGGCGACAAATTTCTCAGGGTAAGTATTTCTTTATTAATTTAACTTTTCAATCAATTCTAATTCTTGTTTTAATATTATATTTTCATATTGTTTTCGTGGACATTGGGAGTTTCGGCAACGTAATGGTTATTGTGCAATTTCATCGGAAAATGAATACATTTGTATGCACAGTGTGCCGGCATAATTTGGAGGTAAGTAGGTATATCGTATATATATGTATGGATGTATTATTATTTATGGCTATCGACTGCTACTAATAACTTCTTTTCTTACAGGTAGAATACGAACTGGCATAGGTATACACTGGACGAGATTGGAATTATCAGCTGGTGGTGTAGCTGAATGTCCCAGATGACTGCGGGTACATATAGTTTGTGGAAGTGTGTTGTTTCCATCCACGAAAGCAAACAAACAAGGGTTATGGCTGCGGGTAGGTACATTCATGTTGATTCTATAATTCGAATTACATTTTTATTTGTCATTTCAGAGTAGCGATTGTGCAACAGAAAGTCTACGACACAAGCAACAACAGAACAGTATGTTCACTGGAGGTAAGTCACTTCAGCTTCGTTGGTTTGTTTTATTGTTTTGACTAATGTATTCTTACTTATTGCAGATTATCGATCAATGCATCGCGCAGGTAACTGTAACAGTACATACTGTCTAACAGAGAGTTAGATTATGTAATGTACTTTCTGTCAGGTAATTGGCAATTTGGGGAACACGCTTTTACAAAAAATTTGTAAGCCCCTTATCTTTGACTGTAGAAAAAGGCTGATAGTCGTAAATAAACAGATTTATTAAAGGTTTATCATGCCTTTCTTTTTGCGTGACATTTTTTTTGGTATAAAAGCTTGAATGCTTTGCTGTCTTGAAGTCGGCGGTAGAGTTTCTTTAACATAGTTCATTGTCTTCCTTGATGTTTGTGAACCTCTATCTTCCACCGTGGAGGTTATGTTCGCTATTTTGAATTGTGTTCCTAAAAACGTCGGCTGGGAGTGGTCCTTAATCCGAGAGTACCAAATACAACAAAAGAAAAATATCAATTCATGCCAAGATTTGCATTTCAAACCACGGACGAACGGACAACCCCATCTAATTTAAAAGAATCAATGCATTTTGCTATAATGATAATCCATTCTATTTATTAATTCTCCCTAATTACTACTTCCAGACTTAAGTAATATTGTGTTGTTCAATTCATTTGAAGATACTCTTACTACATTGAGCAATATTATGTTTAGGCAAATTCAAATATATCTAAAATAAGAAAAAAAAAAAACTAGAAAAAACTTGTTTGACATTTATAAATACAGTGCCGGTCATTTGATCATAATATCATTGTGCATAATATAACTGAAAATAACTCAACTCTCTAAATATATAACTTCTCAATATGTAACTTCTCAATATTTTGATATTTTTAGTACTCTCTCCGTAATGTTTTTCAGAATTACTATCTAAAAGCATCTGTGGTTAAGTCATCCATTGATACTTGGGTTTCTCGGAACACGAGTGTCGGTTGCGTGACTGTACTGGGTGTAGACAGACCAAACGACTGCGTCCGGACAACTGCAAAAGGTCCGCGCCTTTCCTTCTGTCCAGACTGCTTGTGGGTATCCTTTCGGGCCACCAAGCTTTTGCTAAACACTTAAATTAATGTATTGGGCTTGAGCAGAGTATATCTATTAATGAATAGGGACACTCTCCACGAGTTTGTTATCAGTTTACAATTTGCGCGGTACACATACACGAGAAATAGACGGCAGTATAACTGCTCTAGTAAAAGAGGGATGGAAGAGTAGTCGAACTATTTCGAAATGTGACACAGGGTGTGACGTAAAAAAAAGCAAAAATTAATTTGTAATATTTTTTATTGAACATTTTATATCTAATATATAGGTATATTCACATGTGTGCTCCCTACGCTTAAATATTTTTGTTTGTTGATATATATTTTTTATTTTTTATTGAACTGTTTTAGAATTTGGTAAACCCGTACTCGGACGACATCGACATAATCGACAGAACGCAGCGTGATGTCACTGGCGCGTTCGTGGGCGTTGAGACGGAAGCGGCGAAGATAAGTTTGGCGGTCAATGAGGGCAAGACAAAGTATATGCTGTCATCGAGAAAGGACACCCAACACCGACGTCTTGGACAGAACGTCACTATAGACAGATATAACTTTGAAGTGGTAAAGGACTTTGTCTACCTAGGCTCCGCTATGAACTCAGACAATGACACCAGCGCTGAGATTGAACGAAGAATAACTCTTGCCAATCACTGTTTCTTTGGGCTAAGAAAGCAATTGAGTAGCAAAGCCCTCTCTCGAACAACTAAAGTGACCCTTTATAAGACTCTATCAAAAGCGGATCAACTTACTCTTCGTTGCTTTGAGAGGAAAATTCTTCGAGTAAATTTTCGGTCCCGTCTGCATAGACGGTGAATGGAGGAGGAGATACAACGACGAAGTGTGCGGGCTGTACAGGGACATCGATCTAGCCAGAAGAGTGAAGGTCCAACGACTGCGGTGGCTGGGTCATGTAGAGCGATTGGACGTGAATGTTCCGGCCCGGAAGATCTTCGAATCCACCGAGGGACGGCGCAGTAGAGGAAGACCGCGACTCAGGTGGCGCACGCAAGTGGAAGGGGACCTCAACCAACTTAGGGCCATTTTATTCACTTCAAGTTGAACACAACTTGGGGATTTTTATTCTCAACTTCAGAAATTGCTTTTATTCACTCGAAGTTGACTCACTCTACTTTGGATATTCCGAAGTTGAGAAAACCAAGAGTTGATTAACTTTGGATTCGCTCAACTCCCCGAAAAAGTAGAAGTTATGAAGCAAACTTGGGGTTTTATGTCAAACTTCCGATTAGTTTTATTTTTTATTTCTATGTTTGGCAGTTCAGTTCTGAAAGTGACGAAAATAATTAATAATTCATTTTTAAAATTGATACAATGTAGCGTGCAAACTATTTTTAGGAGAAATGGCCATCGTCTTCGAGCAGGGAAGATGATGAGGAGATAGATAATTTGGTACGTGAGTGTGAGAGGCGGTAATACAAGATGCTACAACGTGTTGGACTGGAAAAATTTGATGACCGTGATTTCATCTATCGTTTTCGTCTCTCAAAGCGGACGACAATGTCGATAATTGTAATTATTCATATTAAGTTCATATGTTTTCATCGACAAACGAAAACAATTTGCCCAGCTGATGTACTGTCTAATAACACACTAATAATAACTTATACATTTACAAAAGCACGAAAAATCTGAGATCTGAAATTCAAATCTGATCTGTCCAATGGAAAATAACGTTAAAACACAATTGAAATTACGCGCGAAATGCAAATCTAAGGTTGAACTGACATATTGTGTGTCATTTGTCACAAATATCCCAGGGATATTTTACAAACTGCAGGTAGGCCAACTTTAGGATTTCAACTTCGGAGTTGCAAATTAATGGTGAATAAAAGCAATTTTTAACTTGCCGTTCAACTCTCGATTTAAGATCAACTTCGAAGTTGCCTAACTTTGGAGTTTTCGGCAAGTTGAACAATAGTGAATAAAACGGCCCTTAGCGTGCGAAACTGGAGACAGCTGGCCAAAGATCGTGCTGGCTGGAGACGCTTGTTGGTTGAGGCCCAGGTCCACCCCGGACTGTAGCGCCACCTTAAGTAAGTAAGTACTCGGACGTAAAGTTTGATAAGAAATTCCTTATTTTGATTTTTGCAACAATTCTACCTAGCTAATGAAATTAATTTTTCAAAAAGTTAAAAATATTCGCCTCAAAATTATTTAGGTAATACATATTTGGAAAACAAGAAATACATTTTTGTTCAAGATTCTCTAACGAGTCTAAAAATTTTTGATGGGATGTGTCAATTTCGCATCTTCATATTCCTTGAAATCTGTGAAAATTGAGGAAACGTTAAGTTGTGGACTTAATTTTAACTCACACTTCTGGTTTAGGCGGTATTTTTTAAAAATATAACCTTCGAAATAATAGAATGCATTATCAATACCAAAGTCCACAGTGGAAGTTCCATGTTAGCAGTTGGCTCACAGTTTCCACGGGTATTATCTTCCATATAAATGAACAGATGAATTGAAATTGAGTAAGCAAGTTGTTAATTCCCCCTCGGTTGCGTGAAACACCAAAGGTGTTTTTCCAAGCAATATTTATTAAGGTCTGTTGTTAAAAGAAACTGTTGAAGTTAAAAAGTTTATTTAATGTTTTTATATAATAACGTTACACCCTGTTTGCCAATTTTCATATATCTTTATAATATAATACTACCAGCTAGCGCTGCTCTCTTAATATAAGTGTCACGTCATATACATTACGGTATTTTTTCTTACATGAATTGTTAGCTTATAGTTATAAGTAGAGACCGGATTATATGCAACATAAAAAGCTTAAAATATGCATACAAATATGCATGAAAAATTATAGAAATATGCACAAAAAGTACCAAAATATGCAACATTAAATGAAAACAAATGTTATTTTTATTTTTTTTTAACCAGTTTTTAATTCAAATTCAGCGTAAAATATTTAAATAACATTGTTGCTAACTATAATTAAAAATTATTTAAATTTATTGTTACGGAAAACGTTAACAATCAGGTATTGTTCCAAATGTTCCGTGGTCAAATTATGTCTTCGATCACTTGAAATATGTTTATATAACTGGGCATTATTTGAATTCAAAATCTGGCGATCGTTGAATGATTTGTCTTTTCAAGCTCTTTGCAGGCCACCAAATAGGAAGCAGAGGGCTCTAGTTTTAATGCACCGACAACTAAATTCGCAATGTAACGGCCACAACTGTCAGTAGTTTTGTCAGCTGAAATCCAAATAATGCTATCCTTGAGTTCATTGCGTATTTCTTCTAAAACATTTAGGTAAATTGTTTGTATGTAGTTTTTGCGCAATGTTGATTCGTCTGGTATATTTTGATTCAAGCAATATTTTCCCAGAAAAGCTTTGAAGGTAGGATTTGTAAGTTAGTAAAGGGGAATATTACTTGCAAGCAAAGCTTCACATAATTCTATGCTAAAGGGATTTTTTTGTTTGCCTGTGGAAGTTGAATCACTGCTACTTGCCGCTGTTCGAAGTTGTTGACGTGGGCCTTTCTTTCGCAATCCTGCAATATGAAGACTTGTCCTGACATGTTGGTCTATTTGAAATTTTTTTGTGCACGAAATATTTTTATCGTAGACTCGACAATATAAAACGTGTCCGTCCTACGTAAATGTTCCATGATAGTCAGCTATCCATAAGCATCGGCGTACTTTGTCTCGCGTGAATTTGAATTTTATTTGGCCGCCCTAAGAGCCTCGTTCTCTCATTGATATTGCAACAGAAACTTAACACCGTCTTCTGTAAAAATGCGAATTCAGGCATTTACATTCTGTTGCCATCCTTTTATAAAACGTATTTTGTTAGTTACATTTCTATAATTTTCATGAAAAGTCGTATTTTTAAAAATAAATTCATTTCATCTAAAAAAGGGCAATGCAACCATTTCGCTTTTCTTAAAAAAAATTACAACACAGATTTATATAACTTATATTACTTACCTCTCACTATTTTCCGGTATTTTGAAATATTTAACTCCAACATTTTAACATTTAAAATAATATTTTCCCATTATTTTATTTAGAGTTTCTAAACTATGCAAACTTGCACCTCAACTTTTAATTTTCTCTTAAAAAATACCTAAAACAATGCTGGCAATAAAACTTAAAATCGTAAAATATGATAATTAACGAAGTCGTACCAAAGCAAAAGGGTTGAATTTCGTGATATAGAATGAAACATTTTCTTTTTCAAGTCCATAACAAAGAGCATTTAATCAATAACCAATGGCAAAAACTACAAACATTACCAATTTGCGAAAGCAAAGCTGGTTACCTGATCACATTAATTCATACCTGCATGGTTAAGAGAGAATACTAATATACTGACATCACTCCAGACCGCCTTTAAAAATGCTTTATGAAAAAACCCACAATCGTTCATCGTACAGGCAAAATGTGTTGTGTACCCTTTTTTTCTCAAGCAGTCGTTGTATTCAGGTAAAAAGTATTCTTTCGACCTACTTCCACTTACTGTATTGAATTGGCCACAATACTCGCCAGACTTATCGAAAATGCTTGGGGATAGCTTTCTCGGAAAGCGTACGAATCAGGCAAGCAATATTCCAACAAAGACAAGGCAATAAAATATGTAGAGGCAATAAAATGTAGCTGGGCCTCCATTTCGATTGATTATATAAAGAACTTGAATGATCCCCTACCCAAACGGATTTATGAGGTTATCTATAATATCTATGCGGAAGCACCCGTTACTAATTTTTTTATTCCAAATTCATTAAAATAATATTAATTTTGTTCCTAATAATTTACCTAAGTTTAAAAGTGTCACAACAATTCTTAAAAATATTTTTTATTGGGGGTGTGCTATTCAAATGGCCAATATTTTATGTAAATATTTTGAGTCACATTGCTTTAAAATGTATATAAAAATTTAAACTTAATAAAATTGAATTACAAAAAAAACGAGTCATTTTCATAATTATTTTTGAAGATATTGGACTTAAAACCCGAAGCAAAGGGGGGGGGGGGTGCTATTCAAGTGAGCGGCACTGTATATATATTGGTAGATCAACATGCTACCTTTAAAAAAAATGGAAAAAAAACTCACCGTTTAGCGTCCAAGATTGTGCACAATATGTGTGTGTTGCGATCGCGATTAGTTATAGATTACATTATATAATTATTTTTTTTGCCTTTTGTTGTTCTTAATTTTTTTTTAATTTTAAACAATCAGAAATTAATAGCCATGGATTTTTTTCTATTGCTTTGATTTACGCAGGAGGGCTTCAACTAACATTCCGAATTGGTAACATTCCCATAGGCATACACCGGTATTCTTTATGCACAGCAGGAATACAAAAAAAAACACTTGTTTGTCTTTGCAGTGGTAAGATCCCTCATCCCATCACGATGATTGCGATAAGGGGAACGTCGAAAAAAAATATGCACTAACCAGGATATTATTTTTTTAGGGGCATGCAGTAATATTTAGGTATACCGTATACTAAATGCATATTTACCTGTGGTTAAAAAAACAAGGGTAAGAGTAATTTGAAGAATATTGGCTATATTACTTACGTCCATATCTCGCTGCTGCGAGTTTACTGCGGAAGAAGCAAGTAAGAGATTTATACTGCTACATGGATCTTCTCCCATGAGCGCAGAGTATAAGTTGGATGCTTTACGATAAGATGATGTTTTAAATTTGTTATTAATATTTTATATACAAATTCGTCTTGCATTATTACAACTTGCCATGTTGACAGGTTTTGCACAAAATGCAACCAAAGATCGCTTGATTTCCTTCGTGACACGCTGTGAATAAAATGCTTTATGTATAGTAAAAGCAAAAACATTATCTAGTCACTCAGACTCACTTACATTAGATACATTACAGTAATTATATCAAACAGTGTTTGCTGCTGAAAAAGGTTTTTTCTTCAATTCTAATGGATCGAGTTCCGATCTGCATCCCGTCGCGTACGAACGCTTAAACCACCTGCTTCCCACCTACAGTACCGAGTTTTTTGCCTAACCGCGCTAACCCTAATTGATTAACACCACAACACCACAATAAAACAATAATTAAAAAACAGAAAAAAAACCTCGCGCGACGCGATTAATTCGAAATAAAAAAAAAATAATAATAATTAAGATCAGTTCAGTGCATTGCGGTGAACAAAAAAAAATCAATTGGAAAAACAATAGCAGTAAGTAACCCGAAACAAAAAAACAACTCAGTGATTAAAGCACTAGCGTTGGGCTTCCTTCTTGTGCCACTCCATTTCGTTTGCCGTCCACCTCTCTCGGTCACTGCAACAGCAAGCGCCGCGCCGGCCGTATGATTTTTTTTCTACGTATACGCGCGTTTGCAATGATTGAGTGAGTGCATCTTCTGGCGGATAGCGGGTTGTGTGTGAAGATTTTGTTGGTAGCTCAAAGCTAATTGTCGTTCGGGCATAACACCTACGGCAATTTGATTTGAAGAACTTAGGATCTTCACTTCACAACTCTGCTTAGTTAGCGTCGGAGTTGTGTGTTTTTTTTTACTTCCAAGAATCGAGACATTGTAAGTCGAGTTGAATTGTTTGGACTCAAATTTACCTGAACACGAAAATTAACTTAAATTGTATTGTCGGTATGTCAATAAGTTGACAATTATTATATTTTTTTTCTCCTGGAGTCTGATTGGTGTTCTACACTAAGAATAAGAAGACAGGAAGGGGCATGTCGAGGAAACAGTGAGGCTTTTTTCAAAATAGTGTGTGTTACACTAACTCAAATGCATTGCCAAAATGCTGGGGGCGCCTACTGGAACTCTTATCTGTTTCTTTGAAAGTGATAAAGTAGGAAAATGTGTAACTGGTAGTTAGTAGGTACTAGGTTATGGTTTTTATCTTCTCGGGTCTACCCCGATATCTCGAAAGCAAAAATGTAAAAATTTCGAAAAAAAAATTCTCGAATTTAAAAAATCTCAAAAAAAAAATCTAGAAAGCATAATCTCAAATGACAAAAGTCTCGAAAAAAAAATCTCTATACGTATGGGATCAACCCCCCTGCTTGGGTTTACTGTTTACCTATGGGGTGGGTGCAAAGAAAAAATCTCGAATTTACTTTTTGTTTTCGAGATTTTTTTCGAGATTTCTTTCGAGATTTTTGTACTTTCTAGATTTTGCCCTATTCGAGATTTTTGCATTCGAGATTTATGAAAGTCATTTTCGAGATTTTGACAATTCTAGATTTTAGTCGTTCTAGTTAACGTCATGATCCCTATCTTCTCAGAAGTGCATAGGCACCTTTAAAACAAGAAAGCTTTTATTAAGCCTTAATAAATAAAACTCACCTTTTACAGGAACCTAAAAATTCAAATAAAATTCAGTTTTTAGTTTTAGGTTTAATTTTAATGAAAAAAAAAAAAACACTATCACAGATATTTTCCCTAGTTAAATAAATTTTAATCACATTTTATCTACATTCCTCTGAAATGAACTGTTTTTGTAAATTTTGTTCTAATTGATAGCTTTTCGTTACTTCTAGAAGTAATATAAAAATATCTTGTATTTAAAAATATTTCAATTATAATTTTTGAGATAATTACGAAATGACATCTCTTTTATTAAAATTGTATTTGCTTTGCCCTGTCCATTAGTTTTGAATGGATTCTTAGCAATCGTAGTAAGACATTATGTCTTCTACATCTTTCGAAGATGTTTCTAAAATATCCCTTAGTTTTAGAGGCTATTAAAGATTGATCCCTCAAGATAATTCGTACAGCTGTCACATTTTAAATTTGTTTAGCTTAAAAACAACGAATCCGGCGATATACCTTCTTTACGATGTGGCTTGTAAATTCAGTCAATATACTGGGGTCTGAGCAATTATCATGATCACTTCATTTTCCTCTTGCTTACAGTTTACTACGTTTTGCAATATTTATTTCATATTTTGTTGCGAGCCTTCTAGATAAACAGTTTTTACATGGTTTGATGAGCTAACATTTAAAATTTGAATGTTTTCGAGAAGTAAACAGTTGCCAAGTCCACTTTCGTTTATTTTGCATCTTAATATAAGTTTTTAATATGCTGCTTTATTGCTTAACACGGATGGGTTATCATTGTACCCAAGATGTGACCGCACTGAACTAAAAAATAGCTCTACATATTATGTGGTCTTGATTAAGTTGGTAAAACGGTATATAGTCTAACACTTTACTTTTTACGAATATTTCATAAATAATCCTTATATTTTTTAAACATTTCGTGAGTCTATAAATTCCGTTTTCCTTTTATTTAGTCGAACACCATTCGTTACTTGGATCATGGACAAATACCTAATTTGCTCATTCGCGAATACCATTAGATTTGCAATATTATCCTTACAAATTGCCTTTTCAAAACCAAAGTTGAAGAAGCTCTGAGTTCCAATCTACATGTCTACAAATGAAAAAATGTTTAATTTATTCTAATTGATCCAAAGGTTTTTGTTACCTTCTTATGTCCATTTCATCAAAAACTAAATTCAAAATAACTTTTTTTGACTTTTCAGCAGCATCATTAACAACCATTTTAATAGCTTCAACATCCTCACTTGTAAAGCCAGGATTACAATCGATACACTAATACCGATTTGATATTTTCCGAGGATAAGCATGAGGCAGACAGTTATCAAAATTTTACCTCACAAACGCATTATGCTTTGGTTGAAAGAAAATTTAAATTGAGAGCAGATGATCTTAATGCTGGCTCAAACTTTTTGATTTTAGGATTTCCCTTTGCTTTCGAAAATTTTCTTTGAAATAGCTCAGCGTTCATGGCCCCAATGCTCTCCAAAATTTCTAATGTCTCATTTTTAGTTTTTAAATTTGAAACTATCTCATTAAGATAAGCCAGTTTAATCTTACTGCTTCGTACTTTCTGACGCAGTGTTTTAATTTTCCTTTTGTTTTTTTACATACGATCTTCTTTTTCTTTTAGTTTCCCTTTTTTCGAAATTGGTAGAAGACGAAAGATCATCAGATGAGAGCAATGCTGGTATCAGTGGTATTTCTTCCACTGCAGATTGATTTGGTTCGGCAGTGAGATATGGTGACTCAATATTTTGTGCACTTGTTGAAGGACATAATTTACATATCAACTTTTTCAAACTCACTACGAGAAATTTCCAGGCATACAAATTTGCTGCAAGTAGGTTGCTCATCTGTGAATTCAAAATAAATTAAGACGTTGCGCACAAGTTAGTTATAGATTCAGAATTAACAATTTTTTTTAGAACTACAAGAGATAAATGCGTTATTATCTAATCTTGTACAATTTTAGAACTAATTATTTATATTAACCTACTGAGATTATCCAAAATGCAAAATCACAAATTATGTACATCTTAAGATTTTTTCTACTGTCTCACAATCATCCGAGAGTATAACTGTCCTGAAAATGCTTCCCAATACAGCCGCTTGAACTTGGTATAAAATTGTAGGTCTCTTACATTCGTCCCAAAAATAAAAACTCACACAAACGAATATTTGTGAGAAGCTATGTTGTGCCAACTTATTATTTATTTATTTTTTTGGAAAAGCCTGGCAACTCTATACACCGATACGTATAGACATTAGGCAGCGACGACTGAATTAAGATACCTACCTTCGAGACATTGACGTATAGCCTGACCAAATCAATCACCAGTCTTAGTGATGATTTGGAGGGGAGTTCAAAAGACCTATAACTGCTCTCACAGAAAAAAAAAAAAAAACTCCTGATAGACTTTAAAAGGGCAAACAGAATTGAATAGCTGCCACAGTCTTCGTCGAAGTGACTTGAGGTCGCTTGCAAGACTTTAATTTTATAGCTCGAAGGCCTTTGTGAAATGTGTGTAAAGGAATAAGAAGAAACTGAGATAAACTTCATTATGTGAGTATGTGGCCCTTAACCCAAGCATATTCTGGGGCAATGAGTCGATTCATGCTGGACCAACCCCCAATAGATACGACCCCATTTGATGTTTTTTTTTTTTGTGAAACCCAAAGTTCTCTGGATTATGCTAGTTAAGAGAACCCATCACAGAAAGCAACTGCTATCAACAAGTATTACAATTATAAATCTGCCTCATAACTTCCGAAATAACTGCTAGATTATACAAACGGTAAAAATAGGAATGATCACGAATTTGGATTACTATCTCCACCAGGGCATTGACCAGTTAAATAAAGCAATTTTTAGAGAACGGTGCTAAATTATTCGAGTTGTCACCATTGCGGTTCCTTAAGAAGTTTATACGGTATCTGGTGAACTATATGCACATATACATACATTTGAATTTGGAATTCGCAGTTAACCCACAAAACTCGAACGATCGTCAATATAAAAGTTATTCCCGCACTTATCTCGCGAACAGAAATGTCACAATGAGGACAGTCTTCACACTGCTGGTGTTTGGTGAGAGAGCGCGCTGTTTATTTTTGCATAGTTTTTAATAAGATTATTATTCACATAGGTGCCGTTGCCTGTTTTGGCAGAACGGACGCTTCCCAGAAACAAATACTCGCTGAGCAGTCTGTGTCAAACGATTTTGTAGAGGCCCGAAGTCGGTACAGTAATCCAGATTATCCTCCGCCGTATACACATTATCCGTCACCTGCACCGTACCCATGTCATTGCAAGCCCGGACCTCCAGGTCCACCGGGTAAACCTGGCTACGATGGCAATGATGGACTACCCGGCTTAAAAGGAAAACAGGGAGAGCCTGGTTACCCTGGTCCAGCTGGCGGCGATGGCATGAAAGGTGAAAAGGGTGATATCGGTGAGAAGGGCGCCAAGGGACCGCGCGGCAGTAAAGGGGATACTGGCGATAAGGGAGAACCAGGTTTCCCGGGTGGTAGTGGACCCCCAGGACCACAAGGACCACCTGGGTATCCAGGAGCACCGGGCCATCCTGGTCAAAAGGGACAACCAGGTCCACATGGACCACCAGGCATACCAGGCCACCTTGTCCCAACAAAACCCTACTATCCACCGCATTATCCATCATACCCATCGCATCCATCGCCCCCTTCGTATCCACCACACCCTTCGTATCCATCACACCCTTCGAATCCATCTCATGGAAGAGAAGGAGGTAATTATTTACTATTAACAATTTGAAAACGTACACCTTATCCTTTAAATTACCGTAGGACAAATAATTATTTCAGATGAAACAACTCCTTCGCCTGAACACAGCGATGACGACGACGACGACGACGACGACGACAATCTGGTACCTGAACCCAATGTGGCCAATACAAAGGAAATCAAGTTTACTAAGGAAGATGAGCAAAATAAACAACAAGCTGTCGATGTCAAAAGTGAAGTGCAAAACGATTCATCCGATCAATCAACGCAAGCTGAATTAACTCAAGACTATAGGAGCTTCTCCGAAAAGAACCCGTTCCAAGGTTACGTGCACTCGTACTATAACTAAAAAAAAATCGATAAATAAAAAATTAGATTTATATTATACTCGTATTAATTTGGGTGAACGGGGTGTTTTCATTTAAAGTGGTGTCTGAATTTATTTCAGATTATGAGTTATTTTGAATTATGGCTTGTCTCATTCTTTATCTCATTTATGGCCGCAGGCCCCATTTAACAAATAGAATTCCAAAACTATTTAAACAGCTTAAGATATGCATGGGCAGGGCATAGAATAATTCTATTTATACATACTTATGTATATTTTAAGCGATTGATTGAGTTGGAATGATTTTGTTTGCTTATAAAATTGGTTAATAGTTTCTATCTCTAATGGGCGCCACAAAATCTACAATATTGCTAAATCTAGGCCTATCGATTTAATTAGAGATCGGTTAAGGGCGATGCTAATTTATATCTTTCTTAAATTAGCTGAGCATTATGTATCTAGGTTACAAACTTCGTATGGTTTTACCAATAGGTATACTTGAAACTTTGAAGTACGACTGGGATAATGGAGTTGTGCCTTAAGCTACTACTAGACATGTCAAAAATCGTGTAAATTTTTGACGTCACAAATTTTGACTCATTAGATCGTCATGTAAATGTCATTCGTGAGCGCGGAAACCCCAGAGCAATGATCTCTGACCTGCTTTCACAAAAAGTCGATCGTTCAGCCCCAGCAGCATTGATAAGGCTACCACACAGTAATCCCAATCAGTCATTTGATCGTGGCATTCAAGACGTGTCAATCGTCTCATGCGTAGTGGCACGATGCATGATGACACGCAGCGTGACGGGCAATCACACATAGTGACAACTTTAATACAAAAGCATGTTAAAAAATGGTACGATTTTTGGCATGTGTCATAGTAGATTTAGATTTTAAGTTCGTTAAGCATAGAGGTGTTTAGAGAGGTGCTCTTTGTAACGAAATTTGCTATTTTCCCTTCCACTTTTCTCGCTACCATTGTGACCACATGTTTACAGGTAAATGGAGTCAATCCGGGCAGCTAAAGTGGAAGGGTGTCGAGGTCCCGAAAGCTCGGCATGCTAGCTTTAGCTCGTCCTAGCTCGTCGGATGGGGGGTTCTTGATATATTTCATTTATTTTCAGTGTTGGGGAGGCCGATTGATAGTTGTGTTCCCTCAGGAATGCCCACACCTTGCATCACACCAAAACCCCAGATGGATGGACACCGTGGCTACCAGGTCCTTTAATGTTCATGGCAACCCCTATATCAATCTGATGTCTGCATTATGTCGGCTTAGGCCTTACCAAAGCCTTGCCACATCCACCAATTCCTAAAGTTATTAAAATACATACCATGATTTATACAACTAAACGATCGAAAACATTTATTGTCGGATAAATTGAATATAGTAAAAACAAACAAAAACTAATCAAAGGATATGAATTATATAGTGAGGCGGCATAGTCAAAAAATTGTGCACTTTGTGATGAAAGCATGAAATTTTTGGCATGGAGGACACATTATATGAAAATGATTTTAAGATATTGGGGCACTTCAGATTGCGCCCTAAAGGGGTAAAAGGGGGGGTCAAAGTTTGTATGGGAACATTTTTATTTTTCATCCGCTTAACTTCAAACTCGGTTTATGTACTCTCTATAAGAAATAAAGAAAACTAATTTCTCCGATTTTGGAAATTCAACTCTTAAAGGGGTAAAAAGGGGGTCGAAGTTTGTATGGGACCATTTTTATTTTTCATCCGATTGACTTCAAACTCGGTTTGTGTACTCTCTATGAAAAATAAAGAAAACTATTTGCTTAGATTTTTTGAAATTCAACTCTTAAAGGGGTAAAAAGGGGCCAAAGTTTAAATTCAAATATACATAGGTTTACATTTTAATGTATTGTGGTATAAAATATGTTGAGACAGGGGCGGACTAAGAAGCAGTGTCACCCGGGGCGGTAAAGCAGGCTTACACCCCTTAAACATTTTAAGAAAAAACATGAACAAACATTGACCCCCCTTTTACCCCTTTAAGGGTTGAATTTCCACAATCGAAGAAAATAATTTTCTTTATTTTTCATAGAATACACAAACCGAGTTTGAAGTCAATCAGATGAAAAATAAAAATGGACCCATACAAACTTCGACCCCCTTCTTACCCCTTTAAGAGTTGAATTTCCAAAATCGGAGAAATCAGTTTTCTTTATTTCTCATAGAGAGTACATGAACCGAGTTTGAAATTAATCGGATGAAAAATAAAAATTTTCCCATACAAATTTTGACCCCCCTCTTTTACCCCTTTAGGGCGCAATCTGAAGTGCCCCAATATCTTAAAATCATTTTCATATAATGTGTCTTCCATGGTAAAAGTTTTATGCCTTCATCACAAAGTGCACAATTGTTATACAATTTTATACTATGCCACCTCACTAATAGGATTAAAAACCCAAATGAAAATAATGATAATAATTCAGATAAAAAAATTGGACCGCACCAAAATGAAATGTTATTATGTATTATTAAAAAAAATTTATCACTTATCAATTTATGTTATTTAAATAAAAACAGGAAGATCCATGGGTGAAGAGGATGTGCACAACAACCGCTGCCCGTGGTGTATTTTGAATATTGTTGATTTACTGAAGCTCTAAATTTGGAAGTAATATTAATTATATAATTTAGCTTTGGCGGATCCTTACAAAAAATGTATGAAATATTATCTTTGTCAAAAATTACTTAAATTTTGGTTAAAGGGAAAAAACGAATTTTAAAAAAAATATCTACTAATTATACCGAAATAAAAATACTTGACTTTCAATGAAAATGCCATTCTTGTTTTGAAAGTTATTTTCTTCTTTACCCAGCATAACGAGTTCAGATTAGAGTCAGTCAACAACCGCCAGCATGCTTTCTACTAAATTAAAAATTTTTTTGAGAATCAGCCAGCAACGCGCCGTTCCATGATCTTATGGAGGAACTATTCGGATTCGGAATTGCAAAATAAATATACCATTAACCTTCAGGGAACGCCCATTATTGGTTTGCCAACCCAACCGAGGAATGTTGAATGCGATCACGGTCATTTTGATGATAAGAAATAATCCTTAGAAACAAAATGTTCCGTATTATGTAATTGCTTTCGATTTTACAGAGCTAACAACATGTCAACATATGCCACCTCGCAGGAACCCGAACCAACAACATCTCAGAATGTTACCTGGCAGGAGCCTACACCATCAAGTTCAAGACCATCCAACCAAGAAACAAACTTTTAAGGAGAAACTGAAATTGAAGACTGAAGAGGGAAATTGCTGAAAAAAAATATTCGGTATTACAAAAATACTATGAAGAGAAATTAAAAAAATTGGTTAAGGCTGAGGAAGAAAGAAAAATTCGATATGCAAAGAAGCAAAAATTGCTGAAAGAAATTTTTGAAGTGTGAAATGTGAAGTGATGAATTTGTTTATTTTGTTATTACTTTGTTATTTTGTTCATACTTATCGAGGTAAACTTTCGGCACGGAATTTTCTCCGATTCGTATAAAATCGGATCGGACCACCGGTGGTGGTGGTGTTTTTAAGCAAAAATCATTTAATTCCATTGAGGAACTTGCCATCGCATTAAAAATAATTTAAAAGCTTCCGTGGAAGGCATTGGTGCTCGAACTTGTGTGGTTGATGAGAATACAGTTCCATCAAATAGTGATTCGATAAATGAGCAAAATAATAATATACTTCAACCGAATATTTTACCTGTTAAGCGGCAGGAAAAAAAAACGTCCAACAGCCATTACTTCTGGCTGAACAAGTAAAACTGCAAGAAGATTTTGGAAAGGAGAAAAAAACTGCGACCAATATCCTCAAAGACGTCGCTGGAAACCTTAAGAGGACATACCGGTCATTAGACTATCTCAATGAAATAGAAAACAAAATATTTAAGGAAATGCAAGAACAAAACACCGAAATTAGAAAAATCGAAATAAGAAAACTGGAATTAACAGTCAACATTTTAGAGCTCGAGCTTAAAAGAACGGACCTGATGTTAAGCGAGAAAGAGGGTAATCTATTTCTAGCTTAATAATTTAACCTTTTATGCCTTTTCTATTTATAGACTGATTGCGATTTCAATTCCACAATGACAACAATTGATCTGCCATGGAGGCTGTCACAGCGTCTCCTAAGTAACAAACAAAAATAACTCACAAAAAAAAAATACTCCATACCTATTTACTAACACCGTTCTGATAGCGCTGTTCGAAATATTGACATTGGGCCTTACCAATAATCATTTTTAACCTTCAACTTAAATATTTTGTCGGTCACAATAGATAATTTTATATGGAAATTTCCGCCATTGTGACTTCGTAAAAGTTAGCCTGGACATTAAAAATGATTATTAGTACCGCGGATTGGGGATTAAGTTCCATATATGGGAATCGTGATTTGCTCTCTGGAAATTGGCATATACACTTCGAATACGCATTTTATAATCTCAGTTCTGTAGAAATTATTATTAGGTAGATACTCTGCTTTCTGATAAGTGTAATACAAAAAATTACTATTAAAAAGTTTACACTTAAGTTTCCATTGCGGTTGTAAAATAAATGTTTATCTTGACTTGGACCGATAATATTAGCATGGGTGCCATCTACAAACAACGTCACACCAGGAAACCCAGCCTTTTCTAAAAAGTGCATCTTCGATCGCTCAATTTCTTTTTCTTCCCTCGACATTGCCAAATATATCTATTTTCGACAAAAGGCTTCTTCAAGTATACCCAAGACTTCTTGGAAAAAAGTTGAAAAAGTTGATTGAGCCATATGAAAATCTTTTCCTATGCCATGTTGTTAGCTTCCTTCAGCTAAAAATCTCAAAGTAGATGCCAGTTTGTGTTTTACCGTCACAGCATCCGATCGAGAAGGATATGGAAATTTATTTTTGACTTCGTTTAATACATAGGTACTCAAAGGCAGCTTTATTAAGGCGACATTTTTTTAAGTCTGTAGGTAAGGTAGGTAAGGTAATTTGATGAACATTTATTGATAAATAAGCACTTATGCTGTATCTGAAAGTTGGTAAATGTTTGGCTTATTTCTCAACGCTCTTCTTTCTTCCTTCTTAGCTGTTCTTTGTTCGATGTGGTTTGCTTCCAAAAATAAACCAATATTATTAATTTTAATTATCAAATAATCTTTTCTATTCACGTCAACTACGTTTTGTATTTCTTTTACATAATATGTCAAATTTCTAGTTATTTTTAGTTTATTATACTAATTAAAAATTGTTCAATTTTTTTATTAAGAAGTCTAGAAGTCTAGATACTAATTACATGTGGTTACTGCGGATTACATTATTTCTTATTAACTCGTTCATTAGTTGTTCCCTTCTAGAGCTTTCAGAAGTCACTACTTGACTGCTTCCAGGAGTAGAGAAATCGATATCGTTATCTTCGACCTCCAAGTCATTATTTTCTGCACATAATGTTGTGTAAAATGGAGGCAGACACTATCAAATTAACCACTAAGTTAATATATGTGTTTGCTCCGTCAAATGGAGTAGCCTACAAAACCGAGTCTTCAGCATTCCAAACGCATGCTCGACAATTACACACCCACTGGAAAGCAGTTGATTAAATTGTCTTTCAGTGTTACTTAACATACCATTATTCCTAAAGGGCGGAACTAACCAATTCAAGGAAGGGTATGCAGAGTCTCCCAGCAAAAGTGTGTTGTGTGGAAAGAGCGAGTTTATGTTTTTAGTCATACTTTTATACAAGTCTGATTTGTGCAGAACTCGGGTGTCATGAAGGCTTCCTGGCTCCCCAGCAAATAAATTTTTTGTTTGCATCAACCAATCCCTGATATAATTTTTTTCTACTAAAATAGTTCTCTTTGTGATTTAAGGGGCTTTGATTTTTATGTGGGATCCATCAATGCACCCTAGAATCCCTGGAATCATGGTGCGTTCTTCAAATAATACCATATTTTGCAAAATTTGGCTTTCATTTAACCATTTCAAGAATTCGTGGCCTATCGAAATAATCCACAACGAAAACCTCCTTATGTTGTTCCATGCGATTGATTTTGAAACCCAAAATAAGTTTGCCAGCTCCCGAAAGGTGTTGGTGTTGGCCATGTACCATAAAAACAAAATTATGTTTCCTTCTCTGGTGATGTTTTTGCGGGAGATCCCTTTTAATAGATTCTAGGAAGCGCTCTGATGACTTGATATAAATGGTCATAAATAAGTATTAAATACATTTATATACTTATATATGGTTCTTAAGTGTGTGGGTACCTATTAGAGTCAGAACAGTTGACCGGGCTAATCGGAAGTGCTTTTTAAAATCTCAGTCACAATATGCAGCTATAACTCCTGCATCAAAAGAGGAGTCAGTACTGGTAGTTGAAATGTTGTTAGATGAACTGCTAAAACCATGCTCATCATCATCGCTGTCAAATAAAAACTAAACGAAATGATTTAGTTTAGAGAAACAACAATTTTCTAAAATTTAATAGAATACGTAGTTACAGATGAAAACATGTTTATTTTTGGTATGCCAAAATTTTATCAGTGGTGCCAAACTTCCAAAGTAAATTTTTGTTATGATCTGGATCGTTTTATATTCAGGGGATGATCCATACGGATCATTAGCGATAATAAAATGCGGCTATTGACAGCATAGGACTTGTTTTGCTTCAGTTACCGCTAAACCTATTTTAGCCGCTTTCGTTTCTATAACTACCAAACGCACCACTGACAGCTCGCTTAGTTATTCCAAAGACGTCAATCTCATTCGCATATATATACATAATGCAAGTATGTAATTGTAGAGACTTGGGAATAACAATTATTTCCTATACCCTAATGGATCAGCGAGTCTTCTCCATTGTCATTTTCAGATTATATGCAGCATCATTGTCCTCAAATTACATGGAAATAAATAAGTCTGTTGAATCTGAATGTCAAGCATACTTCTATGTCAGAAGTTCGTAGGAAGAAAAAATCCCTCTTTATGAATAATAGGTAAATTTATTATGAAGAAACAAAATTTTAAGATATATATTAATGAGGGTACCCACAGGAAGTTCGACTAAAAATTTAAGCCGACAACAAATAAAATATTTTGGTGCACATCTCAGTACTCAGCCGCTTTGCCAAATTTTGCAGATGCAGCTTTTATTAATTCAGGGGCAAGAGTAGTTGTAGGTGTTAACGGACGCAGCAATACCTTCTAGCGCGGAGTTTGTCTTTTGCATTGCAAAGTTCATATCCTGCAAGTGAATATAGAAACAGTGAAGTTTAAGCTCGTAAGAATAAAAATAAACATACCTTCTAAAAACAACTCCAATTCGTTATCGAACCATTGGTAACAATAACGTTTCTTTCCACATATGGATGGAATATGAACAATTGGACCTGGTGATGGTAATGGCTTTGTTGGACTTTCTACAGGGGGTGCTGAAGGTTTTGCAATAGCGACAGGATCTTTGGATGGTTTCGGTCCTCCAATGTAGGAAGGTTTGGACGGATAAATTGGGACTGGTGATGGTAATGGTTTTGATGGACCCTCGACTGTGGGTGCAGTTGTTCCAAAAGTGACAGGGCCTCCAGTAAATAGTGGTTCCCATGTAGGTAGAACCTCATTGCCTGGCTCTGAAGGACCTTCTACTGTGGGTGTTGGAGTTGTTTCAATAGTTACAGGATATTTCGGTGGTTTCTGTCCACCAGTGTATGAAGGTTTGGACGGATAAATTGGGACTGGTGATGGCTCTGTTGGATATCCTACTGTTGGTGATGGAGTTGTTCCAATAGTGACAGGGCCTCCAGTAATCTCATTGCCTGGCTCTGATGGATCTTCTACTGTGGGTGTTGGAGTTGTTTCAATAGTTACAGGATATTTCGGTGGTTTCTGTCCACCAGTGTATGAAGGTTTGGACGGATAAATTGGGACTGGTGATGGCTCTGTTGGATATCCTACTGTTGGTGATGGAGTTGTTCCAATAGTGACAGGGCCTCCAGTAATCTCATTGCCTGGCTCTGATGGATCTTCTACTGTGGGTGTTGGAGTTGTTTCAATAGTTACAGGATATTTCGGCGGTTTCTGTTCACCAGTGTATGAAGGTTTGGACTGATAAATTGGGACTGGTGATGGCTCTGTTGGATATCCTACTGTGGGTGATGGAGATGTTCCAATAGTGACAGGGCCTCCAGTAATCGCATTGCCTGGCTCTGTTGGACCTTCAACTGTGGGTGTTGGAGTTGTTCCAATAGTTACAGGATATTTCGATGGTTTCTGTCCACCAATGTAGGAAGGTTTGGACGGATAAATTGGGACTGGTGATGGCTCTGTTGGATATCCCACTGTGGGTGATGGAGTTGTTCCAATAGTGACAGGGCCTCCAGTAATCTCATTACCTGGCTCTGATGGACCTTCTACTGTGGGTGTTGGAGTTGCTTCAATAGTTACAGGATATTTCGATGGTTTGGACGGAGGTAAGATATCAGTGGATGGGACAGGATAAATAGGGACTGGCGATGTTAATGGGTTTGATGGATCATCGACTGTGGGCACAGTTGTTCCAAAAGTGACAGGGCCTCCAGTAAATAGTGGCACTCCGGTAACGAGTGGTTCCCATGTAGGTAGAATCTCATTGGCTGGTTCTGATGGACCTTCTGCTGTGGGTCTTGGAGTTGTTTCAATAGTTACAGGATATTTCGGTGGTTTCTGTCCTCCAGTGTATGATGGTTTGGACGGATAAATTGGGACTGGTGATGGCTCTGTTGGATATCCTACCGAGGGTGATGGAGTTGTTCCAATAGTGACAGGGCCTCCAGTAATCTCATTGCCTGGCTCTGATGGACCTTCTACTGTGGGTGTTGGAGTTGTTTCAATAGTTACAGGATATTTCGGTGGTTTCTGTCCACCAGTGTATGAAGGTTTGGACGGATAAATTGGGACTGGTGATGGCTCTGTTGGATATCCTACTGTGGGTGATGGAGATGTTCCAATAGTGACAGGGCCTCCAGTAATCGCATTGCCTGGCTCTGATGGACCTTCTGCTGTGGGTGTTGGAGTTGTTTCAATAGTTACAGGATATTTCGATGGTTTAGACGGAGGTAAGATATCAGTGGATGGGACAGGATAAATTGGGACTGGCGATGTTAATGGGTTTGATGGATCATCGACTGTGGGTACAGTTGTTCCAAAAGTGACAGGGCCTCCAGTAAATAGTGGCACTCCGGTAACGAGTGGTTCCCATGTAGGTAGAATCTCATTGCCTGGCTCTGATGGATATTCTGTGGGTGCTGGAGTTGTTCCAATAGTGACAGGATATTTAGATGGTTTCTGGCCTCCAAGGTAGAAAGGTTTGTACGGAGGTAAACTATTAATGGATGAGACTGTTGATGTTATAGGTTCTAATGGTCCTTCTACTGTGGGTGATGGAGTTGTTTCAATGATGGCTTCTATTGTTGCACCTCCGTCAGCTTGATCCGAGCCATTAGCAACATATACTACGAGTACTATAAAAAGATTCATTTTTAATTTGTCACCTTATAGGCTATTATTCAAATTAATTTACAAACCTAACACAAAGAGTGTGGACAGTTTAAAAACTGACGCCATGTCTTGAGATAATTAATTAATCTTCCCCGACACAGAAATGCTACTGCTTACGAGAATGAAATGAATTTGCGATGAACGCCTTTTATATATGAATAAATTTAATCTTATCGCTTGGTCTTGATGGAAATGTTTGTTCTTTCTGAGTACAAACAAAGGTTGTAACTTTGAGACCAATTTATACTATAAATATTTAATTGTTTGCACATGACTTATAAACGTCTTTGAAGATACTTTTAAAATATATTGAAATAAAGTTAGTCCCAAATACTTAACCTCGCCATTAAGCTGGATTTGATTGTCATATCAAAATAGGTATATTGGACCGCTGCTTGCTCTTTGGGAAATTGATTTATCGGATTCTCTTTAAAGGCGGGAACGGCCCAACGATCTATACTGTCAGCAATTATATTTCTTCTCCATTCCATTGAACATCAGCCAATCCAGTAAATTTAGCCACTGCCTTGAAGTCGGAAAAGGAAAAAAAAAAAAAACATAAGGAACAATTGACCATATTTTTAAATAAACATTTATGGACTGTAGTAGCTTATCGTTTCTTCTTCAAGGTGGTAATTCAGTCCATTAAACCTCTATTGAAGCAACGTTTAGTTTTTATTTCATCGAAACCGGGTAACTCTTTTAGAAGATATACGAGTGCGAAATTAAAGTTTACCGAGAGAAGGCTTTTAGAAACATTTGCACCATGAGTGCTCGTGTGTTGCGTCATTATAAATTTTGCTCATCTTCTTCTTTTAGTCGACGCGACATTTGAAGTGCAACAATTCATTTGTCGATATACAACACGCTGCAGAAGATACAAACCGACTTTTTAAACTATAATTATATTTAAACTAACAAATTTGCGCATAGAAAAACCTCAAAAAAAAGGGTAAAACGGCCCAAATTACATTCAAAAAAACGCCACACTTCAAAACACCAGCCAAAAGGTCCCCAAAAACCCACAAAACACTTCCCTAAAAAAGCCTCGAAATACGCCCCAAAATACGTGCCAAAATGTTCTTAAAGTATATGTACAGTTCTATTGTTTTTATTGATCCCCGGAAAACTCAAATTACAGCTTAAGGGTTTTTCCACTGCGCCAACTCTCGCGAACGTCTGACAGACATCCGAGATCCGAGAGTACAACACTGTCCTGAAAAAGCTTCTCAATTCAGCCGTTCGGAATCGACATAAAATTGTACGTCTCTTCTATTCGTCCCAACAATAAAAACTCACACAAACGAATGGTTGTGAGAAGCAAGGCATAGGGTTCGGGTTTACCACGATATCTCGAAAAAAAAATCTCGAAAGCAGAAATCTCGAATTAAAAATCTCGAAAAAAATATCTCGAATTTAAAAAATCTAGAAAGCTAATATCGAATAACAAAAATTTCGAAAAAAAAATTTGGATTTATATTAAAAATGGTGTTAAAAAGTGAGATGCAACCCCTCTGCTTGGGTTTACTGTTTGGCTATGGGATGGGTGAAAAAAAAAATCTTGAATTTACTTTTTATTTTCGAGATTTTTTCGAGATATAGTCTTTCGAGATTTTTGTACATTCGAGATTTTTGCTTTCGAGATTAAAAAAAAAACTTTTCGAGATTTTTAGCCTTTGAGATTTTTGTCATTCGAGATTACATCATGATCCCATAGGGTTCCTACGGACCTGTTGCATCGAAATGTATTGTGTCTTTAATACAATTGGAGTCTTCGGGTATCTTGGACTCACCAAGCATATACGAATATGCTTGGTTTTCTTTTTAAACTGTTTTTTTACCAGCCCATTTCCTTTCTTCATCATATTCGTCTTGCATTATATTATTCTCGATACCTCTTCAAGTGACTGGTGTGGTGAGATCCTACAAAGGCAGTATCATCTGCATATGCATATATGCTCTTTTTAAGACAATTACATAACCATTTAATTTGTATACAATATAAATAAAAAAGCACCCAGTTTGGATCCCATATCGTAATCCATGCTCATTGCTATGGTTCTCCTTGATTTCGATTCTAAAGTTCCTTAATGAGAGGTAATCCCTCCGCCAGTTAGCCAACCTTTCTCTAATTCCAACTCTTTTTACGGCGTCAATAGGTCTATGGTGGCCAAGGGTGTCGAAGGCTTTACTGAAATCCAAAAAACAACCAAGATTATGGTGCCACAAATATGTGGTCAGCAAATTTATCAGTACTTTTTGGTATCCAGGTTTTCGCTTATGAAGCTATGCTTTTTAATGAAGCATCTTCTCTATCGAAGGCAGTGTTGGGGCATCATCATCGTCATCTTCATCGTCATCCTCAACATCGCCATCATCTTCTTCATCTTCATCGTCATCCTCAACATTGCCATCATCTTCTTCACCATCATCGTCATCAACATCGTCTTCTTCATCATACTCATCGTTATCATCTTATCTAAAGAATACATCCTATCAATAATTCATAATTATGTACTCAAAATTGTAATTTAAATCTGCCGCCTTTCATTATACCAATGGCCATATTTTGTTATTTGTTAATTCGCCTCAAAACTTACAAACTCTTAAAATTAACGTAATGACTCTCTTTCAAGCGAAACACTGTTATTTTGATTTTGTATAAAAACCCCCAAACAAAATAAAGCTTTTATGAATTCGTAGTTGAAAACCATTGTGGAATCTCGTCTTTCATTTTCGCTCGCATAACTTTTCTCGCTATTTTCGTTGTCGCAAATCCACAAAGGTGCTGTCGTTTCTATTTTAAAACACAGTATATAGCTAAAATACGTAACTCGCTTCATTATTGCATTTTCGCACCAGTTTGGCAATCGGTCAAATTCAGCAACCAGGATCTTCCTATCCTTTGTTAAAAGGTCAAATAGAGGTCCCGAGGTTGACGTTCGGAAAACTAACGCGAACGTTCATTTTGGCGCCCAACGGGTTAAAAAACCTATTGACAATTATTGTATTCATATATGTATAGTGTAACAGTGCAACTACATATCTAAAAAATTTTGCAAAAAGTGTTACAACCAAAAAGTAAAGTCCTAACAAAGGCACACGAACAAAAAACTATCATAGACAAAAGAAAGTTCACATAAAACAACAAACATTTCAGTGAATTGTGAATATCGGTACGGTTTCGGTTTCGGTGATCGCGTTCGCGAGTGAAAGGTAGCTGGAGCATAATCAACATCACAGCAGACGCATAGCAGAAATTTGGAGATATACACTCAACACCAAAAGCACCGGAGAAGGAAACAAATAGTGGGAGATAAGTATAAATCCCCACTTCCAGGTACATAATATAGTCTAGTTATTCGAATGTGCGTCTTCAATAGCAAGCAGTTGTTCTGTTCATAGTTCTTACACTATTGCCTATAGCCTACACAATTGGAATCAATAAAATTACATCAAAACGCACCTTCGATATAATCTGGATGATCGTACAAAAATTATTCTATTTATAACACTAAATTACATTGATCTAACAACAATACTATATTGCAACATCATAATATACGTAGATATTATTTTAAAACTACATCTTAAATACATTTGAAACAACATCATTGCTGCAATTCAATTTATTCGCCAGCAAATAAATTTCTTCCGTCGATGTCATCTCAATGCATTAGGAATTAGAAGCCACACAAAAAGCTCTTGTGAAAAATTACGATCCACTCCGCTCTTTGTATCATTGTATTACAACAACAACAACCAAATATTGACTTGCGTTGGTGTAGGCACATGCATTCGACATATTAAATAACTTTCTCACCAGCCTGCGGTTACCTTTACCATTGCACTTTTTCGTTCCTCGCTCGTTTCGCTCATCGCTCGTTTCGCTCCTCGCTTGTTTCGTTCCTCGCTCGTGTCGCTCCTCGCTCGTTTTCTAATTTGTAAGCTTCGTAACAAATTTAAAACAACAAAAGGAAAAAGAAATCTCTTTAGAAAGCCAAAGCTTAATTATTTTTTTTTCGTTAAAAGTTTGTGCACTTTTATCACAGACTTCAACCCAATTGGTTTTTTGTTCATTGCATTGATCTTCATTTCGCTTCAATTTCGCATATCATATCGTCGTTTTCCTTGTCGTCGCGGGAGAAGGGGCTTCATCAATCGAATGCACTGAAAGAAAGCTTTCGCTTCAAATATTCTTCGTGGGTGTACAAACAACTATACAAGTACAGCCGATCTCTCAAATGCATCGTTGGATTTAAAACAATTTATTCTCTTTCGCTGGCATTATTGTTCATTATCGTTTGAATTTTAATTGCTTTTCCTATAAGAAATCTATTTCCTCCAACCTAATTGCTGAACATTTCACCGCTGGAATTAAGGACAATTATTGTTACCTATCGTCGCAGTCAAGGAGGAATAATTTTCAATTTGGACTTTGAATTTAAATTTTATTTTGCTTACACGTAAAGCTCAAAATGTTAGGCGAATTAAATCCGAGCAGTTCGAATGCGTCTGCTACGTCGCTCGAAGATTTGAGGCAGCAGCGCTCATCAACGAAGGGAAGCATGACAAGGTTAAAAAATTATGTGGAATCTAAAGCAGATACTCTCACCTCAACCGAATTGGAATGTCGTTTAGGAATTTTGGAGTCCTACTTTAAACAGGTTCTTGTTTATCAAAATCAAATAGAGCGGTTAGCGCCCACTGATACTTGTAGAGCTGATCTGGAGGATTTGTATATATCCTCAAAAACTAAAATTCTTTCGCTTATGGGAGCAGGAAGACGCATGAGTAGTACTGCCGAAACAACTTTTGCAATGCCACATTCGGTAAATCATTTACCTAAACTAAAGCTTCCACGATTCAGTGGAAAATATTCGCACTATAAGAATTTCATTCATTCTTTCACGGCAATGGTGGATAATGATCCGAGTTTAACGAAAACTGAAAAATTCAATCACTTGTTGACGTGTCTGAGTGATCAAGCGCTCGGCACAGTCAAAGCGTTTCAAGTCACGGAAGAAAACTATCCGAAGGCAATAGCCCGGCTTAAGGAACGTTACGACAATGACACAATGATATTCCTAGAATACATATCGGAATTATTTGAGTTACCTAAGGTTCCTAAGGCTTCTGCGGTCGGCCTAAGAAGTTTGGTTGACGATATTTCGGCTATTTTCAATTCCTTACAGTCCCTTGGTTCATTTGAAAAAATATGCAATGCAATTATTATATACATTGCCATGTCAAAAGTAGACTCGGAAACACAGTCCAAGTGGGACGAACACTTAAATTACAAGGATCTTCCTGATTGGAATGAATGCGCAGAGGTTCTCAACAAACGTTGCCAATATCTCGAAGTGCGTGATAGTAAGCAACTGAGATATGAGTCAAGCCAGACAAAGTCTGCTAAGACAAAAGTATCCAATTCCACTCAACGTTCTCAAACTTTCCTCGTTTCTACTCAACGTTCTTGCGCCTTTTGCCGAGATAATAAGCATACAATTTCCAGTTGTACGAACTTCGCTGAACTTTCAGTAATGGATCGTTTCTCAAATGCGAAGAAATTAGGACTTTGCTTAAATTGTCTAGGAAAGGGTCATGGAGTATCGAAATGTACATCGTCGTATAGGTGCAAACAGTGTAGGCAACCACACCACAGTCTTTTGCATAGACAGCAACAATCGGAGAGCGCCTCTGGAAGTAGAGAAGCGTCATCATCGGCAGCAGTCAATGCTGCAGTGGAGAGGGATCATGGTCCTGATGCTCAGGTCATCTTGGCAACTGCACTTGTGTTAGTAAAGGATTCTTCAGGCGGATTTCAAATCGGTAGAGCTCTTCTGGATTCTGGTTCACAAGTTAACTTTGTGAATGAGAAATTTGCAAAAGCATTGCAGCTGCAAAAACGCAAAAAGAGTGTTGATATTGTCGGAATAGGGGTATCGGAGACAAAGATTAATTTCCAGACGCAAACAACAATTCGCTCCAGGTATAACATCTTTGAAGTAACTTTGGAGTTCCTTATTGCTCCATCGATAACTGGATATCAGCCAGAGTCAGCACTGAGTGTGAAGGACTGGAATGTTCCCAGTAACCTCGAACTCGCCGATGAAAATTTCTATCATCCATCAAGGATAGATTTATTGCTAGGTGCCGAAGCATTCTTCGATCTTCTTCAAGTAGGTCAAATCAAATTGGGACAGGAACTTCCTTCGCTACAAAAGACAAGGTTAGGTTGGATCGTTTCAGGAAAATATAAAAATAATCCTACTATGACAAGAAAATCCTGTTGCCTTAGCTCGAAGGACGAGGCACTTGATCAATACGTTGAGAAATTCTGGGAAATAGAAGAGGTTCTTGGTCATAGATCAAATTGGACTGAGGAGCAGAAGGACTGTGAAAGGCATTTTGTTGATAACACTGAGGCTCTCCCCAGCGGTCGTCTAATGGTTCGACTCCCCTTTAAAAATGATCCTAGTTGTTTAGGAACATCATACGATATTGCGTTTAGGCGATTCTTAGCTCTTGAACGTCGACTGGCCAAAAACGTTTCTTTAAAGGCTCAGTATGCAGAATTTCTGAGCGAATATCAGAGGTTGGGTCACATGACTCTAGTAAAAGACCCCAAGTTAGACGAACCGCACTATTACCTTCCACATCAATGCGTAATTAGGCCGGAAAGTACATCCACTAAATTACGAGTGGTTTTTGATGCGTCGTGCTGCACTTCAACGCACGTTTCACTCAATGGGATCCTTATGGTCGGACCTACAATACAGGATGATTTGTTTACAATTTTGCTTCGTTTTCGTTTGCATCGGTACGCACTGACAGCGGACATCGTGAAGATGTATCGGCAGGTTCTAGTGCACCCATGTGATCGCAGATTTCAGTTCATTCTGTGGAGGGAGAATGAACATACACCGGTAAGGACATACCAATTGAACACCGTTACTTACGGTACATCATCTGCGCCATTTTTGGCCATTCGATGCCTTCAGTACCTTGGAGAGAAAAACAAGGAACGTTACGAAATAGGTTCTCGAGTGCTTCAGTCAGACTTTTATGTTGATGATATGCTGACTGGAGCGGACGACATGGATACGCTAGTAAAACTACAAGTTGAGGTAGTCGCACTTTTGAAATCAGCAGGATTTGAGCTATCGAAATGGAATAGCAACAGCACTGAAATGGTCGACGTTGTTCACCGCCACAACAAGGAAATCAAGCTGAATGAATCAAATCTCAGCAGTACGTTAGGAATTTCTTGGAATCCACTTGTCGATACGTTTGTCTTTTCGTATAAACCCAATCGAACATACTCGAAGTTCACAAAGAGAACAATTCTTTCGCTGTCATCATCTCTTTTTGACCCAATGGGTCTAGTAAGTCCTATCATTATAAGGGCTAAGATAATTTTGCAAAAATTATGGGTTGAAAAATTGGACTGGGATACTCCAATTTCTCAAAGCATTGAAAACGATTGGCGTCAGTTCATGTTGGATTTGCAATCGTTGCAAAACGTTAGGGTTCCTAGATTTGCACTAACACCAAATCAAAGATCTTTTGAAGTCCACGGCTTTGCGGATGCATCCATGAATGCATATGGATGTTGCATTTACCTTAGGTCTATAGCTCCAGACGGATTAGTTCAGGTAAAGCTTCTTGTGGCCAAGTCTAGGGTAGCGCCTGCAAAGAAGAAACAACTCCCTCGCTTGGAACTGTGCGCAGCACATTTGTTGGCTAAGCTTTGGGCCAAGATTAAGACGATCTTCGCAACTGCGCCCTCAGCAGTTTATTTTTGGACGGACTCAACAATAGTTCTGCACTGGATTTCAACGCATTCTTCGAAGTTAAGTACCTTCGTGGGAAACAGAGTGGCTGAAATACAGGAGACTACCAAGGATGTCATTTGGAAACATGTTCCTACCCTTCACAATCCGGCAGATATAGTCTCAAGAGGTTGTACGGTAAAGGAGCTCGAAACTTCGATGTGGTTTGGAGGGCCAAATTTTCTGATAGAAGAGGAGGACAAATGGCCATCAGCTGTCGAAATTCAACTTTCACCAGAGGAATCCCAGCTGGAAAAGAAGAAAACAGTCCTTACTTGTCAAAAAGTGGACCCCAATGATTTACTCGATGTCATTGAAAAATGCAGCTCGTACACAAAACTTGTTCGCGTATTCGCATACATTCTCAGGTTTCGAAAATGTATGCAAAATCGGGATTCACCATCAAATTTATTGCAAGTTGCAGAATTAGATGACGCTCTTTACCGAATTGTTTACTTGGTGCAACAAAACTCATTTTCTGATGAAATAAAGTCAATTCAATCTAACAGAAATCTTCAGGGTTCGATTAAGTGGTTAAATCCTATCGTTCAGGAGACAAATGGGCTTCCTCTTCTGCGAGTAGGAGGACGCCTGAAACATGCCGATATCCCGGAGGAATGTAAACATCCACTGCTTCTACCCAAAAACTGCAATTTTACTCGGGTACTTGTCAGGCATCTGCATCTCACAAACTTCCATGCTGGTCCTAAGGCGCTTGTAGCATTAGTCAGGAATCGATTCTGGATCATCAACGTACGGGACATTGCTCGTCAAATAGTCCGGAAATGCATACATTGCGTCAGATATCGACCAAAACTATTGGAACAAGTCATGGGGGATCTGCCTCCGGCGAGGCTAACTCCTTCGCGCCCTTTTCTCTGTTGCGGTGTAGATTTCTGTGGGCCTATATACACTCATTATAAGATTAGGGGAAAAATTCCTTATAAAACTTATGTCGCAGTTTTCGTTTGCTTCTCGACAAAGGCAGTTCATTTGGAAGCTGTATCTGACTTGTCAGCTGACGCTTTTATTGCAGCACTTAAGCGAATGATAGGTCGAAGAGGGCTACCGCAAGATATTCACTGCGACAATGCAACCAACTTCGTAGGGGCACAATCTAAGCTTGTTGAATTGCGCAAGATGTTGTTTAAAAGTTCTTCTCAAGAAAGCATTAATAACTTTTGTATTAACAGTGGCATAACTTTTCATTTTATACCCCCCAGGGCACCTCACTTCGGAGGAATTTGGGAGGCGGCCGTAAAAGTCGCAAAAGGTCATCTGTACCGGAGCTTGAGCGGCGCCAAGCTAACCTTTGAAGAGCTGTCCACAGCCCTGGTGGAAATAGAGGCGATAATGAATTCGCGACCAATCACACCGATGTCATCTGACCCTAGCGATCTACAAGCATTAACTCCAGCGCATCTACTCATCGGGTCATCTCTGAAGGCGGTTCCAGAACCAGCAATCGAAGCTCAAAATATAAGCTACATTCATCGATGGCGGCGAATCAACGCCGTCAAAACCCACTTTTGGCAAAGATGGTCGACGGAGTACGTCCATGAACTGCAAGGTCGAGCAAAGTGGACGTCTTCAACCCCTAACCTCGAAGTTGGCACACTAGTCGTCGTTCACGAAGACAACGTTCCACCCCAGAAATGGCTCATGGGAAGAATTGTGAAAGTCATTCATGGTTCAGATGGCAGAGTCAGAGTTGCCGACGTAAAGACAGCAAGAGGAGAATTTAGACGGCCTATCCGCAAACTGGCAGCTCTTCCTTCTTGAAAGGAGTCCTTTCAAAGGGGGCGGAATGTTGGGGCATCATCATCGTCATCTTCATCGTCATCCTCAACATCGCCATCATCTTCTTCATCTTCATCGTCATCCTCAACATTGCCATCATCTTCTTCACCATCATCGTCATCAACATCGTCTTCTTCATCATACTCATCGTTATCATCTTATCTAAAGAATACATCCTATCAATAATTCATAATTATGTACTCAAAATTGTAATTTAAATCTGCCGCCTTTCATTATACCAATGGCCATATTTTGTTATTTGTTAATTCGCCTCAAAACTTACAAACTCTTAAAATTAACGTAATGACTCTCTTTCAAGCGAAACACTGTTATTTTGATTTTGTATAAAAACCCCCAAACAAAATAAAGCTTTTATGAATTCGTAGTTGAAAACCATTGTGGAATCTCGTCTTTCATTTTCGCTCGCATAACTTTTCTCGCTATTTTCGTTGTCGCAAATCCACAAAGGTGCTGTCGTTTCTATTTTAAAACACAGTATATAGCTAAAATACGTAACTCGCTTCATTATTGCATTTTCGCACCAGTTTGGCAATCGGTCAAATTCAGCAACCAGGATCTTCCTATCCTTTGTTAAAAGGTCAAATAGAGGTCCCGAGGTTGACGTTCGGAAAACTAACGCGAACGTTCAGGCAGAATTGCAATTGGACGATATTTTTCCAGCAATTTTTTACTACCACCTTTAGGAATTAGTCGAACAATGGCCTCTTTGTTTTTGGACTAATAATTGCTGAGTAGAAACTCCATTTCATTAGTTTTGTTATGATTGGTGAAAAGATATCAGCATTCGATTCGAGTGCTATTACCCTAATTACATACATATCTAATAGCATCTGCTCCCGGAAATGTTTGGGTACTTAATTGAAACTATAGAGTTGACGATTGGCAATAATTGGGTCGGTGGAGCAGATGGGCGTGTGGACGTGCGACTCAATTCCGTACACACACTGTTGGTGCAAAAAAAAAAAATTCGTGGTATTTTCGATGGTTTTTATTAAATCAAAAAATACTCTTACACACGTATAACAACATTTTAGGTGCTTTTAATTTTTAAATTTAATTCCTTAAATTAAAGGAATCGTCGCCCATAAATATGCAGTCCGTGGTCTGCAGTACCTGCGTTGATTACAGAAAGGTCAGCCATGGGGCAACAAAAGTGTGCACTCTGCAGTGATTCCCGGACGGCAGTGTGTAGAATACTGTCCGAAACGGTATTTATTCAAAGCAAAATTTTAATCAAAATGAAAATCAAAACAAAAGAATTAGCGCGCAAAGAGTGGCGTGTTTACCAAAAGGCAGTTGAAATCTGTTTCGAAAAGGTCTACACGTCAAACATGAACGATAGGGGCTGGTCTTTTATACCCATTTGGAAGAGCTTTCTTTCTAAATGTAAATCTTTCAAGTGACACAATTACTGATATCGCCAATAGAGGTCCCTGATATATGTAGATATATGAACTTATAAAAGCAGCTAATTTATCAGTTTGAAGACGAAACGCTCTAGTTCTTCCATCATCAAAACGAATAAAACGGCGTAGGTATTTGTTCAAACCTTTCTAAAGACATTACTGCACGGTAGAATGCCATATTATTTTGATGAAAGACATCCTTTGCTCCAAGTTCGTAGGCTTTTTTATCACCAACATGAAACAATATAGCAACAAACGGATAAATCTTTTCTACAGTTGCATCATTGGTTGTATCGTACCACCTTGCGGGCATTTGCTTTGAATTGCTAGACAAACATTTTTTTTCTCATAAATCCCTCTAGCTTTTCTATTTGTCTCATTACCTTGATACTAAAGGGTCCGCCAAATAACTTTTTTTTTTTTGAAAATGCTATAAAAAAAACTACTGAATATTTTCTCAAATTTCTTTTTTTATTTGAAAGTACAATCCTTCCGGTTAATAATGGAAAATAATTTCATTCAAATGGCTGCCTCGGCTGGCCATGCAGTAGCCTACACGATCGGTCCAATTTTTAAGCACATTATCGATTGTGTGCAGCTGTATTTCACCAATGGCTTCACGAATATTGTCCTTTAAAGCGTCAATTGTCTCTGGCATGTCGGCGTAAGACTATCTTTTACGGTACCCCACAAATAATAGTCCAACGGTGTCAAATCGCAGCTCCGCGGTGGCCAAACGACATCAGCTCTGCGGCTGATAATGCGATCTTCAAAAACAGGGCGCAAAACATCGAGTGTAGCTTCGACACGTAGCGCCGGCCGTCCTGTTGAAACCAAATGTTGCCAATATCCTCCTCTTCAATTTTTGTGAACAAAAATTCGTTCAACATGGCCCGATAACGATCGCCATTGACTGTAACGGCCACTCCTTGCTCATTTTCGAAGAAAAATGGCCCAATTATGCCTCTGGACCAAAATCCCCACCAAACAGTGACTCGTTTTGGGTATATCGGCGTTGTTCAAGCGTATACACAACCATATTCGTTCAGCGGAAGGATAAAACTAATTATCTGTCAAATCAGACATGAGCTAGTGTTACCATTCGCGAAATAAGCACTAGTTGCAAAAAAAAACGTTAGATGGCGGACCCTTTATTTGTTTAAACAACTCGAACCTGGTTCATTCTTCGGCTAAAATCTCTAGTCACTCTTCGATGTTCACGTGCATCAGGCATTGACCACTAAATGTCGTTGAATTTTACATTTCGAGCCGTATACCTCATACCTCAATTGGGTGTAACAGGTTCTCCTTTCATTTCTTCCTCGAGCCTGCTTCCAAGTTGCCGTTGCATTTCCACCTCGGCGCCTTCCTCCATTTCAATACCAGCTTGTTCCATAAGAATGTATTCCCAACGACCGGGTAGGTATATATGTGAAATGGGCCTAACAGAACAACAATTCTAACTTAAAACGCACTGGAGCATTGGAGGAACACGTACACGATATCGACCGTAAAATGCATCCACACATCTATCCACAATGTTTCCTGTTATCCACACAGGATTCTTCCCGCGTTTATTGTTGTTACATAATGCCTATACCCAATACTACTTTCGAATATTTGATTCATCTTTTCTAGTAAAGAATTCGTCACGTGAGTTCTTATTTTGCCCTATAGACCTCTAGCCCTCTAGTGTAACTTTTCAGGAGAGCATTTTTAAACTTAAAAGTGGTGGTTTGCTTATTTTTGTTTGCATAATGACAGAGATTTTTATATTTTTTGAAAGATTGGGTATTCGGCCAACCATACTCATAAAGCAATTTGCACTTTAGGGTGGATGCGCTATGCACCAATAGGGGCATAAGTGGACTTTCGGCTACTCGACAACGGCATCGACTTAGGATAGGCACGTGGAACATCTCTTCGCTCACGGGAAAAGACCTGGAGCTTGTTGGGGAGGCTGTCAAATATCGACTAGATATAGTTGGTGTTTCCTCAACGAAGCAAAGGGGTTCTGGAACTGTGGACCTTGCGAATGGGTGGAAGCTCTTCATGTCGGGAGTAGCACCTTCAATGTCTGCTCAGGCGGGAGTGGGGATACTCACAAGTCCCAGGCTGGCAGGCAGAGTATTGGAGTGGATACCATTAGGAGGGAGAGTTGCGATCTTAGAGAAGTTGCTGGACTTCTGCTGTTCTAATGGAATGTCCATTATGAACACTTTCTTTCCACACAAAGATATCCATAAATACACATGGTACCGTCGAAGTCTTCAGCAGAAATCGCTGATAGATTTCTTTGTGGTACCGTCGTGTATTAAAAGGATGGTTTGTGATGTTCGCGTGTTGAGAGGGTCTGAACTATCAACTGATCACCACCTAGTGTTGTGCAAATTGTATCTCAACCAAATACCTATCCTGCCAAAGCGTAAACCAAAGCGTAAACCAAGGGGCTACAGAACGACGAGATACGGGAGGAATTTGCACGGCAGGTATCTGAAAGGTTTGAACACATTATAAATGTTCCATTGAATGTAGAGGAAGAATGGCAGTTGTTTTCAACAGCAGTCATTGCCTCTGCAGGACATGTTTGCGGAGTGAAGCGGCTGGTGGTGAGAAAAGACACTTGGGGGACTCATCTTCTCGAAACAGGTACATTGAGGCGTAGGTAGTAGGTTCACTGGTCAAGTTTTCAAATTCGAATAATATAATGAAGTTATAAACGAAAAACTTGCCAAGTAATCATTACTTTTCGTGGCTTATAGTTACACATTTATTTATTTTTTTGCCAAGAACTTGACTGTTTTTATTTATTTTTCTTTTTTTTAAAATAATTCTCTTGGGAAAGGCGAATCACGCTTCAATAGCGCCCCGAGATGCTTGCAGATGTATGTTAGTTCTGCATTTAAATTGCTGCAAATTGTAGTCTTCTGGAAATATATCCCCAGGAAGCGAGTTCCAAAGTTTGCTTGTCCTGTAATAGAAGGAGTTTTGGAAAGTTGATGTCCTCGCGGTTGTCAAGTGTATGGTCATGAGCATTAGCAGTCTGTTTTTGGTGTGATTTCACTACATTTTGCGAAGTTTTTATTTATTATATTTCACAAACAACGTTGAACGTTTTCAATTTTTAATATGCCAACAGACACTGACTACCACTACCGTCACTTTGGTTTTCTTTCTTATAAACTATTTATTAAAATTTCAATCAGCAGGTATATTAATTTCTATTCATGTTTTAAGTAGGCAGATTCCACGTCCTTTAAATGGAATTCAATGCAAGTCCTACCGTTCTACCAAATTTCAACATTCTACAGCAATGGGAAATGGCCCAAATAAATAATAACCAATTTTTAAAAGTGGGCGTAGGTGTACCACGCCCCTGAATGGAAAGTCTCAAGTTTTGAAATTTTCCCACATGATCTAGCATTCTGCCATATTTCACGATTCTAGGATGGCCGGAAGTGCTTCATAATTTTGAGGATCACCATCTAAGTGAGTGAGTCAGTCAGTTACGGTTTTTGCGATTTTTGAAGTCCTGTATGTTGAGAACCACTAATGCTGTGCCCTTTGATACGGCAACATAGAGATGATGTCCTTTCTTTTTCATTAGAGCTGATTCCATGAGCATTAAGTAACGGATTTCTGAACTTCTTGAATATTTTTGTATCGCTTTCATCTTTTCTGGGAGTAAAAAATAATAAATTATACTCGTTATTGAATATTTTAAGATAAGAAAGAAAAGAAGAAAAAGAAAAGTATTTAACTTCAAGTTCTGAAAGTTTTTTTTTTGCGAATTAAACTATGCATTTTTCGCACAGAACGTCCAGCTTCCAAAAACTGACGCGGAGTTCCATCTCGAACATAATGAGAGTCTACACAGGGAAAACTTTGAATGTGACTCCTGACATTTTCCACAAGCAGCGTTTCTAGATTTTTCTTAGGGTGTTTTCCCTTAGTTGGACGACTTGATAAACCAGTAACACGATTGAAATTATTTTTAAAATAATAGTAAATTACTCTTTGCGAAATAGAAAGTGTATTTTGGAAAAAAAGACCGACAGACTTGATATTGAGTGTCTTGATAACCCAGGGACATGTAGCCTACTTGAAAGGGGAAACAAACGTGCAAGACTTAAAATTTTCATATAAGTACATTTTGTCCTATATCCTATCCATATTTCATTGGATATAGGACATTTAAGCACAAACTTTACATAATTATAATGCCAGTATAAAAATTGTCCTACTGCATACAAAAATGGATGTAGGACAAATAAGCATTAAATTCATCGAAAAAAATTGGTCTGTAGGACAAAATCAATTTTTTTATCGCGAAAACTAAAAGAGATAGGATAATTCTGATTGCAGCAATCGAAAGAGCATGGCCGAAAATATAAGAGGACATTTATAACTCATTTTCGTCTCAAATGGTCTGTAGGACAAATAGAACTCACGTGACGAATTGTATAACAGTTTCCGCATCCGTTGCTAACAAAACTGGCGTCCAACCCATATTTTTCTAATCAACTCATTTAATTAAATCGTGCTCAGGGTTGGAGGTAAATTGGTATCTACGTTCTTGACTTAAAAGTTTACTTCTCTGTTTGACGTTTAGTTATTCACACCTATTCCCATTATGCGATTACAACTCATGTTTCGCGTCTTTTTTTTTTTTGTAAAAACGATTTTCAGATTTTTTCGAACTTTCTTAACATTTTATCTTAGAACAAACTCAGAAATTCCAGATCGATAACCACCACTGCCCAATTGAGTTTGAAGCCGCTGCGCCGGCGCGGCGCACAATGCCTGGACTAATGGAAAAAAATCAAAAAAGCAATGCATTCTAATTTTTTTTCCAATTATGCAGAAATCAAGATAACTGTCCCTAATGAATAAACTGTAAGCTCATATGCAACAAAATCCACTCGCGAGCTCCCAGCGCGGCGGCGCCGTATGTTTAGACGAATTATTCAAAGCCATGCCAAAAATACAGCAACAATGGCAACCTCGTTAGTCTAGGTTGTATAATGATCTCATAAATAGGGAAGCAATCCTATAACAACAACAAAACAAAAACTGCTCTGAATAAATAACCGATTTATTGTGAAGAACCAAAATTGTATAATGTTGAAATATATATGGGGACACCCAAAGGAAGGGCGACTAAAAATGTAAGCCGACAACAAACCGCAACCGCCGTAATAACTTTTATAGAAACAGCTTTTTAAAATTCAAGGAGTTGTAGGTGTTAACGAATGCAGCAATAATGTCTAGCGCGGAGTTTGTCTTTTGTATCGCATAGTTCATAATCTGGAAGTAAAAAATATGAAAACAGGAAAATTAAAGCTCATATAAGAATGAACATCAAAATAGGTACCTTCTAGAGACAACTCCAATTCGTCATCGAACCATTGGTAACAATAATTCTTCCTTCCACATATGGATGGAACAGGATCAATTGGACCTGGTGTTGGTGATGGCTTTGTTGGACATTGTAATGTGGGTACTGGAGGTTTTCCACTAGTGACAGGATCTTTGGATGGTTTCTGTCCTCCAGTGGAGGAAGGTTTGGACGGATTAATTGGGACTGGTGATGGAGTTGTTTCAATGATGACTGGAAGTTTTGGTGGTTTCTGGGAGTTTGGTGTCGCTGTTGTCGGCTTTGCATAGATCCAGTCGTCGTCGTGATCTATACTGTCGTTTTCTGTACTATGGTCTTCTTTGGAGTAACGTCTCAACTCGTCAGCTTCACCCGTGCCATTGGCAAAATATACTACGAGTACTATAAAAGGATAATGTATTTTAGATTTGTCACTTTATAAGCTATTATGTAAAGTAATTGACAAACCTAACACAAAGAGTGTGGAAAATTGAAAAACTGACGCCATAATAATTTATCTTCGCCGACACAGAGATGCTACTGCTTACGGCAATGATATGAATTTGCGATGAACGCCTTTTATATATGAATAAAATTTAATCTTATCGCTTGGTCTTGATGGAAATGTTTGTTCTTTCTGAGTACAAACAGAGGTAATATCCAGCAGATCCATTTATAAAAATATAAATATTTATTTGCTTGCATCAGCTTGTAACTTCTAAACGTCTGTAAAGGTAGGTAGGTATGCTACTTTTAAAATATGTGCGGTATATTGGATATAGTCCAAAATACCTACTTAACCTCGCCATTAAGCTAGACATTTAAGTCTCTAAAAATGGTAAGCTAACCATGGAGACATAATCATCAGAGGATAAAAACATAGAACACTTAAGAGAAAAAACGGTATTTAAAGCTATAGAGTGTATTTTAGTTGTCCCCGTCAGCGTTGTCGTTGACAGTGTTAATGTTCTGAAATGTCAACACCTACATTACTTCCTTACTCCCCCTTTCTTATATACCTTACTTTAGATGGCGCTCACAGTCCGGGGTGGACCCCGTCCTCAACCAACAAGCCCCTCGGTCCCTAGCTAGCTGCTTCCGCAGTTATGCACACCAAGTTGGTTGAGGTGGCTCTCCAATTGTGCGCGCCATGCCACCTGATGTGGGGTCTTCCTCTGCTTCGTTGTCCCTCAGAGGTGGACTCAAAGACTGATCGGGCTGGTGCGTTGTTGTCAATATGCTTCAAGTGACCCAGCCATCTCAGTCGCTATATTTTGAGCTTTTTGACAAGGTCAACGTAAACTTCGTCGTTGAATCTCCTCCTACACACATCCAGTTGAATGGACTTTTGAAAAATGGTAGGTACCTCTGATGTTGGCTTGTGAGTTCCGTACAATTCCTTTAAGAATGATGTTAACGAAGTTACATGATAGCGCATTTGTCTTAAACCTTTTTCGACATCAAAGATCAAAGGATTCCGTGGTGTCCTTTCCCATTTTGACGGAGCAGCGAGATTTCTCCATCGTCATCTTGCATAGACGGACGAGATTTCCAGGGATGGCGAAATTTAAAATGGCTTTGTATAATGCGCCCGTACATACGCTATCATAGGCGAACTTGAAGTCGATAAAGAGGTGGTGTGTATCGATCTGGAATTCCTGCATTTTTTCTAAGATCTGCCGGAGTGTGAATATTTGGTCGATGGTTGATTTTCTGGGCCTAAAACCGCACCGATATTGGCCGATCAGGCTATTTGCGAAAGGTTTTTGTCGTTCACACATAGTATATCCGATAGGTTCTTATACGCATCATTCAGGAGGCTTATTCTTCTGTAATTGTCGCAGTCCTCTTCTTGAGGATGGGGCTCACGATGCTGAGGTTCAATTCATCGGGCATACTTTTTCCCGACCAAATTGTACACATAGGTTGGGGCATGCACGTTACCAAGTCAACTCCCGCCGCTTTAAATAGCTCGGCCGGCAGGCCATCTACTTCACTTTTACTTTTTGGCTCATTCGCCTGACAGCCGAATTTTTTTCGTCTTCGCCGTTTAACAGTCTGCAGAAGAAGAATTCTCAGCACCGTGTGTGGATCCACCACCGTATTTCCATGCTCATCTGTGCAGGCTTCTGGTCGGTTCGGGCCTTGTATCCTTGAGCAGATCTTTTTACCTTCTGGTAAAATCATCCGAACATTGCTCCTGCAATAACTGCCCTCAATAGACTCGACTGCTTGCTTCTCGTGCTCTTTCTTTTCCTTCTGAGATGTCGATGCTCCCTTCTTTTTGTCAGTAGAGCTCGCGGGAAGCTCTAGAAGCAGCTGTGGTTTTGGTTTGCAACATCGACTGATAGGCTACGGCCTTGGCTGCATGTGCCATCTGGCATTGCTTATTGAATCAGGGGTTTCGTTGTGGTCGCTTAATGAAACCCAGCACTTTGGTGGCGGCAGATCTGATGGCGCGTGAACAGTTCTGATGAAAGAGATCTCACATAAACAGATGCTAGCGTTAACACTAGGAATCGAAACAAGGGAAGAAATCTGGAGAAGTTCAGAGAGTCTCTCTGGGTAAGATAGAGAGACGAAAAGAAACCCGACATGGTGGTCTGATTCAAATATCTCTCGAAATCTAAATATTATAATAACGAAAGTACTAATGCTGTGAAAAATGTCAAAATCTAAATTCCTTCCTCGGTCCCTATTTCATTAGGTATATTTCTGTAATTAAATTGGATAAAGAATTGTACGAGAATTTAGGTACATTTTTACCAATAACAACTTCACAGAAATAACCTCTACTACAATATTTTTCCCAACGGATAAACCACCCAAGATTTGAACCACAGTGATTTCTTATTAATGCTCCTCCTACTTTCCTATAATATCATATTGTCCTATAATCATTATAGTGATTCTATTCATGGCAACAACCACAACGAAGATGGTTATGTTCATTGATAAAATTGGTTCTGATATAGTTTTGGTTCTGGTTAAGTCTATACAGAAAATGTAGATGGCACTATATGGCAGTTTTCATAGATTATTTTGAACTTGAGATTTTTTAGTCGCGTGTCAATAATTGTGCTAAATCTTCGGCCAATTTTCTCACCCTAATTAAAGTGTTGATCGTTAAAAAGAAAAGTTCATCAAACTCCAATCTTAAAACAGAGATTTATCGAAATTCACGCTATAAATTAATTGAAATTTAGAGTTTTATTTCTCCCGGATCAGGTTAAATTTTTGACAGATGAAAAAATCGTTTTTTTAATTACGATAGGGCCAGAAAATTATCCGAGGATAATTATTGCGAACTCAAATATCCGTCGCGGGACGAATTTATTTCGAACTACACTATTTTTTCAGGATCAGGATTATTTTTGAAGTTATATTTAAGAACCATTCACATGAGAGTGATCAACTACTTATCTACGAATGAACGAATATTGGCAAGTTTTGACAGTCCGTTCACATGAACACTTTTCTAAGTCGCCGCAGCTCTCGAATTTCAGCCATCCGGAATGTCTAATTTGAGGTTAAGTTCGAACGAATTTTTTATTCGCTAGTTTGTGGAACGCGAATTAAATGATATGGATTGCGAATAAACTTTGACAATTCGCGCCAAGGATGTTTTCGTTCGCGCGGTAAAAAGTTTGGAATTCAAAATTTCGTTATTTCAACGCTTTATAAACTTTTTTTCTTACCTAAAACATTTTGATGGAATAATTAATTATCCTCCTTTTGGAATAATAAAATGTACAATTTTCTGTTTATAAAATCAAAATGCGTCAAAAGTATCTACCTAGTTTGTTCGCATTTCATCAATTCGTTCATTCGCTCTTATGTGAATGGTCCTCAGTGTTGCCTCTAAAAAATGTGATTCCGGTCAAATTTGAGAGAATGTCCGATTTTTTATTTTCTAAATTTGGTCAAAAATCGGATCAAAAGTTAAAATCCGAATTTTTGACCAGAAATCCGGTGAAAAATAGAATAGAATAGAAGAATAGGGTAGGTAGCAATTTTAGTGCCTAAAATGTTATAAAATAAAATAAAATGTTATATTGGGTTAATATAGATGCCATTTCATATCAAAAAATTTATTAAAAAAGAGAAACAAAATTATACGGAACAATTTACGAATTTTTATGGTTACCTGCATTTCCATCTTTAGAAAACGTTTTTATTCGTGGATATTTTTCTATTTTTCGGTTGCTTAAAGTTTAATGAAACTAATTATTAATTTTTAGGTATATGACATGTATTAAATCAGTACCTAAAGGGCATTTTTTCAGATTATTGCAGATATGTTGTTCGCGGTGCCGTGATAATGCGTCATAATGATATCTAAGGCCATTATGGCCATTATGGCCCAGAATTATAAAGAGTAGAAAAACAAAAATTGCAGACGATACACATATACAGTGCGGTTCACTTGTTTAGACGCACAAGAGTTACGTTTTATTTCTTGTTTTTTTTTTTCGTATTACTTGGAACAAAGAGAAAATAAACTTATTTGGCAGAAAGGTACATTCATAAACTATACAACAAACATAATTTCAAACTTGATGATGGACCCATAACGGTAGTTATATTCATTTTTTCCTATATAGTGTTGTATTCGGCTGGGATTCGAAAAGATAAAACAGAATTCTGTTTACTAAACTTTAATAAATCACTTTTATTACAAGACAATATCACTTAAAATCAACTTTTCCGCTTATTTCAATCTTTTCCACTTATTACAATCTTTTCCACTTATTTTAAATCACTACCGTTACTATTCGAACTTTGCTTTACACGGTTTAAAGATAAACTGTCCTCTCGTCGGATTTCGCAACCCTTTTTATACTCCCCACTAAAGCTTCTCGAATATTCTATACTCCAACCGGAACAATCGTTTCGTTTTAGACCATTCACTATTCGTTGAGTTTCGACGATTCGAAGTTCCGTTGAATAAGTTCGTCTACTTTCCATTAGATGGCGTTGTGGTCAATAAGTAGTACTTTTCAATCCACACTACAATATCCCCCTCTTAAACTTGTTCGTCCCGAACAAATGCGTCAACATTTTCCCCAATGTAACGGTGAAGACGATCCACATGGACAACTTTGAGTTTACCTCTTCCCCGTTGGATTCGATAGACCACGTCGTTTATTCGCTTGACTACTCTATAGGGCCCCTCCCAATCTTGTTGCAACTTAGGTGACATACCTTTTCTTCTATGGGGATTGTACAGCCATACCAGATCTCCTTCCTCGAATCCTGTAGTTGTTGCTTTGACATCGTACCTCGTCTTCATGCGGTCGCTGGCTATCTTGATCTTATCCCTAGTTTTTCGATGCACGTCCCTGATGGTTTCTCTGAGGTCCGCAACATAATCGTCCTCATTTTTGGGTTCCTCAGTGGGAGATCCGAACATCAACTCGCTAGGTAGCCGGACTGTTCGACCAAACAGGATTTCTGATGGTGTATGTCCCGTAGTGTTGTGCACAGCATTGCGATAGGCTAGTAGAAACATTGGGATCTGCTTATCCCTCTGGTCGTCGCATACAACCTTAGATAGGTGTTCATTCAAGGTGCTGTTGAAGCGCTCTACCATCCCATCTGATTGCGGATGGAGCGGCGTTGTTCTCGTCTTTTTAATCCCGAGTAACTGGCATACTCCTTGAAAAATCTTGGACTCGAAGTTTCGGCCTTGGTCCGAGTGCAATTCCAATGGTACACCAAATCTGCTCACCCAGTTGAAAACAATCTGCTCTATCACGGTTTTGGCTTCTTGGTTAGGGATGGCAAATGCTTCTGGCCACTTACTGAAGTAGTCCATAACCACGAGGATGTAACGATTTCCATTAATCGTTTCAGGAAACGGTCCGGCGATATCAACTGCAATTCTTTCGAAAGGGGCTCCAGCATTGTATTGGTGCATTTTGCCTTGAGTTTTCACTCTCGGGCCTTTGCTGGCCGCACAGGTTACGCACTTTCTGCACCAGTTTTCTACATCATCCCTTGAGTGGACCCAGTAAAAGCGCTCTCGCACCTTTTCGAGCGTCTTATTTATTCCCAAGTGGCCCCCGGATACTCCATCATGCAGTTCTCTTAGAACATCGCTTACTTTCGACCTGGGAACAATAAGCTGCATCACGAACGACTTTCCATCCGAGCTTTCCCATTTTCTCCTCAAAATGCCGTCCTGCACATGAAGGGAGTCCCATTGCGCCCAGTATGCCTTCAGCTCCGATTAGATATCTCCTGCCAGTCTGGTTTTCCCTCATGCTCCTTCCAGGCGAGAATCGGCTCGATATCCGGATCTTCCCTTTGAGCCTCCCGGATCTCTCTCGCAGTCCAGCCACCAATGGGCTCAGCTCTCAGCCTCTGCACGGAAACGGCATCTTTTTCCTCCTGACGCACGCAATGTTTGCAATCGGCTTTGCAAGGCCGGCGGGAGAGAGCATCTGCATTAGAGTGAAGAGTTCCCTTTCGATGCTGTATCTCGTAGTCATACATCTGCAGCCGATCGATCCACCTCGCAACTTGTCCCTCAGGGTTCTTAAACTGCAGCAGCCAATTTAAAGATGCATGATCGGTGCGAAGAATAAATTTGCTCCCATAAAGGTACTTGTGGAAGTGTTTTGTCGCCAGGACTAAAGCAAAGGAGAAGTTCCCGCCGGGTTACACAGTAGTTCCTTTCTGGCTTGGAGAGAACTTTGCTGAAGTAAGAAACTACTTTCTCTTGGCCATCATGCACTTGCGAAAGGACGGCTCCAACTCCCACATTGCTAGCGTCTGCATCCACAATAAATGTTTTTCCAGGAGTAGGGTATGCTAGTATGGGCGCGTCACACAGTTGCTGCTTTAGTTTTTCAAAGCTCTTTTCGCACTCACCTGACCATTTGAATTGTTTTCCTTTTTCTGTCAGTTGATGCAAGCTCTTGGCAATCCCGGCAAAGTCCTTCACAAAGCGTCTGTAGTAGGTCGCAAGTCCCAGGAAGCTCCTAAGTTGATGTTTGTCTTTGGGAACCGGCCAGTTTTTCACTGCATCGACTTTCTCTGGATCAGTCCTGACTCCTTCGGAAGAGATAATGTGCCCGAGATACTTCACTTCTGGTCTAAAAAGAGCACACTTTTTCGGGTTCAGCTTCAATTGCGCGCTTCCAAGTCTCTGGAACACTTCCTTCAAGTTGTCTCGATGTTCTTCAAACGTTTTTCCTACCACGATGACGTCGTCCAGGTACACCAAACAGGTTTTCCACGTTAGTCCCAGCAAAACACGCTCCATTAGCCGTTCAAAGGTGGCTGGAGCATTGCACAGTCCAAATGGCATTACTGTGAATTGCCAGAGCCCGTTTCCTGCTGTAAAAGCTGTTTTCTCGCGGTCTTCGGGATGGATCTGCACTTGCCAGTAGCCACTCTTCAAATCGATGGTGGAAAACCATTTGGCGCCGGATAGTGTATCCAGGGTATCGTCAATCCTTGGCAGAGGGTAGCTATCCTTTTTGGTGACGTTGTTCAGCTGACGATAGTCCACGCAGAATCTCGTGCTGCCGTCTTTCTTCTTGACCAATACAACCGGTGACGCCCATGGACTTTTCGAACTTTCAATTAGCCCTTCCTTTTCCATCGTCGACACCATTTCTGCAACCTCCGTCTGCTTAGCCAATGGTAGTCGTCTGGGAGGCTGACGAATAGGTCTTGCGTCTCCTGTGTCGATTCGGTGTTGTACGAGATATGTCCGACCATACTCGCCGCTCTTCGAAGCAAATATATCAGCGAACTCGTTGATTAGTTCCCCCGCCATTTCTTGCTGCTCCTGATTCAACTCACACTGTCCAAATATACTCCTTTTTATCTCCGTCATTTCCGTGGATGTAAGAGGTTTGGTAGGTCCCTCATTGGATAATTTTGTGACCGCAGTAATTGGTACGCACTTACCGACCACTTCCCCTTGCTTCAGTTTCATGCTTCTATGTTCAACATTTAGAACTCGTACGGGAACCATGTTGTTTTTAGGTTCTACAAGCATCTTTCCAACGACGTAGTTTTGATAAAGATTTTCAGGATCTGGCTCAACTAGGTAGAATCGGTGGCTCCCAGGATCACCTTCCAGTTTTGTCCAAATAAGTGTTTCTGAAGAAGGTGGTAATATCTCGTCTTCACTCATGACTGTCCTTAGAGCTGTGACATGCTCGTCCCCGTAAATCATGGGAATCTCGACGTTCCTGTACTTTAGCACTTGCAAGCCGATGTCCAGTACTACATCATGCGCCTTCATAAAGTCGATTCCGATGATGCATTCGTCACATATATCGGCCACTAGGAAGGTATGGGAGAAGACTAATCCCGCAAGATTTATTGTTAGCAGTACTTCTCCATACACCTTTGTTGTTGCTCCAGTTGCTGTTTTTAGACAGTTGGTGCTGGTGTTGTGCAGCCATGATTGGCGGACGATGTCTCTCCTTATGATGGAAGCGGTGGCACCGGTGTCGATGGTGGCCACATACTTTTTCTTGCCGATATGGGCTTCCACTGTCAAACTCTTATTACCTCGTTTGGTCTGGGAAACTTGAATTGTGGTCCTGGGGGCGTCGATTCCAGAATCCAACTTCTGCCCCGTGAAGTTGGTTCTTACACGTTTCCCGACTGATAATTTTGAGAAGAGTCATCCGCTGGACGCTCAGATGCCCTTTCATTTCGATTCCTAGCGCTGCAGTGCGGACAACTAGTGTGTCTGGGTGGAGCTCTGCACTGTCGCTGTAGATGTCCAATTTTGTTGCAGTTCCAGCAGCGGATCGGTCCCCTGCGAGCGCTGTTTTCTTCTACGACGTTTGCCCTTTGGCACGAGCATTCGACGGTTGTTATCTCTCTCACGCGGTGAAACCCTTGTGATGCTTGGTCAGCAGCTTTCATTGTCAGGGCAAATGCCAGTGCCTCAGGAAGAGTTTTCTTTCCAGCCATTCGTACAGCCATTTGCAGTTGTCGGTCCTCTATGGCTTGGGTAAACGCCTCTACAGCCATTTCGTTGATGACATCCTCGCCGGCGTTGGGATACGACAAATGCGCCAGCCGTTCGATATCCGCCTGCAACTGCTGGAGCGTTTCTCCCCGCTTCTGGATTCTACTGCGCAGTTGCACCCTGTATACATGCTGCATGTGGTCATCACCAAACCGCATTTCGATAGCCCTAACCAATGCGTCGTAGTTGCGTTGTTTTTCTTCGGAGATAGTTTGAAGCAACTCTGCAGCTGTACCTCGTAGTGCGAGCGTTAGTGCGATCGACTTTTCCTCCTCGTCCCAGCTGTTGGTCATTGCAGCCGCTTCGAACTGCCTCTTGTAAATTGGCCATGATGTTTGACCATCGAAAACAGGCGGTTGCATCTCCTTCCTTCTTGGACAATCAGCGGAATATTCTCGGGCTTTCTGTTTCTTGACTTTGTCCAGTTCTCTAGCTAGGTTCTCGAAGTTTGTCTCATGTTCTTTTGCTAAGTTCCCATGCTTTTGTAATGTTTGATTGATCTCGTCAAACTTTGTTTCTACCTTTTCAAGTTGTGTCTCATGCAGGTTTAATTTGTTATCAATCGCGTCGAGTTTAACTTCAAGAACATTCTTAAACTCTTCCACGGCATCTTTTTGTGCAGCGACAATGGAATTCTTTTGTTCTTCTTGAGAATTTTTTTGTTCAACGAACTTAGATTCGATAGAAATCTTCTGTTCTTCTAGAGAATTCTTATGTTCATCTAGAGAATTCTTCTGTTCTTCGAGCTTGGCAAGAATTAATGCCATCATAGCGGCCATGTCAACGCCTGTACTTACTTGTTCTTCTTTTTCTTCTGGCACTTCGAATATCATGGATTTTGGATCTCCTCCCTCGCTTTCGACAGCTTCCTGCAGACGAAGTATGAGGTCACTTTTTCCCCCAGCTGTGGAGAGATTCCGTTTTTCCAGCTCAGTTTTTAACTGAGGTATGCTTAGTTGTAGTAATGTCAATGTGCGAACCATTTTTACTAATTCCTTTGGTTTTTTTTCACTTTATTTTATTTAATTTTGTTTCTTTCTGTAGGTACTGCACAAATTAATTCACTTTCACTTTTTTTTTTTTTTTCAAGCTTCTCGAATATTCTATACTCCAACCGGAACAATCGTTTCGTTTTAGACCATTCACTATTCGTTGAGTTTCGACGATTCGAAGTTCCGTTGAATAAGTTCGTCTACTTTCCATTAGATGGCGTTGTGGTCAATAAGTAGTACTTTTCAATCCACACTACAATAGCTACCATGCAAAAACGTAGGTAGGTACATATATATTTTTTTGGTTCACTTGAATAAACGCACTGGTTAAATTGGTTAGTTAATAACAAGTGCTCGGACAAAGAGTAGTGGAAAGTTAATTTAAAAGTGAGACAACTATTATTTTATATTAATTTTATTAATATAGGCAGAAAAAAAGTGTTGAATTAGCAGAAAAGGCAAAATTTAAAGCTTACCTCTGGAAAAGCTTTTCAAATTGTAAAAAATAGGGTATCTTGTGGAAACAACTACAAAAAAAAAGGATCGTAAAAGTTTTAACACCACAAAACAAGCGGAAAATTCAAAGACTATGTACTGTCTTATGGCGCTCAATTTACAAACAAAATTATGGAATTTGCTATCTTTTTTGTATGAAATTCACTCGAGTTGTGTTGTTGTCCATACTCTATACCCAAAGTTAAAAATCCTACAAAAAAAAAACACCGCCTAATCAAGCACGCAAGAAACTCACACCTTGAATTTGCAAGGTCTCACATGGCATGGAATATGAACAATTAAGTGGTCTTCAGAAATTGGAGCAAAGTCGACTTATCGAACAAAAAGCACTTTAACTTGGATGATCCTGCAACTACAGTTATTACTTTCATGATCTCCGGAAAGGAAATATGTTTTGAACCATTATCATTCGAAATTAGGGGTAGTTATGGTGTGGGGTGCAACTTCATTCTTTGGCACTTTTAAATTGGAAATCGTTTTCAATAAAATTACTACTAGTAATTTCTTTCAAAACTTTTTTGGATGCAACTTTTACCGCAATAAAGGACTTTTGTGGACCTATTCCATACATATTCTAGAAGGATAACGTGCCTATACACAATTCACGCTTTGTTAACGAATGGATTACCAGTGAAAATATTAAAATATTGCACTGTCCGCCACGTTCGCCTTATTTTAATATTATTGAAAATGTTGCCTCGTAAAATTTATTGAGGCAACAATCAGTATGAACACAATCAAGAGTTGATTGCGGCGATTAAAGCTTCTTGAGGGAATATATCCTTCAATTAACCTAAAAGTTCATATGGCTCTTTGAAGAATAGAATTTTTGAGATTATATCCAACGGTACTGCCTCACACATTATTAAAATAACAGAAAATTGATTAAAATAAATAAAAAAATAAAAATATCGCACACAAATTTGTTTTTTTTTTTGTTTTTCGACTTTTTTACAGGTGCGTCTATTCAAGTACCTAAACCAAAATAATGCATACGTTTTTGCATGGTATAGGAAAAAATGAGTAAAATTACCGTTATGGGTCCATAATCAAGTTTGAAATTATGTTTGTTGTATTGTTTATGAATGTACCTTTCTGCATTTGCAAATAAGTTTTTTTTCTCTTTGTTCCACGTAAAACAAAAAAAAAACAAGAAATAATACTTAACTCTTACGCGTCAAAACAAGTGGACTGCACTGTACAACTTGCCTGATTTGATATTTGAACCAATTCATTCGAGTTGCCAGAGATCATTTGAAGAAAGTTTTCTTCGAGCATGAAAATCCCGGACTTTCCCGTAGAAAATAGAAACCGAAAAAGAGTACAAAACTAGGCCCAAAATGCGCGTACTATTAGCTATTTATTACAAAAAGATTTTTCCATTGCGGTAGTTAGCTACTTCATGTTTTAAGGCCGTGTGTCAATTGCGCTAAATAATTATTCTCGGCTGATTTTCTGACACATATGAAACTGTTGAAAAAAGAAGATCGCTAAACATAAATCTTAAAATAGTGATAGCTATTTCCTTAGTCGGCATACCTACCATATTTTTCCAACTTCCAATTGTGTGGGAAAGGGGGAATAGATATAAAGAGAATCAATTTAGGTATAGGATTTTGGAATTTTTGCTTGGGAAATATGTAATTTCATATTTTACAAACAACAATTGTTGTATTGTTTTATAAATCTACGTGAATTTTGGCATTCACCGATTTAAGGATTTTCAAAATTAATATTGGAAAAAGTTTTTCCTATTGAAAGAAACCCTTCCGTATTGAAAAACTCAAAAACTAAAAAAAAAAAAAAAAAAAAAAAAAAAAAATTGTAGGTATATTTTCTGTGGATTTTTGTCGTACCTATTCGAAATATTATTTTAGGGTTTCAAACATAAGCAAAAGTCATTCCACTGCCGGGTAAAGAAAGCCATCTCCTTTTTGAATGGTATAAAAGTACCTATCAGCAGCGATGCCCAATTGTGAAATTCTAGCCCTGTTTCATTCGATCTAGCACTGTGAATTAGCACGGTGTTTAATTTATATTTTGCTGGTTTAAGGGTAGTGATGCGATTACATGAGAACACAAGCGTTCCCACTCTAGCCTCTCACTATCAACTCCTACTCTCACCTCCACGTTGGTGACTGGTGGGTGCCTAGTACCTCGACCTGAGATGGGGTAACCAACCCCTGTGGAAGATCGTTGGTGGCAGCGAACGAGAGAGGGGGGAGGAGTGTCTACGCACTAAGACATTTCCTCTTGTTTCAGGCGGCAGCGGATGAATTCCCTAGATGGAATCAACGGTGGCGTCTACAGTTCCAGTCAGGTCGAACTAAAGTGTAATCCCTATATGAGCTGCTTCGACTTATTTGGATAACAGGTCTATAGGGATCTCCAATACTGAGCCAGGGTGTTGGAAAAGAGTTGGTGGCGGATGAACCCTAAATGGGTCAACGGCAGCGTTCATATCCCAAAATTGGGTTACTGACATCGGAATGTCCGGCCCGCTGTCCTAGGGTCAAAACAGGGCCTGGCCCTCCAGGTTGGGGGTTGTGCCGTCGGGGTAACTTCCCGACCATGGAAAAAAAGACTAGTTATGAGAGAGACGCAACCAGCCTCGGATAACGAAACTCCTCAAATGGCAACCAGACCCGGAACGTCAATGGACTACGATATGAGAGTATGCACCTGGAATGTAAGAACACTCTACACCCCAGGTGCCACTCAAAAACTTGAGTCTGTCCTCACGCGGTACAAGGCAGACATCACCGCGATCCAGGAGATACGATGGATAGGATCAGGCATGATGAAAAGAAAAGATTGCGACATTTATTACAGCTGCAACAAAAGACTGCATGTATTAGGATGCGGATTCGTCGTGGGAAATCGGCTTAGGACAAAAGTTATTGACTTCAAGCCGATAAGTGATCGCCTTTCTGTGATCCGCATCAAAGCTACTTTCCAAAACATAAGCCTAATATGTGCACACGCCCCTACCGACGAGGCTGAAGATCCCATCAAGGAGGAGTTTTATGACCTCCTGGATGGAGCCTACGGAGCCTGTCCGGAGTACGATGTAAAAGTTGTACTCGGGGACTTCAATGCTAAAATCGGAAAGGAAAACATCTTTGGCGGGTTAGTTGGTAAGCACAGAATCCACGAAACGACAACAGACAACGGCTACCGACTAATAGATTTTGCAGCAGCTCGTAATACGGTGATAAGTAGCACTAGGTTTCCAAGGCTAAGGATCCACACAGCAACCTGGCGCTCTCCAGACGGTCGAACCGCCAACCAAATCGACCATGTGCTAATCGATGCGAGGCACGCATCCAACATCCTCGACGTGCACACATTCCGAGGGGCAAACGTCGACTCTGACCATTTTCTTGTCGCAGCAAAATTCAGAGCTCGGCTGTCCAACGAGAAGAAGCTGCGAACCGCCCAGAAGAAGAAATTCGACGTTGGACGCCTTAGCACACCTGGAGTAGCCAGAGCCTACAGCGAGCGCCTGAGCATGAAACTCCCCTCTGTGCGCTCACCTACCACAGACGCCAACAATCAGTGGTGCCAGTACCGCGACATCATCAAGGAGGTAGCCGAAACCACTGTAGGGTACCAGCCACCCCAGAGAAAGAGCCCGTGGTATGATGATGAATGCGTGTACAGGAAAAAGGTGACAGAAGATGCACACAAGAAAGCGCTGCAGCGCAAAACAAGGGCAGCGAGAGAAGAGTATCGAGCCAGGAGAAGAGAGGAAAAGAAGATCCTGCGTAGGAAGAAGAGGGCTTACGCAGCTTCCCAGCTCAAGGAGATCGAAGAGTCGCGCGATCGTAATAACATCCGGAGGTTTTATAAAAAAGCCAAGCAACTGGCTGCTGGCTACAAAACCGGAACGCAGGCTCTTCGAGACAGCGAAGGAAACCTAGTCACCGAAGCGCAGGGAATAGTAGATGTGTTTAAGCAGCATTTCCAGCAACTGCTAAATGGGCATCATGTAGAGAGAGTGATAGGGCAAGAAGAGAACCCGCGTCCAGTCAATGAAGAACTAGTTCCACCACCTAGTATAGAAGAAGTTGGCCTAGCTATAAAAAAGCTTAAGAACAACAAAGCCGCAGGCTCTGATGGTTTACCAGCGGAGCTCTTTAAATACGGTGGTGATGTTTTGGTAGGGAGCATGCACCGAATCATCAACCAAGTATGGCTGGAAGAAAACATGCCCGATGACTGGACTATCAGCTCCATATGCCCCATCTACAAAAAAGGCGATCCTATGTCTTGCAAGAACTATCGAGGCATATCCTTGCTTAATGTTGCATACAAGATCCTATCCAACGTACTGTGTGAACGTCTTAAACCGTTCTGCAACACACTAATCGGCACGTACCAGTGTGGCTTCCGGCCCGGCAGATCGACTATAGACCAAATTTTCACACTGAGGCAAATCCTGGAAAAGACCAACGAATTTCAAGTCGAAACTCACCACCTATTCATCGACTTCAAAGCCGCGTATGATAGCATACATCGTCAGGAGCTCTATGTGGCGATGGCCGAATTCGGAATCCCGGCAAAACTGATTCAGCTGTGTCGCGTGACGCTGGAAAACACGCGCTGCAATGTGCAGTTTGGAAGCAGCTCCTCCGATATATTTCAAACTTGCACCGGATTTCGGCAAGGAGACGCGCTGTCATGCGACTTCTTCAATCTCGTACTGGAGCAGATAGTGCGCAGGGCAGGTATCAACACGGAAGGCACTATCTTCAACAGATCCGTACAGCTACTGGGCTATGCGGACGATATTGACATCATCGGTCGCTCCCAGCGTGCCGTGGTAGAAGCGTTCACGGCGATTGAAGAACAGGCGAAGTCCGTTGGCCTTCAAGTAAATGAGGACAAGACTAAGTACATGCTATCAACAAACAAACAAGCATCTGTCCACCGCCTAGGACAAAACGTCACTATTGATAGCAACAACTTCGAGGTAGTTAAGGAGTTCACCTACCTCGGAGTAAACATGAACTCCACGAATGACACCCTAGTGGAGATCCGGCGAAGAATTACCCTAGGAAACCGTTGCTACTTCGGTTTGGCAAAACAACTGGGTTCAAAACTCCTAACTCGAAGGACGAAATGTGTGCTCTACAAAACCCTCATCCTACCAGTTCTGCTTTATGGCGCCGAGTGCTGGACGATAAGCAAGAAGGGAGAGCTGATACTGGGCTCCTTCGAAAGAAAAATACTTCGGCGGATTTTTGGTCCTGTGTGCGAGGAGGGCGAATGGAGGAGAAGATACAACCGCGAACTCTATGAGCTGTACCAAGATGTGGATGTAGTCCAAAAAGCCAAAACACGTCGACTACATTGGCTCGGCCACATCGAGCGAATGGACAATAATGCTCCAGCTAAGAGGATCTTCGAATCTCAGCCCCCAGGTTCGAGAAGACAAGGAAGACCGAACCTCCGTTTCAAAGACCAAGCCATCGCGGATGCCAGAGCACTTGGTCTCGACAACTGGAAGCAGCGTGCCCGGGATCGTAGAGGATGGAAGGCTGCAGTGTCTCAGGCAGAGACTCTTCACGGGTCGGGAGCCCGATAAGTAAGTAAGTAAGTTAATTTATATTTTCAAACAATACGCATTTAATTATTGAATTATTGCTATAAAACTGTTTTTCTGTAAAAATTTAGGTAATTACATATTTAAAACTAAAATGTTGTTTCAGTATTTTATACGTCAAAAACGTCAAAACAGGGTAGATTTTATACTAAAGTCGTTTGGTTTGGCCCTGAATTAGCCCTGAAATCACATTTCTAGCTCTAAATCACATTTTGAGCTCTGTTAATTTTGATTTTTTTTCTATTGAACACGAAGAAATGAAAAACCCGGACAATCTAGAAAAAACTATCATGGTCGTTCCCCACATAGACGAAAAAGAGTAGATAAATGTCCGGGAAAACCCGGACGGATGGCAACGCTAGGTTAGCTGGAATTCGAAATGTTCATAACCTAACTCAAAAGATTGAAGCTTACATTAAAAAAATGTCTGATGAAGCTACCCTTCTACCCTTATCCACCATCCAGCGTTGCTCCTTTTGGCGCATTTATTGCAGTATAATATTTAAAGCCACCATACCTCCACAAGTAGGCCACTGGTAACATATGGATAATCAATAAAATTTACACCTGCTTGCCTTGTCTGGATTTGAAATTTATTACCCAACGTCGACAATAAATATTCCATGTAAGGAAAATTCCCATAACCATACTCCATATATCAATCCAACAACTTTTATTATTCCCCCCCACGGAGTATACCTATATATTGTGTCTCCCACGTATTTGTCTCGCATGTCCCTATAAATATTCCAGAAGCATGTTTGCTCCGTTTGCCCCATCTTTGCTAACGATAAACTTCTCTGACGTTGGCCTCTTTTTGTCAACCGACTTATGTATGTAGGTCTCGGTGCTCCTTGCAATTATTTCGCCACCTATCCCCAAGGAACCCTAAGTATTTATCCCAAAACACTAAACAGTTCCATGTTTGTGAATGCCTTCTTTGTCGAGAAGAATTTGTTGTGGGTACTCCATCTACTACCTTATTTACAGCCCTTTATTGCAGAATTTATTAAGGATGCTTTTATAACTGCACATACACATACATAAATGAAATAATTTGTCAGCGGATCGGGTGGAGAAAGTATCTTCAAAGCTCATATCCCTCAAATGGGATTAATTGCACTTCAGGTGATGAATGGCAATAGCAACAAAGCACGAACACAAATGACACGGGACACGGGACACCCCATTATCCAGCAACAGTGGAGGGCTTTGTGTGCCTGTGTCACTACACTATGGATCAATTGCGACAAAGGTAGACCGGTAAAATGCAATTTATTCGCGCACCATTTTGCAAGGAGTACGTAGATACTCATGCAAAGTGCAAATTTCGTGAAAATGTATTAATTACTCGACAGAGGCGACAATGAATGGGGTAGCTCGTTGCGCGTTGCACTGTTGTAGTGATAATCACTTTGAACAACCGTTTAATGAAATTCCCCACGGGATGGTATATGAATGTGTGTGTGTATGTGCTCCAGCTAAAGGTGCAATGCAAATGAAATAAATAATGGGAATAGCTTCGTTTGCATTTGCCAAAGGACATGCAAACACATCTGTTGCTTTGCTACACTGGCACTGCAACACTTTCGTTATGTTTCCCCCGCAGTGACTTATGGGATTTTCGCTTAACCCACCACCAGAATGCAGGATGCAGAATTCGTGTCGAGGTCAAATATGTATGTGCAAATGCAAATATTTTATGAAATCCTCTATTCAACGAAAGGACTTGTCACAGACGGAATGATTAATCGACAGTAGAATTCAGGTCACTGTAAGGACATCCCGATCCCGGAAGAGTAAGTAATTAGCAAGTCAATTCAATTCCGGAAATAACGAAGCAAACTCATGAAAAGGACTTCTGAATCAAATCCTTTCGGAGTCGAGAAAAAGTGCACTTAGCTTAGAGCTAAAGTTTTAATGGCCATCTGCCTTAAAATTCCTAATTGCTGGTGATGTGAGACTGAGAATTAAGTGAATGCTTCGGCAATTTCATTTATGTCTCGGACGTTTAGAATTGACCCACCAAGCAATTAATATCAGGAAGTCGTTATTCCCCGAAACAATTAGCAATTGTTGTGATTTATCTCTATATATATAAAACAAAGTTGAAAAAACTGTATGTTTCCCTCTGTCGCACGTAATTTTCAGCCAATTTAGTTGATTTTTTTTAAATGTCGGTAATTACGGTGGTCGGTCAATAGGCTCAACAAATTCAAAATCGGACAAAGGGGCGTGGCACCTCCCTTACAAAAAAAAAAAAAAACATTCAAAATCGTATATCTCGAACACCACCGAATCGATTGAGCTCAAACTTACAGATAATCTTAGGTATTGGCCCTAGAGTGCTCCTGTGAATATTGGTCAAAGTTGGACAAAGGGGCGTGGCACATCCCATACAAAAAAAAAACATTCAAAATCTTATATCTCGAAAACTACCGAATCGATTGAGCTCAAACGTACAGATAATCATAGGTAGCTATTGGCCCTGAAGTGCTCCTATGAAGATTGGTAAAAATTGGACTAAGGGGCGTGGCACCTCCCATACAAAAAAAAAGATTCAGAATCGTATATTTCGGAAACCACCTAATCGATTGAGCTCAAAGCACAAAGATAATCTTGGGTATTGGCCGTAGAATGCTCCTGTGAAGATTGGTCAAAGTTGGACAAAAGGGCGTGGCACCTCCCAAACAAGAAAACATTCAAAAGCTTATACATCTTCTATGGGATGAAACTCGATGACTTTATATCTCGATAACCGCTGGGCCGATTTTCATGAGTCTTTTTTGTTTAGTTCGTATTGCTGTATTTCGGTTTAGGCAAAAACAAAGTTGCAGCAAATCGATTTATTCTCATTTCTCGCATTTTACGAAAGAACATCTGTGCACGGGAAAAACCGGACGGGTACAGCTATCTCTATATACTTAATAAAACAAAGTGGAAAAAACTGTATTTTTCCCTCAGTCGCACGTAATTTTCAACCAATTTAGTTGATTTTTTTTTTAAATGTCGGTAGTTACGGTGATTGATAGGCCATACAAATTAAAAAAAAATTAAAATTTAAAAAAGCAAAATAGGCCTGGCGAAGCCGGCGGGGGTTCAGCTAGTTTAGGTATATCTATAACTCCTTGAAGTAAATTATGTAGGTGGGTATAGGCTGTCGAAAAGGAGTTGATGGTTGAAACTATACCTACGATGCGTAGTAGTATCTTCCAATTTTTCTTAAAGGGACGTAGCTATTTGTGTTGGGGAATTTTTTGTTCTAATGAAATGGTTAATACTTTTCTCTACTTTATCTTTTTTACCATCTCTATAACATATAATACATATGTATAACATCAGTTTGTTTGTAATTTTCTGAATTTTATAGATTTATTACCCAAGTCTTTCTAGCGGCAAAGGACCTAAAAAGACGACACATTGCCGATAAACAAATCCACTATATACTCTGACAGCCAAGCGGCCATAAAATCTATGGAGTCAGTGGTGGTGAAGTCGAGGGAAGTAGTGACCTTATGCTGGGTCCTGGGTACCAGGGCTTATGTATATTCCGAATAATGAAGAGGCGGATTAGCTTTGCAAGAAACGGGTCGAAAATACACGCATTCTTATGGTCCTTAAATCAGTAACAACTCCGCTAAATACGTTTGCAAGGAAGATTGACATTAAATCCTGGAGTACAACAAACATACACTGGACGAATCTCAATACCTGTTGGCACACAAAAGAATTATGGCCAGAGGTGAACAAAAACAGATCCAAATTCCTGATCAGATTGAGCCGTAAAGACATTCGCATACTCACGGGGGTCATTACTAGACAAGTGGACATGGACACTGTGCGATAGGCGTGTATATTTGTAAGCAAACATTTTGGGTTGTGTATAGATATAATATGTTTCTGCAAGTGGCAATGTATTACTATAAATATATATATTTTTATTTTTATTAGGAAAATATGTATGTATGTAGTATGTAGGTACATTAAAAAAAATCTTTCTTTACAAAACTAAAAAATATTGTGATCTCATCTTCAGATTCATAAATTTTTACTTCAGGTTCAGGCTTTTAAAAATCAACTTTTTGTATTTTTTACAAAAATTTTCTTTGGCTCTTAAAAACTCGAAAACTACTGGACAGATTTTGATGAAACTTTTTTAGAATCTTCCTTAAGACTGTGAGACTGCTATAGGCTATGTCGTTTATAGCTACGTCCTTAGGAAAAATTTTTAGCCAAAATGTATTTTTTGAAGTGAAAATATATACATACACATATACCTTGCTACAAATGGATGTTTATACTTTGCGTGCGACACGAACACGACAAACAAAACCACACAAACATATACGTAGAGTAAGTGCGGCAAATGTGGCCCACCCTTAACATTTTTTAGAATAAAACCATGAATTTAAGTCGAATTCATTTCTGTTTTTTTTAAACAGTTTTACAAAACATTTGTACTTCAGTCTTTATTATCTAAAATAATAACAAAAAACGTAACAAAAAGATATAAACAAAAACGTAAAGGAACTCAATTTTTCAATTTTAAAAGAAGTGCGGGTAATATGGCCCACCCTGTGTTAAATATGGCCCAGGGTGGCTATCTACTATTAGCCCATGGTGGGCCATATTTAACACTATCGTTTTCAAGAAAATTGAGTCTGGTTTGCTAGAATTATTTCTTCTTTGACCCGGGTCTATTGTTGTTTTGTGCTCTTGTTGGAGCTAGAAGCCATTTTATCTGTCAAACGTTCAATTAATATCAGGTGTCAAATATGGCATACTGGGTTACATGGGTAGGCCATATTAAACACACCGTGATTTTTTCACTCATTTTTATTTTTAATACAACTGATAAACTTTTTTTAACTTCTGATGCCACACAAAATAAGAAAAGATTTAACATTATTCACTCTTAGAAAAAGATTATCGAATTTAAGCAAAATTCAATGCGAAAAAAATTAACAAAACTTCCCAAAAAATTACATCGAAAACGAAAAAAAGCTACTATGGTCTATATTTTACAGATCCGTCGAGCTACGCCTACCATAATCGACAGAGACAAAACCGGTCTTAACTTGTTTGAAATGTATTAGTTTTTATCTACCTGCGCTTTTTGATTCAGGATATATAATGGTGGGCCATATTACCCACCTGGGCCACATTTGCCGCACTTACTCTATACCTCGCGTTCGAAAAGGGTTAATTTGTTTTCGCAAATTCGCAAAATAAATTTCATTCTGATAATATGTATGTGGTATGGTAACAATGTAGAGTTGGGGTAGGTAGTTGTTTGGATTCCATAGGAAAGGAAAGGAAATGCAGTATTATAAACAAATAGCATGATCATGAAGAGGGAGGGCGATGCAGAGGGTGCACATTGAATCGATATCTATACTTATAATACAACTGTAGGAATTTTCTTTGTCTCCTAAAAACTCGAAAACTACTAGACATATTTCAATGAAACACTCAAAGTGTAATCTTAAATGGACCAAATATAATTTTGTTTGTTTGCTAAAGGCGAGCACGGGAAAGCTAGTATAATGAATATAAGGAACGTTAGTAAAAAAAAAAATTATTCATATTGGTCATCGTCATTGGCGCTCGTCTTGTGCTCTCCACAAATGGGATTTTTACATTTGCCGCACATCGATTTTGTCATTCTTCTAATTTTTGATGGACAAAATGCACCATATTTCCTTTTCTTTGGCTCAGGTATCTACAGCTTCACCTTCTGTAGGAAACTCAGAATGTCCTTTAGGTAAAATATCACAAATTGTTTCCTTTATATTCGTCGGCAAAGTAGGTAATTGCTGCCTTATGTCAGCATCCATGAAGTCATCAAGCTATTGCTCAGTTTTTTCATAAAATTACGACGATTTGGGTTTTTTTCTTGCTTAGAAAGGACGTTATTACAATAAATAATGTATGCGTTTAATAACGCCATTTTCAACATACCATAAAACATGCCCATCGGCCATCTATTAGTTTTGCGGCTTCACGACTGCGAGGAAAACATTTGAAGTGAATCGTATGTCACTTTGATGTCGTAGGATGAACCTTGCAATCTTCTTCACACGATGACAGAAGCTAGACCATTTTACTTGGTTTCGGTTTATAGGAGTGCAAGTCAAAGGCCCATCATAACAGAACATGGATGTTCCGACACGCCTGGAACGCATATTTTTCAGCTCTTCTGGTATTTACCGTTTATTCGACCTTATAGTGCTAACTAAGGTCAAATTATATGGCAAGCTTAGCAAGTTCTTTGCTAAAGGAACTGACGTGAACTAGTTGTCGCAGGTCATATTTCTGTTACTACCATGAATAGATTTTGTAAGTTCCTTTACATGAAACTCCTCGGGAGGCAATCCGTTTGTTTGAGTGCATTTTCCCTAGATATGGAACTGCATCAATCATATATCGTGTGGCACTATTTTTATTCCGTATCTATTGGGTTTATTCGGAATGTATATATGTATCAGTATACATGTATCAGCAGCTCTAGTCTTAGTTGTGGTCGCAAAGTTTTGTCGTCCATACGCGAGCACCTTATCAGAAAATCGAATCTGTCCCTACTCATGGTAGCAATGTATTTGTTTCCTAAATACGAACAATCAAATAGTTCATCCGTGGTCAAGTGATTGTCTTTCAAAGCTGCTGTCAGTATCAATATGCTGATTAAAGCTCGAATTTCATCGCCAGATGTAGCTTTGAAGGATGCTTTTACATCAGGCCTTCGAATCTTCAGTTGAATTTCTGCGTTGGTCTTTTTTGTTATCTCCACCACAATGTCGTCGGTTATAAATACCTATATATTGAAGCATTCTAAAGGATCATAAAGGCTTCTATTCATTCGAGTGGGACCTCTTGTTGTTCGTATAATATTAGAAGCTGTCCTGTCCTGTCCTGTCACTTGTTCTGTCTTTAGTAGCCGTCCAACGATGATCGTTTTTGCCTCTAAGTGTTTCATTTTGCGGCATAACAATAGAATTCGGCATGCTGGACGAGGTACTTTGAGACACATTTTCAGTGTTTAAGATGCTTTCCGTTTCCACTAGTGGCGGAACATCTTCTATATCACTTTGTACGTCATCATCGAATAAATTATTTTCAGTTTCACAATTTGTTTTGGCCTCGACTCCAGTAATGCGTTTCGCCCCGATGTGGTGGGTGGGCTCATCAGTAGACGACCACCACATCTGTTCTAGACGCACTGTTTGCTCGATTTTCACCGAGACTATACTGATTTTCAATCAACAAGTGACTGTGAATCATACCTCAAGACGAATCTTTGGTTCAAAGACTATCGCCGAGAGGATTTGTTTTATGCCCAGGGCCTGGCTTGTCCATTTAATCAAACTACTTTCAATCATAAACATATTTATGAATTGAATAACGTTGGAGTGTACGATTGTCATCACAATTTGTGTTGGCCTCGACTCCAGTAATGCGTTTCGCCCCGATGTGGTGGGTGGGCTCATCAGTAGACGACCACCACATCTGTTCTAGACGCACTGTTTGCTCGATTTTCACCGAGACTATACTGATTTTCAATCAACAAGTGACTGTGAATCATACCTCAAGACGAATCTTTGGTTCAAAGACTATCGCCGAGAGGATTTGTTTTATGCCCAGGGCCTGGCTTGTCCATTTAATCAAACTACTTTCAATCATAAACATATTTATGAATTGAATAACGTTGGAGTGTACGATTGTCATCACAATTTGTGTTGGCCTCGACTCCAGTAATGCGTTTCGCCCCGATGTGGTGGGTGGGCTCATCAGTAGACGACCACCACATCTGTTCTAGACGCACTGTTTGCTCGATTTTCACCGAGACTATACTGATTTTCAATCAACAAGTGACTGTGAATCATACCTCAAGACGAATCTTTGGTTCAAAGACTATCGCCGAGAGGATTTGTTTTATGCCCAGGGCCTGGCTTGTCCATTTAATCAAACTACTTTCAATCATAAACATATTTATGAATTGAATAACGTTGGAGTGTACGATTGTCATCACAATTTGTGTTGGCCTCGACTCCAGTAATGCGTTTCGCCCCGATGTGGTGGGTGGGCTCATCAGTAGACGACCACCACATCTGTTCTAGACGCACTGTTTGCTCGATTTTCACCGAGACTATACTGATTTTCAATCAACAAGTGACTGTGAATCATACCTCAAGACGAATCTTTGGTTCAAAGACTATCGCCGAGAGGATTTGTTTTATGCCCAGGGCCTGGCTTGTCCATTTAATCAAACTACTTTCAATCATAAACATATTTATGAATTGAATAACGTTGGAGTGTACGATTGTCATCACAATTTGTGTTGGCCTCGACTCCAGTAATGCGTTTCGCCCCGATGTGGTGGGTGGGCTCATCAGTAGACGACCACCACATCTGTTCTAGACGCACTGTTTGCTCAGTTTCAGTTTCACTATCCGATCGCTCGATCTCTTCATCACTCTATTCTTGCAATAATTGGTTAATTTGTTCAATTTCTATACAGCCTCGTGACGCCATTTTATTGTAATAATAAAGCCTATGTAAAATCAAATAATACTATTGTAAAATATATACATAATCCTCACACAAAAGTAAAAAAAAAAGTAACGCGAAAGATACACTACGTCACTTCGACGTATAGGTACGATATTTTTCGGCAGGTATGTATGTATCTATAAAAGTTATGCACTTACCTTAGCGGCACGTGTGTCTCCTGCAAGCTCTTTTGGCCGACTCAGTTGGCAGGAGTGGGGAGTGCAGTGACGCCATATATGCACAAATGACATTGCGCGGTACTAATAAGCAGAAGTCACAATGGCAAAAATTTCCATATAAAATTGTCTATTGTGACTATCAAAATATTTAAGTTGAAGGTTAAAAATGATTATTGGTAAGGCCCATTGAATTTAAAAAATTGACTACGTCGATTCGACGTAGGTTATCTATCTAGGGTTAATAGCTTGTAAACTATTAGACTTTGGACATTCATTTGAAGTTCTTTATACATATACGTTTTTTTAAAGATTGGTGTAATCTTTTTTTGTTACACAGAGAGAAAACCACCACATAAAGTAGAAGAAAAACTATAAGATTTCTCTATGGTTTTCATCCAAGAAGAAAGTCATATCAAAACAATAGAGAAAATCTTATTGAAATCTTTATGAATATTCTATAAGAAAACCACATACTTTTAACAAGATATCTTATTCCATATTAATACGACGGCTTATTAAAACAATATGAAAACTTATTGAAAAGTATATGAAAATCTCTTCGCACCAATAGGAAAAACTTATTGAAAGTATATGTAAAACCGATTGGAAAAATATGGAAAACTTATTATCTTTTTAAAATATTTTATTTATTTATTATAATTTTTTTTTCTCATATTTTACATACACAATAAAGACAAAATTAACAATTTTTTCTGAAAAAAAGTAATAATAAAAGTATAATTATTATAAAAGAAGAAAACAAATACAAAGTTAATATTTTCTTATTTAATAAATTACTTACACTCCTCGATACGTAGACGCGCTTTTGACATGAAATCTGAAAACGAATGCGTTCGGCAAAGCAATACACCGTTTATATGCACTTTTATAAAATATGAGAATACTTTTAGTTCTAAGGGGAATTCTTATTGATTTAAGAATATTTCCTTATTACCGTTTAAAGACAAGCTCTTTTAATAAGTTCGTCTTCTCAAAACCGAATATTAACAAGGTTTTCATATAATTATTATACAATTTAATACTCCCATCCCACCCAAAATTAATGTGATATCTCTTTAAAATTTTAAAGAGAAGTCATATAGATTTGAGAAGATTTCCTTTTAAACGTTTATAAGCATAATTTTGTAATAAGCTTGACTTCTTAAATCCAAATAGTAATAAGGTTTTCATATTATTTTTATCATTTAATATGATTTGGCATGCAAAAATGATATGAAAAACTCTTAAAAAGATTAATAAGATTTTCTCCATTAAACCATTAAGATTTCTCTATGGAAAATTCATATTATTTACTCCTTTTAATAAGATTCCATGGTAAATCAGTGCAATAAGGCAATCTTATTGATTTTATGTAGTCTTTTTTCGCTCTGTGTACTATTTTCGCTCAAATTCCATCCATCCTATAGCCCTATAGAGCGTGCTTCAGTTTATCGAGAGAAGCAAGTCCAAATTTCCTGGCCCAAAAGCTCATGAAGTTTTGGATAGTCAATTTTTATAATTTTATCCAAACTCATTGGTACGTCGTCTTTTCTCAAGACTATCAAAAATACCTTGGCCTGTTATATGAATCTGTTCCTTCAAAAGAAATGGTAGTACATGTACAAGGGTGCGTGAACTTAGCACCCCAAAGTTTGAAAAGTATATATTTTTTTAGAGTTCTGGATAGCTGGACAAGAGTTCTAGAGTTCGTGATAAAAATTTTGAAAAGTTCTGTTCATTTAGTATTTTTTTTATTTTTTTTAATATGGGGTGCTAAGTTCACAATGCACCCCATTTACAAAAATTTTGAATTTTTCTTTTTTTTTTGTATAGAATTAACATAGTTCTGGAGTTCCTGATAGTTAAAAAAAAAAACCCCAAATTATAGCAAAACAAAATTTTTCCAAAATAAGCCAGCACCCCATTTTGATAAAAGTAATTTTTTTTTACAAAATTCATGCACTACACCAAGAGTTCTGGAGTTCCCTAAACACGAATTTTTAAACCCAACCCAAGAAATATGTAGAAAAATTTAAATTTGTATTTTTAGATATGAGTGAGTTTATTTCCAATTAGCTATTTCACCCATAAAGAAAAAAATTGCAATTTTTCTATTGGCTCTAACTTTTCTGTATTTGGGTTCAGAAAATGATTTCGTAAGGATATTTTGTAGAGTTTCTTGGGCACTTTCCAGAACTCTAATCAGAACTCTTCGGAACCCAGAAAAAAAAAATAATTTTTTTTGGGTAAATTTTGCAACTTTTGCTTCTAACTTTTTTGGATTTGGATTTAGACGATTTTGTTATATGAGAGTATTGTAGAGTTTTTGGAGCACTTTTCAGAACTGTAACCAGAACTCATGAGAACTCACTGGAACTTCATTTTGAAATTTTTTAATGTTGTCTAACTTTTTTGTGCTTGGGTTTAGAAGATTATTTTATAATGATTTTTTGTTGAGTTTCAAAAGTACTTTCCAGAACTCTAATCAGAACTCTTCGGAACTCAAAAAAAAAAAAAAAAAAAATTGTCAATTGGCTGTAACTTTTCTGTGTTTGGGTTTAGAAGATTATTTTATAAGGGTTTTTTGTTGAGTTTCTTGAGCACTTTCCAGAACTCTTCGGAACTCCGAAAAAAATTTTTCGCAATTTTTGAAAATTTCACTGTTGTATAACTTTTTTGTTTTTGTTCCAAAAAAAATTCTTGTTTAGGGAACTCCAGAACTCTTGGTGTAGTGCATGAATTTTGTAAAAAAAATTTACTTTTGTCAAAATGGGGTGCTGGCTTATTTTGGAAAAACATTTTTTTTTTTTGCTGTAATTTGGTTTTTTTGTTTTTTTTTAACTATCAGGAACTCCAGAACTATGTTAATATTATAAAAAAAAAAGAAAAATTGAAAATTTTTGTAAATGGGGTGCATCGTGAACTTAGCACCGCATATTACAAAAAAAAAAAAAAAAAAAAAATACTAAATGAACAGAACTTTTCAAAATTTTTATCAGGAACTCTAGAACTCTTGTCCAGCTATCCAGAACTCTAAAAAAATATATACTTTTCAAACTTTGGGGTGCTAAGTTCAAGCACCCCATGTACAAGATACACGCCTGGTAGATACAAGTTTTTGTCATCTCAGTTGTTTTAGTAACAAGCTCGCTCTCATCGTGAGTAGTGACCACCGTGCCTTTTTAAAACAAGCGTAGGCTACACAACACATCCAAAAGCATTGAGAGTATCGTGCCTTTCCGCGAATCAGTTTCTCGCATAACTGCATAAAATTAATGACAACAGCGATTTACCAACTATAAACATCTTGTAGCAGTCTATAAGTAGCTTCAAGAATGTTCCCTTCCCAATGAAAGAAAAACATAACAAACAAATGAAACAGAAAAATGCCATCCCTATCCCAACTTCCAGACCCATATATAGAGCTAAGACTTCCGTTTCTGTGTTACTATAGTTCAGACAACTCGAATGGGTCCCTTTTTCGGTCTGCTTCCTCTGCTATCATCAAATACAATCAACAATATCCATTTTGAATTACGATCTAATTAAATACAATTCTTTAAGACTGAGTTAATTAAATATCTACGTCACAAGTAGAACTACCAACCTGTTTTGATTTGGGTTTTTGTTCACATTCAGTGCCCAAGCACGACGACGACAAACACAAGCCATCACCGAAAGTGAAATACGGGAGAAACAGGAGACAAAAAAAAAACCTGAATAGAGAATCACAGACCAAAGATACACACATAATCCTTTGATTGCACCTTGTGTTATCTACATGTAGTTAGATGTCAAGGTGCCACCATTAGAAGACACTATGAAGTCGAATGTAATTAAGGCACTCGTAGGGTGCTGATGCGCAGTCTGAAATCAGGTTGTAGATACAGTTGACAAAAAGGGAAGAACCTCGTTAAACATTAGTGAGGAGGACAAATCCGCTAAGACCGAAGAAGAGTTTTTTTTTGTTACTTAATTGAATTTGTTCGGTTCTATTTTTTCTCTCTCTCTCTCTGTGTCCTTGTTAGTGACAATTCAGTTATTAATTGAGTCACTTTGCTGGTTTAAAATTGGAATTTCTAATTTCGAAACTAAGTGGACATTCAATTTTGTCCATTTGTTCACATTACGGACATCAGGACATACCATCGCATGGTTTTGGGGTAATTACAATTGGTTGATCGGAAATTGCTTTGGTTTGGTTTATAAAAAAAAAAACAAATTTTATAATAATTGGACGTGTATCTATAGATAGATAGAACTCAACTTTAGGTATACATAATAAAGTCAAACACGAAATTTTGAGCAAACATTGTCCTCGATTAAATTAAAATTTAGTTCGCGGTCAGTGTGGTTAATTTCGCGTATATCTACTCCCATAACATTTTATTGTGAATTTGTCCATTGGGGATGATAACATTTTGTGAATATAATAGCAGTTCCATTTAGCTGACCAAAATCCAATTAATATGAACTTTGTCTTTATTTATATTGCGACAAAATTTGTATATATTTGAAATTTGAGCTGACAAAAATATTTTCGAAGCGTCAACATCTACTGGTCTGGTTCATTGAAATGAGGTAGTGTAAACAATGCAGTCGAATCAATTTATGGAGCCCTCGTTATCATTGATGCCGTAAACAGGAGTCAAAGCTGTGGACGTGCACTCAAATAATTGGCATGTTTCTAAAGGTGCTAGTACATGGCATGTAGTAAGCCACATACGTGTATGTAGCACTGACGTCATTTTTACGTCAGCGAATGGTCCCAATGGCTACACGCTACATGTACATGCTGTGCACAAGCTCTCTTTGTGCACTCTCTGTTGACGTCAGATTGTCATACATACGTATGTGGCTTGCTACATGCCATGTACTAGCACCTTAAGGACCATTTGATTGCTATACCAAATGATTGTAGGCATGTGTCCGCACAAGCGCTCTACCTCATTAGGTAAATTTACAAGTGATTGCATAAGGAACGTTTCAATAAATATGGAGGACTGAATGATTTTGTAGGTATAGGGTATAGAACGCTGAGCGATAAGCCATAAGCTATATAGGCCTAGGCAACATCAGTTCTGACACCCAGTGAGGAGAACTTAAATCACAGGAATTCGAACTTGCTTTTCTAGCTTTTCTGAAAAGTTGTGACAGTGATTGCTATAAGTGAAGAGAATCATCCGCGAAAGATTGGATGTGGATTTGTTACATGCGACAGACCTAGGAGAAAAGTCTTAACTTTTCAGCGCCTTGGTGAACTTCTAATGACAAACTGTTTCAAATAAAAGCAGAATAAATGGCAATTTATATAAGCTCCTGGAACAAAGCTTTTTCAAGACAGTTATACTCTCGAATGTTTGTCAGACTTATCGCAAAAAAACTATATATCCGATTCTTTTCCGTTGGCGTAGGTATCCCTTAACCAGTCGAGAAGTACTTTGACGCCTTCATCAAGAACTGCCGAAGGGTTGGCCACTTTTAACCGAATCTCAAAATATCGAAAAAAAATCTCGAAACCATAAAATCTCGAAAATACCTGAAAATGATTGGTGTTAAAAATCGCCGCGATTATAATCGAAAATATCGAAAACAAAATCTCGAAAAAAAAATCTCGAAATGTCGAAAAAAAATCTCGAAAATACCTGAAAATGACTGGTATTAAAAATGTAACATAGAAGAGATTGTAGTAGGGGAAGTTGACTTAATAAAATCTCATCGATTATCTGAGTTACACTTAACCGTCCAAAGGTTCCTTGGAGCCTATCACAAACAGTCCTTAATTTGTACTTTTAGTTAAACTAAGGGAATTACAGTCCTTTTAAAGTCGACAAAATAATATTTTAAGGGATTTGAAAGCGATTTCACCAAAATAACATTTTTCTTTGCAAAATCTCGAAAATGTTCGACATTTTTCAGAAAAAATTTTTTTTTTCGAGATTTGGGTACATTTTGTGCTTTCGAGATTTCCAAAATTCTCGATATTTTTTTTCGACATTTGGTCAATTCGAAATTTTTTGGCGGTGAAAAGTGGTGTTCCCATTGCCGAAGTCTAATTGTATCGATGTTAAGAGCCTATCATGAGACACCAAAACTGATGATTTCCCAAATGACCACCTCCACGAAACGCTTGGTTTGACGTCTGGCTGGTATACAGAGCGGCGCTGTCGAAAACGCCGAGGTCAGGAGACCAGAAACATATACGGAAGTCTCTTGTCTTCTTATGTAGTTTGTTTTGGGGAAGTTTTGACGAAAGGTTTTAAGGTGCCAAATCTTCAAGCTCGTAAGAAGTAGGTACATATAACTTCCAAAATCACGAAAATGGAGGAACAAAGGAAGAGATAGATATTGCATTTTATATAGTAGTACCATGTTTTGTTTTATAGGGACTCTATAGCCTTTTGGCAAAGCGCATTAAAAAGAAATCAACTTCAATGAGTGTAGAGTTACTCATAAATCATTTCCGAGATCTCTTGTTTTCAGACGCTTTAAGTAACTTATTTCTTTTGCTTTGCCTCAAGAGTAGGTATACCTATTAATGAATTGGACTCCACTATAATCAGGGCCAGACGGAATTAAAGAAGATGCTTACGACTGCGTCGGTGATTTCCTGAATACATTTTAGAACTCTTCTATATAATTTTGCGCTATGAATCTTTCCCATGACATTTCAAAACCTCGCACATATCGTCCCCTTTCTGCATTAAGCACGTATCTACAAAACATCTATTCTTCAGGAATAAATAAACGCATGTATCGGTAAAATCTTTCTATTATTTATAATTTGACAGTTTGACTAACCTGGAGGTCAATATGATGTCAGCCTGTCAAAAATTGACATGATTTTTGACATGTGTATTGTGTTCGATTAAGGGAAGCTATTCTTTTTTTTAATTCGTGAAGAATGAATGTTTTGTAGATACGTGCTTAACGCAGAAAGGGAACGATATGCGCCATCTTCAAAAAATAAGATCATTCTCTGTCCGAAAACTATAGGGACATCTCAATGCTCATCTCGCTAAAAAATCTGTCTACCCAAGAACTTTGCCATAGGTTAGTCAAATGAGTGGAACAGAAAAGCGTTCTCTTCATTTTAAACAGGTTAGTTTTCGAGAGAATTTGTCGACACTGGATCCGGTTTTTACACTAAATAAAACAAATATTTGGCGCAACAGGTCCGCAGAGGCATCCTTATAGCCTAGCTTCTCACATCTACTAGCATCTTCTTGCAACTAAGTCTACAGCGTCAAAATTAAATCATTCACTTGAACTATAGAATCTGGTGTTCCACAAGGGTGTGCTTTGAGCCCTTTAGCCTTCTCTCCTTTTATAGATGATATGTGCGACAGAATCCCCAGGTGACATTAAGTTGTAATGTGTAGATATAAGAGTTCCTATAGGGCTGCAGGCGGATCATCTTATTGTCATCCTCTCTGACAAGTGACAATCCCACTCTCCAGGGATTTTTAATCTTCCACAATTTATTCCTAGAATGATGTAGAATAAGGTTTACTGTACATCAGCAAAGTTATGTTAGGATCAAAAATAAAATGTCCTGTCAAAGCTCTTAGATGTAAGTTAACTATACCCAATCGCCTGTTAAAGACTGACGATGAAGTACGAGTTATCTATTGAGAACAGTGCGTTTGAATGAAGGATATTCTAGAAATAATTGCTTAGCTGTTCCTGACAGCAATCTCTTTAAACTTTCTTTAGATTAAAATTGATACAAGCTGTGTAAAACCTACACTTTATTTAGAACAATGTTTGTATCTTCACATAAATAAAAAATAAAGAATATTATATCTATCTATCTTTCTAACTATAATATTCACATGGAGACGGAGAAACCGGTCACCTGTACATTCCCAGGACTATCTGTCCTAGCATCAAGAGAAAATAATAAATTTAATAAACTATACCTACTCTTGAAATAGTTAAAAATTTGCATCCGATTTAAGTTTCTCTTTGGAATAAAATACACTTATAACTTCTATGATGTATCGCACACGTATTCAATTTAAATTTTCAATTCCCCACAAGACACATTTCCCAATTCAAATTTAAACAATTCCCAGCCTAGATACGGGAGGGGTCTACAAAAGGCAAAGTATAGTTACGCTCTCATCATATAGTCCTCGACTATAACCACCCAAAACATTTTGCGGTATGTTCAATATTTGTTCGTGTGCGTTATTGTAAAGCATGTGCCTGCCTGCTTTATCCCCAAAGGCGTTGCAAAATTCCTGGTAAACATTTGTGTGCGAAGAATGTTTTCGGCATTTTCTGAAAACAACACTCAAAACCTCAAAACATGAAAGCAATCCGTCGGTTGCCGGCTGTATATACGACTAGGGACTAATTTTTAATGCATTCGCTTCTGGGTGCGGTATTGAATTAACATTTGATTTGCAAATGCCCATAAGAATATGGAATGGGACTAGACAGGACGAACGTTACTATTATCCTTTAATCGACTAATAATATTCAATTGGCTGTTTGAATGTGAGCAGCATATCTCTCTGCTGTTGGCAAATATTTGCCAATATGCTAGCTCGCATAAAATTGTACTAATTCGCATTCGGCTCCCGGTTGTTGGAGAAGGATTACTACAAGCATTATGAGACAACAAAATTGTTTATTTTCAATTGAGTCTCCAGTCGTATTTTAAGGACTTAAGCTCAATTCAAATATAAATAAATAGTCCTATGGGTGCCAGTGTTTAAGTGAATAGGGTTTGATAATAGTAATGTTCGTGATGGTGCAAACAATTGCCGTATCACTTCCGTTTAGGGGTTCTTGTTGTTTATCTTTTGAATAAGATTATAAGGTTTATATTCTGTTGCTATTCTTCACGAGCAATAAATATATTCGGGGGCGGACCTGGGCATCATTGTATAATGTACCTTACCTCACTTGTCAATTCGGCATCCCGAATCATAGCTAAAGAAGTCACCAGTTGCCAAATTACTTACGAGTTAGTTCAAACTGTGTGGTGAGGTTTGGGGACCAGGAGCTTTTCCTAAAGTGACTGCCTAGGACCGTTATACGTGGTGTAGAGCCATGCCCTGCACGAAGTGCCTCTGCTTTTGACAAAATATAACCCTTACTCGTGGGTCCAAGGTAGATAATTTAAACAAAACTATAAACAAAGGGCGCAGTGTTTAGTGTGCTGGACTACTGTGCGAGGGATCCCAGGTTCGATCCTCGGAAAACACAAATTAGATCTTAAGGTTTTTTTCTACTGCGCCACCTCTTGCGAACGTCTGACAAACATCCGAGAGTATGACTGTCCTGAAAAAGCCTCTCACCACCTATTTATGTATTTTATTTATTTTTAACAAACAAGTCCCTTTGAGAGTAAACGAATCGGGCATCAAGGACTTCGAAAAAACCGATTAATAAAAATTACGGAGGAGGAAGAAAATCTCTTACTCCAAGAAGAGTCAACAAGTAGGGCTGTTCAGTTGGGGGAAGCGAGGGAACGGTTGACCTCAGACTTAAAAAGCTTTTTCTTGAGGATGATGACACTCGTTCCACCGCCAGCTACACCAACTTCTCCATATCGTCTACAGCTTCGATCAGAAAAAATGTTGTCAACTGTAAAATGACAATAAACAAGCTACAGAAAAGTCAACAACTTAAGTTGCTAGAATGTCAGTCTTTAGAATGTGATGAGCTTGTGCTAACACCCTACCGAAAGCTGACTTCCCTGAAACTTCGAGGGAGCTCTTATGCAACCAGCAATGCCTGTGATATGCCTTAGCCTGTTCTGTTCTGTTTCATCTGACCCCGCAAAAAAAAAAGACAAAGTGGACAAGACTGTTTCACCGGGAGAGGCAAACAACTGTTAATGATAAGCCAAGTAAGCCAAATGACACTGAATGTCTGGATCTAACCGAAGCCTCAGTTGTCACCGCGGCGAACTCCAGTAGAGTAGTAGAACAGACTGATCCAGGCTTTCTGATAGCAAGCAAAGGTTCTGACAATCGCGGCACCGGTACAGATGATGTCATTGTTGATGGCAATACCGCCAACAATTTCATTGACAGCCAGACTGCTCTAAAAGCCGTCTCTGGTATTGAAATACTTACAGTCCAAGCTAGTTCACCGTTGCCACGAAGAGCTCAAAGTTCCCTGCTCGCAGCACACCACGAATCTCTGCTGGGTCTTTGGACATAGTGACATAGTCGGCAATGAGAGGGCTGATGAACTGGCAAGAAAGTGGTCTGCAATGGATCAGGATCGAGCACTACAGTCGATCATGCCACCACTCTGTAACCTTAGAGAACGAGTGGAAAATAAGATAAGTATAAAAACCAAGTACAGGTGGAAAGGACTATCTACCTATCTACTACAGTGGCCGAACTATCAAACTTCTATACAGTTTGACAGGTCATCGCTGTCTTGTAGGGGTTCTAACGGGTCACAACTTCCTAAGAAACCATACAATGGAACTTATGTGATTTTTTATTGGGCATATCAGATTATTATTTCAGATCACAGATTTTTCGTGACACATGGAACATGAAAGCAGATTGATCTGTTTTTGTAAATGTATTAGTGCGTCATTTGGCAGTACATCAGCTGTGTTTGTCGATGGAGACATACGAACTTTCGTATTGATAATCATATCGACGAATAAATCCACAGATGACGAGGAAGAAGAATAAAATGACGAAGATGATAGCAATTGCTCCAAATTGAAGTCCATGTCCATTATTTACGTTTTTGTTCTGAGCTCTTCCAACCCGTTAACCTAACCTAGTTCAAACTGTGTCATCTTTAGGTAAAGTTTTCCTCTACTGATCAAAAATTGCCCAGGACTGGATCCGCTCTACCTACCTTTCCATCATAGCTGATCCATTTTAACCATCGAAAGCTGTATAGATTTCAGATCTCTTCACTCTTGTTCCTTCTTCAAACTTTACATGAATCATTAACATCCCGAAAGTACTACAGTTCCTCATGAGAAGTTCATATTTATACTCAATAGCGTTCTTAGCCCATAGAAACAGCTCGATCTCAGAGCTAATGCCTTTGCTGGCTTTTACCCCATAATATCGGTCATATAAGGTTGCTGGCGATCTTCGTTTGACGCTCACAAATTTTTGCAGAGCGAATCTTGAAGATATCGAAGAACCTCAATTCTTTAGGAACGGACAACCTTGTTGATATCACATTCGTCAGGCATGCTTTCATTCCACCTGAGTTTGTAGATGAGTTGATTCATTAGATTAGATTAGATTAGATTTTATTTCATAGAAAACTTACACTTTAAGACAGAAGAGTCTTATAAACTAGTGAAGATTACAATTATTTAAATTACACTTTTGAACAAGCTAAAGAATAAACGTATTTAAGAGAAGAAAAAAATAAAATAAAGAGAGAAAAGGGTGAGCTAATAAAAAAGAAAAAGAATTTTACAGTTAACCTTAATCATACAACTCCATTAAGTTTGATACAAGATACAAAAAATACTAGTCGAAATTGTTAAGGAAAAAAGACCTAAGCTCAGTCTGGAACTGCCGAGCAGCGTTGTTCCGCAGACATTTTGGAGTTGAGCCATTCTCCGAGCCATTTCACATAAGTTTGAGCCACTTTATTTAAGAGAAAGGGGGGGGGGGTGCTTTACTTGTTGAGATTTCTTTCAATTTTTTTTTTGTTTGGTAGTTCGCTGGAAGGCAAAATCATCGAAAAACATAGCAGAACTATTAGGCGATTATGGGATGCTTCTGGAAGAGTGGGGGAACTTAAACCGATCTAAAAAAAAACTCCAGAAGTCGTTCGACTAATATCTAGGCAATTAATTTTTTTGAGTCATTTTAAAAAATTGAGAAGATAAATATATATTTTGATTGATCTATAAATTTTGATTGAAAATATTACCTACTTTCTTGGTCTTAGCTAACTCTTATAGATCAAGAGGTCCTTAATATCCTGATTACATTGTCAGTATTTAGAAGTTCTGTTATTTCTAAGTTAACATGGTTAAGAAGTCTACTTCTGTGCCCGTGGAAATGTTTTCCTTGTCAGCAATGTAAACCGCTAAAGTACTCTTTCAAATAAGCAGTCCGAAGCTTGAAAAAGGAAACACACAAATAGATAGAAGCGTACTTCTAGCATAAGGTAACTTCAAGTATCATCTAAAGACGATGAGATTTCTGGAGAATGAAGCTTGCAGGCCATACCTCCAGAAGACGTGGAAATCGCTTCATATATTCCGCTACAAGAGTAAGACTATTGGGCTCAGAATGGTCTAGTCTCTAGTCTACCAGAGAATCAACCCTCAAACAGATGCTGGCTCTAATACGGGGAGGTACAGCCATAATCCATGACACCACTCTGAAGGATATAGACAAACGAAACAAATATGCCTGATGTCTGTCAGAGATCTTTTTGTTACCTATACTTAGATGGCGCTACAGTCCGGGCTACAGTCCGGGGTACAACTGTCCCTCCGGGTTGGAATCAAAGACTCTTCGGGTCAGAGACATGACTCTGTATAGTTCGTCTCTAATGGGAAACATTTCCATACATTATTCCCGATAGGAATTTGAAATTGAATCGCTTTAACCAGCGATTGTTTTGTGACGGGGTTCAGTTGAGTAAATTTAATTTTTTTAACATTCGTTTTTTTTTTAAGAACGAAGTTTAAGTCTTAAGAAAAATGTGAGCCATTTCTCCTTGGCTCGGAGCATTGAGCCAAAGTTGAAATACTTGAGCCAAATTACCCAATTGGGTACTTCAGCACAACGCTGCTGCCGAGTGCCGCCTGCCCTTCGAGCATGCCGTGGCAAGGAGTTCCATCAGCGGATGGAGTTTACAAAAAACTGACGTTCGCTCCTTCCTAATAAAATCCTCAAGCTTTAAAAGTCTTCACGGCTAGGCTGTCAACTACAACAACTTTTGGGCATATGTTGAGAAAGTGTTACCCTCATTTGGTTTTAGACGGGTAGACGGAATTCTCGTCTATCGTCGTCAATGTTGAATGGCTCCTATAATAACTCAGCGGGTTATTGGTCATTTACCTGCTGATTGTACCAAATTCTAACCACCTACTGGCTGGCTCTTCGGGCTTTTTAGATTTGACATGTTCTTATTAAATTTTCTTAAAGCTTTTAAACCTTAGGTATTCCTTACTTCAAACCTCTCTATCGACTCTCTTTTTGATTTCAATACCTTTTCTTCGGAGATGCTTGTGCTCTTCTTTTTCCTCTATACCCAAAGTTGTCATGAAGAGGTTTTGTCATGGATCTGATAGGCCTTGGTGGAGTCTTCTGACATTTATACCCCTTCTTTCGTTGCATAAGCTCATATTACCATTCGTCATCCAATTTTTTTTTTTTTTTGTTTGGTGGTCACCTGGTGAATTCAATCAGACAGGAGGTTGGCTGATGACTGCCTGGTCAATGCTATCAATGTATTTGAATTTGGCGGTACTATTCTTAAGAAGTTGATGCATACTGGGTAGATAAAAAGATTTGGCAGTTCGACGTCGAACTTTCTTACTACTTACACCCCCAAAGCTTAACTAAAAGCCTAATATTATAGAACATCGGGTACAGAAAGCATGTGCCTCCTTTCACGCCACACACAGCAAAGTTTTTGTCAGAAGGTTGCGGTGATGTATGCCAGCCATGGTTGGTTCCATCCTCACCTGCGGATACCTAGTATAAGGTGGCCCCCATAGTCATACATAACAGTGCAAGACTAAACTTTCCGGAACATTGAAACTAGCTTCCTGTTTATAAGTTAAACAAATTTTAGTACAGACTTAGGACCTATAAGCAATCATCTCGCGGGTCTTTACTTTCCTAGGAGTGGTTTTTCAATCACAAAGGAAAAGTTTTTAAATAGCGTTGCTCTCCTATAGTACCTACAAATAGGATGAACGACTTAATTAACAAAACCTCTTCTGGGAGTGTCAAAATTATAGCAATCAGCAGAGGCCAGTTAGATGTGGTGTAGTGAAAAAAAAAAAACCTTAAATCCTGCACACTAATCACTTAGCTAATGCGCCAAATACTGTACTATTCATATATAGCTACTGCAACAGCAGCCACTTTGATTTTATGGCTTTTAACTCACGTACCACATACTTATATGTGTCCTTTTGTATTCTTCTTATTCTCGTCTTAAGCCATCAGCAAGAAAAACCTATTAACCCAAAGCACTTAAAACCCTGCACAAGCAGAATATCATAGACGTATTGACACCTTTAAAGCTAAAAGTGTAAATACCTACATAAGGTATCTAAGAGGTGCTATAAATCGGGACTTTGATGGGATTTCCAATATCCTCTGCGAATCCCAAAAGTATTTCGTTTACGATCTACCGATTCCAAAGTTATATACTGCACACTCTTTCACAGGTGTGAATCTTTGCGTGCACTTCTGCTAATGGCATTTCGGTAATGATGGGTTGGAAAATTGGATATTTTATGAGACTGGCATATAAAGGCCATCATGATGAACCATCTATCTGTAGGTATTCAAATTTTCTTCTTCAACATGGAAGTGCTTGCCGCTTGGATACATCTTTATTATAGATGCTGCTTTATGAGTTTCTGCTTATTGCCACTATAAATGCATTTGCTCCTTTTATTTCGGAACGGTTCAGTAAATCAGTAGCCATAAACAATGAAAATAGGTATCAAAAACAGACCATATTCACTTGAAGCAGATTTTACTTTTAGTTCAAGTAGCTGTCAGAGTATCAAGACCACATCAATACCCAAGAAGCAGAAAGTTTCGATTACTTGTCTTATCGGCGATAAAAATCGACTTCCATTCCAATTTACATCCCGATCCCAGTAGCCTATTTTTAAATTGCAAAACTTTTGCAATTTCCCACTCGTCCGCTGAGTTTTTGAAGTAGGTATATGCCGAACGCTGCCTGCCAACATCAGGTGGATGTAATCAAAGAAGTTGACTTAGACTTGGCTCTATATGAAAATGCCGATAGTATCGATTACTAGGCTATTATCCTTTTTTCCCCCATTATACTGATTTATTAGATCACAGTTTAAGTGGCCTAACAAACATTAAATAAACAATTTTCAATAGAATTCAATCAGAGAATCAAACAGAGAAACTCTCTGAAACAACACGTGTGAGATATTGCAAGGTTATGTCATTAATTCTGCACATAAACTCATATTATTGGAAAAGGATGATAATCCGAAGTCCTTTCCAAATTGGCATTAGCCTCACCACTCACGCATAAATATGAAGTATGTAGTGTGCAAAGCATATACGTTTCATTTATGTTTTGGAAGTTTGAGTTTATAAGGAGTCGAAAACGTGATGAAATTAAAAAAAAAAATCTTAAATCTTTTTATTTATTATTATTTGATATTTTGAAGAACATGAGTTTTGTTTTCTCGCTAATTATCAGTTTATGTTCCGTAAACCATAGTCTTAAGGTTTCTAGATCTTCCGAGATCTTTGCAATACATTCGTATCCCGTATCAAACTGGTATGTAAAGGCTATATCATCTGCAAATGCAGTTGATGCTCCATTTAAACTCAGTTCAAAAAGTGAGTTAATATAAACTAAAAACAGCACAGGACCAAGAACTGAACCCTGTGGTACACCATTTTTTAAAACACGAGAGTCACTAAAACTGCCATTTACGTTAACTTTTTGTTTTCTATCTTTGAGATAAGATGCAAACCGCTTGTGGATTACTCCTCTAAAACCAGCATTGAATCATTTTTTTAGGAGCAAGTCATGATCAACCATGTCAAACGCTTTTGTCATGTCAACAAAAAGAGCCATGGTAGATTTGCTACAGTTAATACCTTCATACAACTGGCTACAAACTCTTAGGATAGCATCCTCGGTTGACATTCCTCTTCTGAAACCAAACTGATTACTACTAAAAAACTGAATTCTGTCTAAAAACGACAATATGCGTGATTTGATAAGTTTTTCAAAAATCTTCGAAAACGATGGTAGTAGGGAAATGGGTCTGTAGTTGGACATATTTTTCTTATTACCTTTTTTAAAAAGTGGTATAACTTCAGCGACTTTTAGCTGTTGTGGGAAACAACTATTTTGAACACTTAGATTGAACAAGTAACATAAAACGTCCGCCACATAACATAACATAACCACATAATTGTGGTTCTTAAAGAACAATTGCAGTCTGTTGAAATCTCTACAGATGGTTTTAGTTTTTCTGAAATTTCAATTCTCACCAATGGAATATTTTAGTGAACTAAGTTGAGATTTAGTTTTAAGTCAGGAAAAAAAAGATTTCAGCTAATCTCGAATGATGCTTGTCATTATCCAAAGTAAATATTTTTATAAAAAAACAAATTTAGAAAACAAATAAAACCAATTTTTATTTTTAAAAACGATTTAATTCATAGGTTAACTGTTGTACAACGTTGACAAGGCTCCAAAGTTGTGTCGTTTACGGCAAAGTCGATACTCAATCGTGGCCAGATGAGATAGGACAAAAATGGTTTCAGAAATGGAAAGAGCATCCTCAAAAACCTACTATTGCATACCTAACTTAAAAACGTCAAAATGGCGTTTACGTCAAACCAATTCTGGGCGACGATTTGTGCGCCACAATGTAGAAGCCAACTGTCTGTTTGTAACTCATGATCCGAATCAATATAAGTTACTTAGGGAGCGGATGGGAAACACCCCCAGTAATCGCGCCGAAAACAAATCAAAAAGCACTCCGAAATCCGCAAAAAGAAACTCGTCAAGACAACGCAAATTTGACTTAAAAATGCCCCAAAAAGCACCAACAAATTTTCAGAAAATTCAGAAAATCGGCCGAAAGTATTACCACAAAAAAAAATTAGAAAAAAACCTGTAAAACGCTCCAAAAACGCAAAGTCTTAACACAAAATTAAATCTGTCTCTACTAATGGCAGCAATGTACATATCTGTTTGCTGAATACGAACAGTATTCATATATTCCACCGGTGGTCAAGTGATTTTCTTTCAAATCTGCTGTCAGTGTCAATATTCCGATTTTTATCGCCAAAAATTCTGGGAGTTTAAAACGTTTGCATCGGGTGAAGCAAGCCATTTAGGGTCTAAGGGGGTATTTGTAAACGATTTTGCATTTTCGTTTTTTTCTAAATTTATAGTATTTCATCCAGCTTAGCTATGCGATATGGGAAATTGGTGTTGATTGTTGATTGAATTTACACTTAAATTCTCTCATCTGTTAGAAAAAAATAATTGTAAGTGTGTAAGTTTATTAGTTTTTGTAAAAATTCGTGTTTACATTTGCCCCCGCCTTTTTTTAGTAAAAAGAGAAAAATGGGGTAAATGAAAACAAGGAACTCAGCCTCTTAAGGCTGTAGAATAATAACATTTGGAGTAAAAGTGAACTAAATCAAAATGAAAACATTTGATGAAGAAAAGGAATGGAATATACAATGTTCACAATTACCTAAAACAAAATTGAATAAGGAACAACATTTAGAGTTAGTTGTTTAAAAAGAATCCCAGTGGATTTAAATCCTGATACAATGTTTGCAGACGTAAGATTATTTTCCCAAATCGGTTTCAGAAGTGAAGAAAAAAAAAACTTCCTTGTCCCATCATCTTTTTGCCATAATTGACAAGAGATTTGTCCCACGCTGTTTTAACTGGACCAAAAACACATTTGTCGAGCGGTTGTAATTTATCGGTTAAATGACTTGGGAAACGAATGAGTTGAATATTATTTCTAAGAGCTTCTTCAACGATCCTAACACTGATATGGCTAGAGTGACCATCGTAGAGAAGAACAGCAGTTTGGTCCGAGTTGCATTTTTTAATGCGATCTTTTTGGACGTGAGGAATGAGTCCGTTTGTAATCCAATGATAAAATTGAGGCTCTTCCATCCAACCTTCCTTCGAAGCAGCATAAAGAGTTCCTGTGAAGCAATCTACTGAAGTCCATGGTCCATCGTGCCTGAACAGCGCCGCCTTTGAAAACAATTAGTGGTGGTAGCTTATCTCCACTAGCAGATACACAAGCCAAGACGGTTGTTCACTCTCTGCCAGAACCACCAGAAACACGGCTTAAGGGTACACCTTTTTCTCCGATGGCTCTCAAGCGACTTGGATCACTGCCGAAGCCACTTTCATCCGCGTTCAAAATAAAAGCTGCCTTGTCGGGGCTTAGCAAATTAAAATCATCGTAAACTTTGGTAAGTTTTTCATAGAAGTCAAAAATTATGACAGCTTTTCTAGCATCTTGACGCGCTTTTTGCAAGTGTTCTGGTTTTTTCAGTGAGAGATTTGGATGTCTTGACATAAAACTACGGTAACAGTCATCTCCTGGCTTCCCACTATTGAAAGGGGTAGCCAAGTTCTTTGCTTTCACGTAGGTACCCACTAAATTAAGGAGATCCTCCTTATCGCAAGGGTAACCAGCCCGAGATCTTGAAATTAGGCATTTGGCGATTGTGTCTTCCACATTTGACGACAGTGCAGGCTTTCTTCCTCGTGATACAATGGCAAGAGTATTTTTCCTACCACCAATTCGATTAAAAATGACTGACTTTGGGACCCCGTATGTTTCTTCGGCTTGTCGGTATGTCTTATTTTTGTTGTTGACGTCTTCCACTGCATGTAAGATATCTTCTGATGTATAAAATGGAGGTGTCGTTTTACGTTTATAAATACGTGGCATCTTTTTGAATAAAAATTATATTAGATCAACGCTAAGTTAATTTAAAACGCGTGTTTACAATTACCCCAAAGTGTTTACCCCATTTCGGTGTTCACATTTACCCATGATTCTATAAATATATGGATCAATAAATTGTTGCTAACAGTATCCTACCTCAAGAATGTGAACAATTTACAGAGGATTGTTTGTATCTATACTCGTAGGTACAACAAGCTCACCAAAGTCCACACCACAACTAGTTTTGGAAACGTTTTTGTAAGTCACTGGCGGATTATGTATGACAAACTATAAATCATGACTTTGACAAGACATTTATTTGACTGTATACTACTTGGCGAGCAGGAGGAGCAGGACTAATATCTATACGCAGTTATGAAAGCGGCTTAAGCAATATCGAAAGTACATCATTCCTTTCGGCACTGAAAGCAGTAAACCATTAAATAGTGTGCATGTAGATGTGGAAGGGAACAAGACAACAGAAAAGCTGACTATATGCCACCCTGAACATTAAAAATTCCTATTTCGCCCAGTAGGCCACCTCATTTGCTTGAATAAATTTGGTCTGAGAGCCTCAAAGCTCAAACATTTTCTATGGAAAAACTCTTCAATAACATTTCAACTGAAGAAGTTATTAAATCTTATAAAGATTAGTACACGATTTTCCTCCCCATCACCACCAAAACGCTTGGTAAACATTCATTAGTGGATTATCCTGATTTATTGAACCCACCACCTAATACATTAATCACAAAGTTTTGTACCCCAACTTCCCACATAGATTTCCATTTGAAAATCCGCTCTATGGTCATATGGTTAAACGGAGAAAAACCTCAAAGCAAATCTCCGATAATTTACGACCTCCAGGGATAAATGTCTTCTAAGTGTGAATAACGTGTTTTATTAGCACATCCTGACCGAATCGTATATCTTCCGCCATAATTCCCATGATTTCTTTATTTTCTTCAAAGTATCTGAGCATCTTACTACCTATAACCCTCCTCAACATTTAAAATGATTAGCATACCATATTCCGAGTGTCTATGTTCCGGTAAATTGGCTTTTGGTTTGGGACAGTCTCACTTCGTCTTTAATTTCTTAATTGCTCGCTATGGGGCAGCACTTGGGCACCATCGCAAGATAAACTTGGTACTTGTGATACGTGTTCGAAATGCCATGGCAGTACTGAGAGAGAAAGACCAGAAAGAATCCATGGTATTCCCAAGAGTGAAGATCATGCACAGGAAGATTACGGCCCTTTAACAAGGCGTCATTCCATAGCGAGTCGTCAGCCGTCGCCATCATTCCGAAATGAAGCAATTACAATGGTCTGCGCGAGTTATATATGTACAGACACAATAGCCCAAAACATGTTTGCACAATGATGCAAACATGGTCACAACGGCAAAGATCTATGTACAATGTACATACACTTTACTTTCGGTTGCCTGTCACTGTACATATATCTGTTGGCAACAACTCTGCTGCTACCTGATGTACACTATCGCTTGGCTTGGGTACAGCATCTTTAATGTACCTTGTTTTTGTGTGTCAGAGTTATCGGGTGTTTGACTGGTCTCTCCAAAAGTTATGTATATTGAATGTTATCTTCGTTCTCTGTTAAGTGTAGAGTTTTGTATTGCGGGAATTATATGCATTGGTAGGTATGAAAGATAAGCTTAGTCAGCTTGTAAAGAAGAGTAGCTTGTTCAGTATTAGCTTGACCATGAAAGGAAATATATCGAAAAATAAAATTGAATTATAAGTAAATTTGGACATTTTGGTTTGTTTTAATTTTCGCATTGTCATGCTCGTAACTCGCGCATCTCACGAGGATTAATCGTATTCCTTCTTATGCTGTACTCACGGATGGGTAGTCATTTTTAAATTATTTTTTAATGTCCCTATAATGAAGACATTGGTAGAGGAGCTGTAGGCTTCTGGGACTTCCATTTTAAGACAACTACTTTGAAGAAAATCGAGCCTAATTCAGTGGATAGCGACGACCATAAATCTTGGGGATATTATTTTTATCTCATAAGACTTCCTGGCTGTAAGAGCTGAATGGGTTTCGAGTTTTGTCCTTATCTTCCGTTTAGCGAAGGTACAATTATGTTGACCTCATTATGGACGACAATGACTGCAGATGATTGCCCATTGTTGTGGAAGCATGGACGGGATAGCAATAGCATCATGGGTATAATCGCCCCTTCGAACAATTATTTACAGATTTCGATGGACAGGACGATAATTAGCAACACTGTTACAAGTGATACAGAGATAACTAGAGAGAGAGAGGGCTTTGAATTTAATTCGTTGGCACCTAATCGAATTGCTTTCCAGAATGTTGGACTCTGATGAGGTGCTTAATGCGGTGTGAAGCGGAGATGCAATTGATGTGAATGTGTTGTGGTTGTAATTAGGGTGTAAAGGTAGTTATACGGTTTACCTATGTCCCTTTGGTTTTATTTTTGGATACTCTAGTGCGATGAAGATGTTAGTGCATGTGGACAATAAAAAACTGGACCTTAAGTGGGTTATTTCCTGCGATATGAGTTTTATTGACTGCTGGGGGTTGGGTAAACTTAGGGAAAAATCATTTTTAATTTGGGGGCGGCAATAGACTGGAAAATAATGATGACGTGAATATTAAGAACACTTCTAGAGTGTCAGTCACTTAACCAATTAAGATATTGATGATATTTTCCAAATGTCATTCTCATTATATTATAAACGGTCAATTTTGGAGCGATAGGTTTCCTTTGATTTCAGTTAATATTAGCATTTTCTATCGTGGGCGTAGTGGTGGAACCGCGAGGGCGGTTCCATGTGCAACCCCTGTGCAAAACACCATATTTATTTAAGGTAACATCTGACAGACAGACAGAAATGGATAATAAAATTATCCCAATAGTGCTTCTAAATTCAACCATTATTTCCTTTCTATATCTATTGGTCTACAGCTCATAGTCCTGCCAATCATAAATTGTGGGTCTTGATAATTGAATCAAAAAAACTCCTACTATTCCCTATTTGCAGGCCCAAAGTCAGGTTCCAAAAAACTTTTTCCTAACAAACTTATCATTTTGATCTGTATCTCTACTGTCAATAAATTTCAAAGAGTTATTGAGCTGGGCATTTAGCACAGCCCGGATTTGGCTACAGAGTGTTAGCCAAAATCACAAACCACAGAGAATAGATAGACAGCTTTCTGGCAAAAATGAGAGATCCATAGAGCCAGTTTCAAAAAGTTATTATAGGTGGTTAAGTATGTTAAGTATCTATGGGTATCACAGTATCACACGTATTCACAGATAGAAAAAGAGGCGAAGTACTTAGCTCTACTTATTTCAAAACATGCTATATGGAATTCTCTTTTTTACTTTCAGCTGGCGGTCTATTCTATGTGGTTTGTGGCCAAAATGAGCTCGTTAAAAAAAAAAAAAAAAAAACTAAAGAAAAGTCAGAAAAGTTTTGATACATTTTTTTATTTATCAGCCTCCGTGGTGGAGCAAGGAGTTAAGCTCCAAAAGAAAACAGGTTAGACACTTCTACAACAGGGCTAAAGTCGTAGGTGATGATATCATATGGGACGAATATATAGTGAGTAAGAGAGAGTTCAAATACTTGCTCAGGAAATATAAAAGGAAATCCTGGAGCCTCTTCTGTGAATCGATTGCAGATACCAGTGAAGCCTCCAGACTTCGCAGAATGATTATTAGAAAATCTAATGGTGCATATGGACTGAAATCAGTGAGGAAGTTTTAGAAGTTTTAGTTGAAGCTCACATTCCAGGAAGTAGCACTCCAATAGCTTCCACACCGAATGGATATTATGAGTACGCTGACGTGTCAATCGATGCGGAAATAGAACTCCGCAGCACGCATAACTAAAAGGTAAATTGGTATAAGCAACTCTACATGAAGCGGTAGGTAAAACAGAAAACAGTCTACACCCAGCACAGTCACGCCACCGAAACTCATGTTCACGAGAAACCCAAGTATCAATGGATGAGCTAACCACGGCTGCAGGTAGACCCAACGCAGGTTCAGGACCTAAGAGCTAAGAGAGCAGCCTGGCAAGCTCATCAGCGATCTCATTTCCCTGGACACCAGTGTGACCTGATGGGACCGAAACAAGTTTGACCGTGTTTAGCCTACCGACCAAGTTCAAAGAAAGCTTGAGTTCGAGAACTAACTAGGTAAGAGGAGGTAAGAGGTAAGAGGATTAAGCAGCGCTTTTAGTGCAGCTTGGCTATCACTGCGAACGCATATGCTAATAGCCCTCCACCTGTTAGTCACAATATAGCGCATACGCATAGCAATAGGGATAGCGAAAATCTCCGCTGGAAGACAGACGCATGGTTACCTAAGGGGTAGTGTAGTCTAATGTTCTCGCTTTACACAAAGACTCCAGAAGACTGGGCTAAGTATGCTAGAGATAGAGATATAAAAGACCTTTTAATAGTTGTCTTGGCTGTTGAAAAGCATATTTTTATACGCCCATCAATACAGGAGGATTTAAACTACCATGGAACGGAGTGTAAGGCATAATAGTAAACAGGACTGAGAGAAAGACACTCATGCCAACAATTTGAGGCTTTTAAAAATTTGCAACTCATATAAATGATGGAATAAATTAATCCAGGGCTCTTAGGAGGCCTGTACCTTCCTATTTTTCTTTCTTCATAGCTTTAACTTATTCAAAATGTAAATTTGTCCTCCCAGCAAATTGTTGAATACATACCAAGGTTCGTTTATTCTTCAAACACCTTCGCTATGGATGTTTGTATATACCAAAGTACTTGCATCAATGTCCCTATGGTGCAACACTTCATTTGTTTGTCCCGTCCAGTACAAGATTTATGCAAATATACTGTACTGATGGAGATGGAGCCCCATCCAATCATCCAGGTATAAAGAAGGTTCCGCATAATTGAACTATTGAAGATACGATGAAATCTTGTTTTCCCAGCGGTAAAACTACACTGCACTCGAAGTACATCAACCCGGATACGATGCCTTGCCTACACATTGCCATCACATGAATAACTCTTCCTAGCTGCACAGCACACATGTGCCCATGGGAATAGAAATTTATAGTATGGAACTCAGCCTACCAAAGTGCTCCCATTCTATACTCGTAGGATGAAAATCAAAATTCTCGGCCGAACGAGATCAATTCAAAAGATTGGATATGAGTTGTCAAAGCCTACGACAACAACAGCGACGTCTGTCATCCAAATGGCAATCGGATGAAACTTCCATTTCAATTAAACACACTTTCATCGTCGTAACGAAGTGTTGCCTCCCGTACACGCATCTATAGCATGGAAGATGCGATTCGATTCAACTACCGCAGGACGTTAGAAAAGTTAATTAGTAAGCCTGATGCCATCGTGAGGAAAGATGAAAAGAATCTCATTCGCCTGGACCATATCTGACATCTTCGATCGATGATTTGCAATATTTTATGCTGATGCATGTAGCTAATTGACGCATGAATGAGCGAAGCTTGTTGAACTCAGAAACTGTCGCGCTTCGGGAATGATTGATGTTACACCGTAGGGGAGTGTGACGTTTCACCTATATAAACGGAAGTTCGAAATCCATTTCACCATTACTCTCTCTCTCTCTCTCTCTCTCTCTCTCTCTCTCTTTCTCTCGCGCTCACTTCGAAGATACTTTATTACGATAGATGAGATTTTAATGATGCGGACACATTTTACGAGCACAAGGAGCTTGTTGATGCACGGCCGCCAATGGCGATTGATTGAAAAGCTAATTTCCTATCATCGGTGCAATTAGCTGGTTGGTGCAAATCGCAGGACTAGTTGTTGCTTTGTTGCAGGACTATTAAGGTGAATCAGTTGCAAGACATATGCTTGTCACTTGTCAGCGAAGTGATGTATTTATTAGCCATTATGTTGGAATAGTTTTCCTCAAAACAGGAGGATCATAGCAAATTGATTTTCTCTATCGGCAGATAGATGGCTCGTATAAGTTTGATGTACGTAAAACTGTTGCGTTACAGCATCAGTGAATCTTAAATTTGATGAGTTCCGGGTTCTTGTTTAAAATATAAATTGTATGCAAGCGGCGTTTCTGAGCTTGTGACCACCTCTGAGTACAGTTGCCTTAACTTAAGTCGCCGTCAGCAAGAGGTACTTGTGCCTATAGTCAATCAGCTTGTATTCAATGGGATGCCTCAATCGATGGATAGAAGATATTCCATAAAATATTTTAGCCGTGTTTTATGATGATGACTGACGATGTGATTTTTAAGTGCAATGTGGTGTTCAATTCAATTTCAATTTCAATTTCAATTTTATTTGGCAAGGTACAAATAAGAACAAAAGTCTTTTATAGTACAAGAAAGCTCACAAGAATATAGTACACATAACATTAATTTTGGAGAATAAGGAGCACAATTAAAATGAATGTTTAATTATATTAAATTTATAGTTTAAATTAAATCTTAAATTAAATTTAAAGATATTAGAGATACAGAGGAAGGAGTCAAATAGATGGAAAAGTGGGGAAAAAAGAAAAGCTGAAATGAAAGATGAAATAAAAAGAAAACTATATAGATTACAATGACGAGAAGTGTGCAAATAAAGCACTTTTAAATTGCTTGGCTCCTATTACTTGCTTGATGGTTGTAGGCAGTGAATTCCACAGTCTGGACACATGAACAAAAAAGAGGCGGGACGAATTCAAATATTTAGAGCTTGGCGTAATAAGATTAAAAGTTCTTGATGACTGAACAAATTTTAATTTTTCAAATAAATACGCGGGTGTTCGATCATGTATTAATTTATGTAAAAATACGCAGCATCTTATTTCCCAAAAATGTACAAACGAACATCCAAGGACATGCATGTGGTAATGAGATATATGGTCGTATCTTCTAACTCCAAAGGCATATCGAACCATATCGTTAAAAGCTACAAGTAATTTTTGCTGGGAAACGGAATCTAGTTTACAATAGATAACTATAGCATAATCAAAGATTGGCAAAAGAAGTGATTTTATCAACCTCAGTTTAGTGTTAAAAGGTGTAAAACTAGATAACAACCACAGCTTTCGTAATCCTCCATAGACACGCGCTATAATATAGTTGACATGATCAGTGGCGGAAAGGGACCGATTTAATTTATATCCAAGACTTACAACGGTGTCAGATAAGGTAAGCTTAGTGGAATTGAGGAAAATGGGCCGCAATTCTTCAACATTATATAGTTTCTTTGAGATCAAAATTAACTGACTCTTCTTTGGATTTAAAATCAGTCTATTATCTACAGACCATTTTACAATGAAGGACAAGTCCGAATTAAATGTTGTTAAATGTTAAATGTTAAATGTTAAATGTTAAATGTTAAATGTTAAATGTTAAATGTTAAATGTTAAATGTTAAATGTTAAATGTTAAATGTTAAATGTTAAATGTTAAATGTTAAATGTTAAATGTTAAATGTTAAATGTTAAATGTTAAATGTTAAATGTTAAATGTTAAATGTTAAATGTTAAATGTTAAATGTTAAATGTTAAATGTTAAATGTTAAATGTTAAATGTTAAATGTTAAATGTTAAATGTTAAATGTTAAATGTTAAATGTTAAATGTTAAATGTTAAATGTTAAATGTTAAATGTTAAATGTTAAATGTTAAATGTTAAATGTTAAATGTTAAATGTTAAATGTTAAATGTTAAATGTTAAATGTTAAATGTTAAATGTTAAATGTTAAATGTTAAATGTTAAATGTTAAATGTTAAATGTTAAATGTTAAATGTTAAATGTTAAATGTTAAATGTTAAATGTTAAATGTTAAATGTTAAATGTTAAATGTTAAATGTTAAATGTTAAATGTTAAATGTTAAATGTTAAATGTTAAATGTTAAATGTTAAATGTTAAATGTTAAATGTTAAATGTTAAATGTTAAATGTTAAATGTTAAATGTTAAATGTTAAATGTTAAATGTTAAATGTTAAATGTTAAATGTTAAATGTTAAATGTTAAATGTTAAATGTTAAATGTTAAATGTTAAATGTTAAATGTTAAATGTTAAATGTTAAATGTTAAATGTTAAATGTTAAATGTTAAATGTTAAATGTTAAATGTTAAATGTTAAATGTTAAATGTTAAATGTTAAATGTTAAATGTTAAATGTTAAATGTTAAATGTTAAATGTTAAATGTTAAATGTTAAATGTTAAATGTTAAATGTTAAATGTTAAATGTTAAATGTTAAATGTTAAATGTTAAATGTTAAATGTTAAATGTTAAATGTTAAATGTTAAATGTTAAATGTTAAATGTTAAATGTTAAATGTTAAATGTTAAATGTTAAATGTTAAATGTTAAATGTTAAATGTTAAATGTGTTCCAGTCTGTACTCTACCATTTTTAGAATGATGACTTTTTTGAATCATGCTCAGGAGACGTAGAGGCTAGACTAAAGATTGTGGATGTCATCCAAGACTTACTTTAGCCCTGCAGCTTGAGAACAAATGGAACACCTTGAATGACTACTAAGTTGAAGGAAGAAGAAAGACGGAGGAAACTAAGAAATCTGAAGATTCTCATAACGTTGGTGTGTAAGCATTATCTAATCACAATGAAATGCCAGGTATATGGGAGTAAAAAAGGCGTACTATATAGGGGTACAATTTGTCCTCTTTGGTGGAGAATTTTTGTTCATTTGCTCTATAAGCCGTGTCGCAATGTAGTCGATGTGATTCATCCACATTTTGGCTAGACCTAGAGTTCATAAAGCGGTTGTAACATTCTTTCTATTTGCCATCCTCGCAGGGTAAATATTCCACCATGTGGAGACCTTTTCTCGAATAATTCCAATATCAGATAATGTCTTCTTGCATGCAAGTAGAACTTCAGTTGGACTGACAAATAACCTGCATCTGATTTTTAAGGAAAAATATAATACATAGATTCAAACTGTACAAATTTGCAGGACCAGGCGGCACAATACCCACCAAACTGAAAAATGAAATCAGATATCATACCAGTGCTAGAGATAATCCTAAAATATCTTTCTAGATCTGATACACATTCCTATTGATATGGAGAGAAGTAAAGCGGTTTTCATATCTAAGGCAAGTAAATGCTCTAATGACCTATTAGTCGTTCATCATTCCTTCTATAAAAACTTTAGAACGAGCAAACGAAATCCATTGGCGCAGAAGCATTGATAGGAAACTTTTGTCTGCGGCTCAGCATGCGTACTTAAAGATTAATGGCTGGAATTGGATCAGCATTTCTACAGAAGATCTATCTGTAGATTGAAAAAATAGTTTGGCCATATTATATTTAATGCCAACTTGGTTTGCTTACTTAATGTAGTTACTAAAATGATTCTGGTTAACGGGGAGCAACACTCGCAAGTACCTATGTACTTGAATTTACGTACTCTGTATAATTTCGAAACACTTACACTTGGGAATTTTTTCTACTCAAAAGAAAGTAATTAAAAAACGCACCAATTCGTTATAAATTTTTCGATTTTATTGAGGTTAAGACTTTCCGCCAAAAGTTGGCTTTTATAATTGACATTTGTATATAGGCACATAATTAATACAATGCTGCCAAAATGTTATTTCAAACAGAATTGTTTAGAAAAGAAAGTACTAGATTAGTAATTTGTACTAAATTAAGAAATAATTCTGAATACATAAATTCAATCTTTAACATACTCTATGACTGGTATTCACCGACAACTCCTAAGTTAAGAGCTTCGTAAGCCTATTCACCAACGGTTATTAGTGCAGGTTAAGACTTACGACTTACGAGTGGTCCCAAACTCCCAACCACTCCTTCCTAAGTTAGAAGCGAAAAGCGATTCGTTGTTCAAATTCGAACATGAAGGCAGAGCGCGCGATATCAAAAAAATGTATTTTGACAGGTTAGTGCGAGACACATTCAGTACCGCCTCATAAAATCAGAAGTGGATCAGTTTTAGACAACATTTCTACTCATAGAATGTAAAAACCTCTACTTGTTTCTTCTCTTCTATGTAAGTAGTTCAGAAACACAAACAACCTTAATCAGCCCACATCATCTGGGAAAAGTTACCTTTAAAATCATGTTCAAAAAAAGAATTATAATGGAACAAAATAGGTCCCAACACACATCCTTGAGGTACTTCCAAATTAAAGAACCGTATATCACTCCTGATTTCATAGATCTTAACTCTTTGAGATCTATTTAAAATATAGGATCTGAACCAATCGAGCATAAAACCACGAGTTCCAGCCTTTTATAGTGTGGGTAACCATATCCAAGGCTTTTGTAATATCCACAAATAAACCTGCAGAGAGCAGGAACAAAAACTAAATAGGGAGGGCATATTCTGTTGACTTTCCCCGCTGAAAACCATAGTTCTTGTTTTTTTAAAAAAGGTAGATAATAGTCTTATTTTAACATTTTTTTCCGAAAAAGTAATTATTGAAAGCGTTAGCTACATCGAGTTGGTCAGACATAGACTGTTTGCAGTTTGATTATTTTGAAAGGAAGAACCAACGTGTTGTCAGCAAGTAGCATCAAGTTCTCATCATGGAGAAGAACTTTAATCATTATATCTGCTACAAGCAAGCTTCCAGGCATAATATCACGATTTCCATTGCAAAAAATGCAAAAAGTATTGGACTAAGGGTATAACCCCGTGGAACACCTGTTGTCGTTTCAAACCACTCTGATATAATAATGATACATCCCAAATCTCTGCACTAGTTGACAAAACATACAGGGTGTCCCAGTTAAGAAGGACAATTCTTTAAGGGAAGATTCCTGAAGTTATGCCGAACAAAAAATTGTATGGCAGGGGGGGGGTCTATTTTCATCGCATTTCCCGTTATAGCCCATCAAAGTAGGTGACCTCTAATTTGGAGGTGTTACCACTTAAAACGCTATTACTTCTAAAATATTATAGGTACGAAAGTTGTTTTGGGTATTTTGAAAAGACAATTTAGTAGCACATACAAGTCTTAAGCACTTCGGCTACATCTGGGCAGCTAGAAAAAAGTTACGGCTCCTTAAACTCAAAATTTTGAAAAATTTTGTTACAATTTTTTACTTAAAATGCCTTTTTCTCAAAATTTTGACTTTATAAATTTTCATTTTTTTTATGAAATTTTTATCCTTGAGAAATTTCCTAAAAATTATGTTAAGCAACTTTTTTATGTACGATCAACAGAAGTTATAGTAAAAGCCACTTTTAGTCAGACAAAAATGGTAAAAAAGACTAGATCTGAGCTAACAACCATGGATTTTTTCTGCTGGGGTACTTGCTATCAAAGAAAAAGAGAAATATTGAGAAAGCGATCGACTTAGAGAAGATGCCGATTTTGCCAAAAAAATCATCTTTTCACTTTTCACTGTTTGGTGCGGATTTTGGTCCAGAGGCATAATTGGACCATTTTTCTTCGAAAAATGGAGTGGCAAGGAGTGGCAGTTACAGTCAATGGCGATCGTTATCGGGCCATGTTGAACGAATTTTTGTTCACAAAAATTGAAGAGGAGGATATTGGCAACATTTGGTTTCAACAGGACGGCCGGCGCTACGTGCCACACAGCCGAAGCTACACTCGATGTTTTGCGCTGATGTCGTTTGGCCACCGCGGAGCTGCGATTTGACACCGTTGGACTATTATTTGTGGGGTGCCGTAAAAGATAAGTGTTACGCCGACATGCCGGAGACAATTGACGCTTTAAAGGACAATATTCGTGAAGCCATTGGTGAAATACAGCTGCACACAATCGATAATGTGCTTAAAAATTGGACCGATCGTGTAGGCTACTGCATGGCCAGGCCAGCCGAGGCAGCCATTTGAATGAAATTATTTTCCATTATTAACCGGAAGGATTGTACTTTCAAATAAAAAAAGAAATTTAAGAAAATATTCAGTTTTTTTTTTATAGCATTTAAAAAAAAAAAAAAGTTATTTGGCGGACCCTTTAGTACATCGATTGTAATTTTTTGGAGATTCCGATAGCTCTGAATGATCAGGCAGTGATCAGACGCATGGAACAAGCTAACATCGCAATGGAATGTGTAATGAAAAGCTCAATAAGTGCTCAACTGCCTTGGGTATACGAGGGCACAATATTAACAAAGAAAAGGCTGACAGTCTTCCAAAACAAGGGTCAACTGTATACCTATACTATATTCTTCAAGGCAGGCTTATATGACAACAAAGTGGCAAATATGCTCCTGTCTCAGTGGCAGTAGAAGAATGAAGATCTTGGGACATCAGTTGCAAACGTGGAAATCGTAGAAATCGAAACTAGGCAAGAACTTAAACAAAATCCAGAGATTCTCTGGTCCTTCTAATTTTTTTGCTAGCTGTAACATGGTCCCTTTCCTATAGCAGAGCTACGGAGCGATTGAATTATAATTCGAGAACTAACCTAACCAATATGTCATTCCATTACATAATTTTAGAATTCTCCAAGTCGAGTCTCGTGTGATTATGATCCTACTAGGCAGCTATAGGCATTTGAAGAGCAGAACATTAAAAACCACATTCACATTTTTGAAAGCTACAATAAACAAAAGAAATGCCATAACATGTGACCCTCCCATATCTACTTAGCTTAAGTAGGTGTAACTTTTCATAAGCAAACAATATAAACTATAAACAGAAGCTTGTAATGGATTTTCGAAATAGCTTCAATAAATATTGTACAACGCAATTTAAGAAGATATACATCCATGCTTCCCATTCATTAGAGGCAACATAAAGTGGTCTTCACATTAAAGAAGATTGAATCTGATCTTAACTAAAAATAGCTCGAAACTCTTACAAATGCATTAACTTGAAATATCTAACTTTTTTTTTGTGAATTTAATGCACGGAATATGGGGGCGGAGGGTGCATATAAATCCATAGAAGCACCCCTATTTATAGACATTTAAGTGATTTGCTCTTCGGTCACCCTTTGAGTGTCATAAAATCGATTTTCTTTCGGATTTCATTCTACTTCCTGGACGTTTTCCCCCGCCTTCAGTGGTATTCCCTTCATTCCATAAATATTTTTTAATTCATTCGAAAAGTAATGAAAACATTTCCAACTTTAATGAACTAAAAATACCCCAGAGGGAGTTTACGAAAATTAAAAAAAAATATAATCAGTGTTGCCACTAAAAAAAGTGAATCCGGTCAAATCTGACCGCATGACCGGATTTTTATTTTCTAAATCCGGTCAAAAAATCCGGTCAATAGTTAAAATGAGAATTTTGGACCTGAAACCCGGTCAAAAATAGAAAATACCTATACAATTTACGAATTTTTATGTTCACCTGCATTATCGATGTTTAGAAAACGTTTTTATAATACTTATGTGAATCTTGAGTTTGTAAACTTGTTTTTTAATTCGTTTGTTTAAAATTTACTGAAACTAATTTTTCATTTTATATGACATGTTTTAAGTTCTGAAATACACTTTTTGTGCATGGCCATACACGCCTTCCAATGAACGTGGTGTCCAGCGACACAGGTAGATTTTGAGTGAGTAAAGAAGAAAGGTAGATAGCATAGAAAATGCACGGAAAATCCACTTTCAGAAATAATTCTGACACGTTCTTTTTCTCACCATTGTGCTTTCGATACAAATCTTCATTTGATATTTGCGTGAGGACATCAAAAACGGGCGTCCGCTTCGGCTTAACTATAGAATTTGTTTGTGTTTTCAATTTCACTATTCTTTTACCTGCCAAATTTTATTTCATTGCAATGACGCCTGAGTGTAGCCAAATCGTTAATGGATGTACTAAGGCCGTGTGTCAATTGAGCCAAATAATTATTCTCGGATAATTTTCTGACACTTAAAAAGAGTAGTTCACCAATCTCCAATCTGAGATTTATCGAATTTCAAACTTAATTGAAATTGAAATTCATTGTTTAATTTCCTCTTCAACATTCTAGCAAAAGAAAACGTCAAAAAATTAGCCTATAAGATAATTTATTATCCTGCTCCCGGAGCAGAATTCCATGCGTGATGTTGTAGTACCATATTCGCATTAAATTGGTTTCTGTTTGAACTTGGGAGCAGGTTCGTAATGTATGGCAAAGTTTTATTCAAATTATAGAAATCTATCTCTATTTATAATCAGTAGGACAATTTTATTTTTCCAGTCAAAATAGAGATTTCCGGTTAAAAACATTTTTCGTTCCGGTCAAAAAACGGTTAGGCCGGATTTCAAAATTTTCTCCGGTCAGAGTAAACAGATCTCGGTCAGATATGACCGGAATCCGGTCAGAATGGCATCACTGAATATAATACATCCCATGCTTATGCAGCATCTTATACAGCTCAATGGGCTCTTGAATTTAAATGTTGTCAGTGAAATTAAAAGAAGAGCGGATGAGGTGTTGAGTTGATGAGTTTTTAAGGAAACCAATGAGTAGCGGAAGGAAATACGGAATCAGTTCCGACAGAATAAAAGATACTGTCTTTTTGCTGTTTTAATATTTGTATTTTTTTTTTACTTTTTCATTTTATTTTCTTCGAATTTTCTGATGAATAAATTAGATGTATTGCATATTAGATACATAGATATTAGGTTTCGGTTATTAAACATTTATACCTATCAGCAAAGCCAAGTAAATTGCAAATTACGTTCCATAAAATTACCTCGAGTCACTTTTTTCCTCGAAACTAAGGTCAATCAGCCTGAAAGTAGGCAATTAGTTGTGATAAAATAATATTAACTAGTATCATTGAGTTTATATACATAGAGGAATCAAGAATGTTTCAATTTTACCTCACAAGATGTCGCCTGCATGTCCAATTGCGAAAAACACTCAAAGTGAACAATACGCTCAAGTAGAAAAAGGGAATATAGGAAAGGGAGAATTTTAAATTTACTCAATTATTTTTGTCTTTTTATCCTTTTTATTTAATATGAAGAAGTGTGACAACTGACAATAAGTAGCCTCACATCAAATACACAATATTATGCAATTTTACATTTCTATTGAAAAAGAATAGTAAGTTCTTTAATATACCTACTTTGGTATTTGCAATGATATTTCCTTTGGGGTCGTTGTAATAATTTTATTTTGATTTGGTGTGGTGTGGTTAAGGAAATATACATTGATTAGATTAGATTAAAAAAATCGCGAGAGGCTTTATCGGCCCTGTCACTGCGCCTCTCTAGAGGAGCCTATTGTGCCCCCCCCTGGTGGGGTCCTAGAGCCATATTTTGACTCCGGAGACAGTCAGGAAGATAAGAATCTTCTAATTTGGTTTTACACTTTTTTTCCTTTCATGTTTGTCTTGTCACATTTATAGATTTTTTTAAAAGTTCTTTACAAATATCGTCCATACGATAGCCATTGCAGGAACAAGATCCAGGAAGGGGAAGGGGATAGGAATTTGGTAGCAAACATTTTGTTGTGCCTTTTACAGAAATGTTTGATGCTGGAAAATGTTTTTCCCAAAATTTAACTACACCTTTACCATTGTGCAGTCAAACATTTCCAGAATGCTTTATCCAAACAAATCTAGCACTACTAAAGGGCAATCCAAAAAAAGATTTAGAGCACCCTGGCGTATATATATTAAAACAGTTCCAGTAAGAACAGGGGATGGAACTCATTTTTAAATTAATTAAATTCCCCAATTTTTATTCCTATTCCTATTAAAAAGAAAAAAAATCTGCATGCACATACGTCTTAACGCTCCAAGGCCAATTTGCGTACTGAAAACTGAATGAGTGAATGACCAAAGCAAACATCAAAATAGAAATACCTACAGGAAAAAATTCCACTCCATGAAAGAAAAGATATCTACTTGCACATCCATATGCAAAACCAGTTTCAGATCCAACGCATACCTATTCATCCCCCACCCCCATCATCACCGCGTACTAGAAAAAATGAATCGGTTGGCGAGATCGCGAGGATTTGAGTCTGGTTATAAAACATAAACGATAAAAAAATGCTACGTACTCAATCGACAGATGACTGTATCTGTCCCACAGTGCACAGTCCTTCTTTGTTCTTCTTCTTCTGTGTTGAGTTGTATTTTTGCTTTCATAGTTCTTCACTCAAGTCCGTAAAAAAAGAAGCTTAAACGATTGCAACGCTCCACGCGAGGTAAATTTGAAACTTACTTTTCAAAATGATGATTCCTCTATGTATAAATACTCAATGCTAGTATTTTGAATGTATGTCTTGTTGTTTGTATGTTATCTACTTAAATTAGATAGTTAGTAGGCGTTTCATGAACTTATGCATACTAATGTAGATTTTTCCCATCTCACTCCCAGTTGGCATAAATATCTAACAGGTACATAGAGATAATTTCAAAACAGTCAAGTAGTTTGTACCTAGTTGTTGTAAATGCGTGTCTAAAGAATGCACTTTAGCTTGCCTCAGAAAGAAAAATTGTTATTAAAATAGACCTTTTATTGTAAAGGGCGTTTTTTTTAGATGTACTTATACAAACCCATAAATCACACCAAATAGGTAGGAAGTTTTAATCGATGTAAAGGCGTTTCGACAAAGGCTTTTGGGTTTTCTAAACCCCAAATTCAGTCATTTTGCTTGTTTGCATATCCATATCCATTTTTTCAACTGTCAAATTGACAGTCTCTGGAAAAAGTGTTGCCAGTTTAAGAACCAAACCTCTAAAAAAACACCCTTTAGATGGTATTGCGGGCCAGAGTAGAGGGCAATTACAGCTCGGGATTACTCCGCTAAAGCTCGTAGAAGAGGCTGTTCTTAACCCTTCACCATGCTATGGTGTATTATGCCACTTACTCAACAAACGGTGCCAATATTTAAACAAAAAATACAAAACAAGGACTATAAAGCTAAGTAACGGAGAATAAGGCGGCTCTCAGATTGAGGCAACAAGCAATAAGCAATCAGCAACATTTTTCGTTCGAACGATATTTAGTAGCTTTGATGTGAGACCTCTAATTTAATTCAATGTAAAATAATTGTGAGCGATAATTTTGCGTGTTTCCTATTTCCAGTTGCTTATTGATTGTTGCCTCAATGTGAGAGCCGACTAAGGAAGGACAAATAAATTAGAAAAAGTGAAAATAAAAAAGACGAAAAATAAAGGCTCAAGAACATCTGCCACTATACCTATCAGGAAGACCTGGAAATAACTCGCGAAATTAATCCCAACTGTCTTAAAGAAAACCTACTCTAAGTTAATCAAACGGTCACATCCTGTCGTCAACTTGTCTACCCAGTCCTCTTCTTGTCTGTATACATATACAACTACATTATGTCGAAAATCTATAAATCACGCCAAAGTCTACACACTATTGAAACAAGAAACTTCAAATTCGGCTTGGAGGTCGTTGTGTGCTCAAGGCGCTCAATATAGGTAAAGGGATTTTTATTCGCCCTCTACGACTAAGGTGTGCAACCTTTTTATTTTGTCTTCAGTTCATTCAACTTGCCATTATTATTATTATTCATAAATCTAAGACTATCCATAAAAGCTTAAAACTGTTTTTAATCAATACCTCCCTGAGGATTTTTGAGACATCATTCATCTTTCTGCTCCGTCCGAAGGCTGGACTGCAATAAATTTAAAACAGATCTTATTTGACCAAAAGCGAAAAATGCCTTTTTGGGGACGTTTTTCTTTGAGTAATATTTTTGACGCGTTTTTTTCGGTTATTTAGGTAATTTTTTTGGTAGGATTTTCGGTCATTTTTTGAATCTTTTTGGGTTTTTTTTTCAGAGAATTTGGTGGGGCGTTTCTCTGTGTTTCTTGTGGCATTTTCGGCCATTTTTATATCGCTTTTTTATGTTTTTTTTTGCGTTTTAATAGTCGACATCCGAGAATATAAATCTCCTAAAAGGAGGAGCCTAAAGGCTTCTCTTCAGACGTTCGGGATCGGCCTAAAATTGTTGGTGCCTTCCATTCGTCCGAAAAATAGAAACTCACACAAACAAATGGTTGTGAGAACCTAGGCTTATGGTGCCTGTATAGGTCTCTATTGCATATTTATTATTTATTATTATTTATTTATTTATTATTAAATAACAGGTACTTCAAAGTAGCCTGGTAAATATATACATTGGAGCCTAGATGCGAGGACTATTAGCTCTGAAGTTATTCTACAAGTTCAAATTTTATATTTAAGATTAGACAAGAGTTTGTTTACTGTTTCAATATTTATAGGATTGGGAGTTCTAAGAATTTCATATATATTTGAGTCTTTTAAGAGATTTTTTGCAATTGTACAATTTTTTATCAAGTGGTCTAGATTATAGTGTTATATTGCAGGTGCTGCATAAGGCAGGGGGTTGATTGGTGAGGAGATGTTCGTTGGTGATTGCAGTATGCCCAAGTCTAAGGCGGATAAAGTTTGTTATTTTGACTATCGGAAGGTTAGGGTATCGAGGATGTAATTTATCACGATTGATTTCCTTATAATGATGATGGTTATATATTTATTTTTTAGGCATCTAGTTAACTTAAATTAAGTCAAGTTAAACTGGCATTAGCTCATATGATATGATACCAAAACTAAACCTATACGAAGATTCTGTGTACCATAGGGGGAAATCAGCAACAAGCTTCTCACTTGTTTCTAGTTTTGAAAAAAATTAACACCTTGAGTAGGAGCACCGCTGTGTTAGATACTTTCATACCCAAAAATTGTCAAAGAAGTACTCTCCTATGTAGTCTTCTTCGCACTGAGAGGACTATTAGGCAAGTGCATAGGATGTACTTGTGACATTACAATGTTGTCCATAATTTTATTGACTTGTTACCTTATACAATGACAATCCACTTTAGTTATATGTATCTTTTACATCTCTCTCTTCTATAGTATCTTGATTCTTGATGATATAACAAAATACACTGCTAATTAATAAGCGTAGCCAGCTCGAAGTACCATATTGATACTCGAACTAGACCTTCAGGCAAGGGCGGCAACCTCTGTTTTACGTAAACTTAATGGTTGTTACTACAATTTTATTTAACGCAGAATTCAACATCTCTACAAGAACATCATCAGCAAGTTATATATTACTGCACAGCCCACCGATCCTTAAACACCCTTAGGCAAGGAGACGAAACTGAAAAATAAGCACTTATCAATCTCGTGGACGATAGTCTTTGCTTAGATTCTCCATGCATCGCATCTATATCTATGTCCAAAACAGCGCTCCTAGCTACCTGTCTCCTCGGCATATAGGGCTGTCCTTGTCATCTAAGAAAAGTGTACATTAAATTTTGATTGAGTAATTTTAATGCATTTTAAACTAGTCAGCAGAGGAACACAATGCCGGAAGGTTATACCTTAGCTGGACTATAGCATCGACGAATGAACTGCAGGTCTGATGGCATCCTATACGGCTATACCACATAATTGATACTCTCTGCGTTTACTTGGGTTTTCGCACTGAAACTCTTGTAACCGGACACGAATTTAATTTTTCCGACGACCGACGGACACATAAAGGCAAACGGCGACCGGTTAAGCGCGTATAGGGCTCCAGTGCCTTAGAGGTCTTTATGGTGGCTGGAGACAACTTGAACGCATGTCTGTTTAAATGCACGTCGATACGAGTCAAGTATGCTGCTCATTTGATTGGCATTAACGCTCGTGATTGGTTCATTTAACCGATCATTAGACAATTAACTTGCCAACAAGTTTGAATTGTAATTACCAAAGTTGGTAACTGATATAAATGGCTTGCACCTACGTGCCTGCTTCCCTATACTGATGGTTGATGTTGGTTTTGCAAGACACTCGAAATGGACGATTTTTTGATGTAAAAGATAGGAATGGAGCATCTTTAAGCGGCAAACCCGAACGAAATTGGTAGTTGGTGAGTATGCAATTACCGTGGTTAGTGACTTGATTGCGTTGAGTCATTGCAGTTGATGAGCAGATACTTGTTGCTCTGTCCCTATAATGATGTAAGACTGGGGTCTGTCTTGGACCATATATTATAACCAACTCTACACTATTGATAAATCGAACATCAAAATCTCTATCTTAACTCATTTTTCAGAATACCAAAAATGTATGGGCCCTATCAATAAATTTGACAGTGTCGCCTACAATACCCGTTTTAGAATACAAGTTGAACCTTCCACCTGTTGTAGGCAATTTCCATTATAACTGACACTCTTAGAAAAAGCAGCCCAAACAAAGGAACATATTGTGTGTCTGCGTATATGCTTAGGAATTATATCTACTTTGGGTACTTCGAGATAAATGACTTCATTAGAGATACTTTTCTCGTGTTGAACTCTTGTGTGTGCGGTTAATGACAAATTGTTTGTCATTACGAGCTAACAATATCAACCACCTTGTTGACGGAGCTAATTTAAGATTCAGTGAACGCGATAAGTGGACTTTGACGTGAATAGCGTAATTATTATGAAATAAAAGGCACATTTACGTCACAAATTATGGACCATTTCCTCATCACAGAGAGATTAGAAATAAATACGGCCGCCTCATAACTCTTTTCTTGAATTTGAGATAAACCGAATATTTTGGAAGCTTAACGCAATCACAGGTTTATGTTCCCAATTTCCGAGTCTGTTTTACACATTTAGTTAGAACAGATACTGTAAAGATAATGATGAGATACGTGCTGCTCTATCTACAAAATTTTTGATTTTGATTTTCTTGCAAATTTGGAGTTAGGTAGGGCCTTGTCTCTGATTTATTTCTATTTATTTATTGAGGCTTAATGCTCAAATAAGCATGAAAATGGGAATTTCTAGAAGCCCTAAGTACAAATCATATGCACCAATACAATATTATAATAAAAAGCCCTAACTATCACATAGGGCCTTTTATAAATAAACTACTGCATACAGAAAACACGATATTTTTTTGAAAATCCCTGTGTGTCAGTTGCAGTGTTGCCCCCAAAACTGGTTGAAAATGTAGCGTGGCGGATTTAAAGTGTAGTAAAACAATAGGCGTGTATTACTGGAAATCTATCTTAGCAAAGTAAAGTAAAGTAGAATCTTCAACACGCAATTACAACAGCTACGGAAGTGTCAAGTAGAGTGTAGTTGTTGTAGTTGCGTATTGAATATTCTACTTTACTTTACTTTCCTGAGATATAGATGCCCAATAAAACACGGTTAATATAATTCCTTAACCCATTAAGTACCCATTTAAAAATTTTAGAATCTATAATTTTTGTGAATGTCTACTTTCTTGACTTTTTTCCTTGTTATCAAACAAAAAATGTTTTGATGCAAAAGGTTTCTCCAAACAATTCTAATAGTGACTGCAAAAAAATTTCAAATATCTCTTGGCTAATATTTTTTATGATTTTATGAAAATTGCTAAAAATTACTATTTTAGCCACTTTTTCCTCCTTTTCATACAAAATTTTTCTGAAATCATCCCATTCAAAAAATCATAAAAAATATTAGCGGAGAGATTTTTGAAAAAAAAAATTTGCAGTCACTATTAGAATTGTTTGAAGAAACTTTTTGCATCAAAAAATTTGTTTTGTTTGACCGAGGAAAAAAGTAAAAATAGTAGACTTTTACAAAAGTTCTAAATTTTCAATGGGTACTTAATGGGTTAAGGAAATTTGTGTATCATTCCAACGGAATTTAAATGACCTTTCCATTGATGCCAAAATTTACATGAAGTAAGTTCAAATTATGAGCAGAATTAACTTTAGTTTTGTCAAAATACTTATGCCGGCCACTGTAGAAAAAAGTATTAGCGTAGGTTATTAATGGTGAGGGTGGGTCAAAAACTCCTTCTACATGCCTTAATAATTCCTTCGATTGCATTATTGTATCCACAGTAGAAATATCTAAATTATTTCGTAAGTCGTCTTTAATTATTTAAGTTTGAAAAGCATCGTTCTGCAGTTTCACTACTATGAGGCAAACTACATAACGTTAGCATGTAATTACATAAGTTTGTAAATGCTGGCTTTCCTTTGAAATTCTTGGCGCTTTTCAAATTTACCCAAAATTGCACAATATCTTCATTATAATTTTCCTGTGGAAATATAATGCGTTTGCATGAAAATCAAAAGTGCTTCGCAAGTGCTTAAGGGTCAAACACAATATTCGATATTATAGTTTAACATTTTTTTCTTTTAGATTTTTATTTTCTGAAATTTTGAAATCGTAGTGTTTTGTGAATATTTTACGAATTTTCGTAGTGACTTTTTGAGGGCGAAAAATGTAGTGAAAACGCTACAATTGTAGTAGGGGGGCAACGCTGGTCAGTTGGGGCTTTTTAGAAATTTTCCAGTCTGATTTCTTTTGTAACAATAAAAAAATTGTAAGAAATAAGTCATGGCAATGCGGTCTCTTTTTTAAATTTTCTAACGGCTTTTCTTTCTCTAAGTAGCCTGGTTTTACAAATTTAAATTCTGTTTAATTGGAGAGTGCGTAATTTGCTTTCAGTTGGCTTTAGTTTTCATGCATTAACGTTGGGCCTTGTGATTGTGACTGACTTGTAATGAATTGTTTTTACAACACCGATTCTCAGTTTTCCTCTGAAATATGATCTGTATAAGAAACTTTTGTATGACACAAAAAAAGTCCCATTTAATTAAATGTTCCTTAAATGTGAACGAACACGCCCTTAGGAAATATTATGTACATTCATTTCTGAACTCTCAAAGAAAAGCCATAAATGTCAGTTCAGTTGTGTTTGTGTTCATTTGTGAAATTGAAATAAAGAATTGAAAAAAAAAAAAAAAAAAAAAAAAAATGGCACGAAATAATATTAGAAGGAAGATTTTAAACTAAACCTTTAAGTATTAACAAAAAATTATTAGCTAAAAAACGGCAAAATGTGGGGCCCTAATTTTGAGCTACTTGAATAGAACACTTAAACGAAAAAAAAACATTTTAGAGAATTCTGCTTCTTCTTAACACTAACTTTACCTAAATTTAAGGTAATTGGAGTAATTTAATTTATAAAAAAAATGGTTCAATTGTTTTTTGAGCCACCTTTCTGCTCCAAAATTCACACATCCGGTTTGGAAGGAATGCATTATACAAATTGGCCAAATAATATACCGAAATCGAGCTCCAAGCTAATTTCTGGCTTGGACTAGTTTAGAAACAGTCGAATATTGTTGCCCGATCCATAAACTTGACATAAGGCCGGTCAGCTTAATAGCTCATAAATTTGGCTCTATAAATACGTTTTAACAACCCGGACTGTATGTATTGGCACTTTATCATGTTGATAAATCCACGGTAGAGGTCCAAAAAGGTTATTAAAGTATGGAAAGGCCTCTTTCAATATACCATTGTAAGGCAAAGCATTCAATGTGGTTGACAAAAATTGTAATTTGCAGGTGCTATAATACCAAACGGCCCCTACATCATCACACCTTCAACTCTGTTATGCAGCCGGTCCAAATGATTAGCTTCTTTGTGGAGGTTATGGAAATAGAAGCTATAGCAATCCGGGCCTTCCAAATTATTTTTTTTTTCGTCTGAGAAGACCACACAATGCCACTACGATGTCCAGGTCACATGTACGCGACAGAAACGGAGGCGTTGCGCTTTTCGAACCGGGTTGAAGGGTGACGAATAGTTGTGAGACTTGCTTTGATATGTACCACGTTTTTCCCTGATTTTTGGAAAAGAGTCGTTAGAATTTGACGCTTTTTTTTTATATAATGCCCAAGCCACAATGGCGCTTTGCGGCGTGCGTGCGTTGACAGATAGAGTAGAACCAATGCTTTCATATGGTGCAAGCCAGAATGCGGCTTCAGGCTTCGGGTCGCGTTGTGATCGTAAATATCGTAAAGTTCAACGCGGCGCCCAAGTAGAGCAACTTTCTACTTTCAGTGGCGTTGGACGGCTTTGACGTTTTCTTTCGGTTTGGTTTGTTCGATTTTATAATATTTAAAGTGTTAGAGCATATGCCGTTCATTGTTGGAGTTGCATGGATTCACTTAGGTATATACGTACATACTTGTTTTTAGTAGCCTATGAGGTTTTTTCAATACAAATTAATTATTTTACTGTGTGGAAATGACGAATATTATTTTTGTTGCTATGCTACTAGTGATTTCTTTAGATTGTTGAAGAAAAAAATATGTGCTCTGAAATTTCAATTTTGTCTGAAACTACTCTATGCTATACAATTTATTAACGAAATAAACAATTTTGTTTTGAATATTTATATTTTGTTTTTCTAGTCAAGGATAAATCGAATTTCCTGCGATGTGCAAATGATAGGTATTAATTTATTACTTGGTGCACCCGCCCAGGTTTGCTCGTGCCAATGAATTGCATTGCTTAGATATATTTTTTATTGTCCATCGGGACAATGCACATGAATATGCGCACCTTTGTCCGACTTTGACCCAACTTCACGGGAATTCTCTGGTCAATAGATATCGAAGATTCCTTGTAAATTTGAACTCAATCGGCTGGTAGGGTTTGAAGTCCGTACATAGGAACATAAAAAATGTCTGGACAAGACAGCGAAGATCTTCGCGGAAATATAGCAAAAAAATTACCCCTATTAGGTCATAAAATCCTTTCAATATGCATTGTCCGATGGGTGACCGGATGTGGTAAAAACCCAGCGAGCGACGAGAAGCAGTACCTGCGATCGCAATCGTCCGAATGTCCAGCATACCACCAGATGTATACATATATGTAATTGAAATAAAATATAAATATAAATTGAAAAATCAGGTAAATCGTCGGTATCCATATTTGAGAATTTATTAATATCTAGGGGTTTTTTTTAAATAGCCAAACCAAGTTTTTAACAAAATTGCACTTCTCTATTTAAGTGACTGAACTTCTTTCCACAGCTCAGATAAATGCTGTCCATTTGGTAATATTGCTCACTTAAATCGTTTTACAAGAAGTATTCCACAAAGTAATCAATTCACAATTTTAAGGGAAGGGATTTTCGATGTAATTTACCCATATTTTCTCAACTAAACTAAAAATCTACCTGTCTCGCCTGAAACGCCTTTCATGTGAAGGCATGCACCTGTGTACATTGAATGCACAGGCAATTCTTCCACAAAAATATTCCACGACAATAAAAGTGAAAATACATTTTATTGATATTTATTTATGAATTTTTTTTACTATTTTGAACAAATTTCCTCTTAATTCGTGCATTAAAATAACAATTATAAGCAAAAAGGAGTAGTTGCATTCTGCTCTGAATTCGTACATAACGTACGTACGCAACATAAACCAAACAGAACTTTCAATCTCTCTTACTCTAATCTCTCAACGCGCCAACGCTCTGAAGCGCCATTTAGTTTTGGAAAAGTGCGGCTTGCGCGCGTTGACATAAAGTACGGTAAAGTTTTTAAACGCCTGTCAACGCACGCAAGCGGCAAAGCGCCATTGTGAATTGGGTATAAGTCGCCTGCATTTGTAAGCACAATGCGTATGAGGCTTTCATGTTTTTTTTTCCATAGTTAGACTCATTACTTAAAAATATGGATATAACGTGTCGGCTCCTCTCGGGTTTCTCAGCTAATTTGGCAATAAATAGGCGAGTGTCCTTTAAGCTTTGATTTGACCTTTTTCCGCCTTGGTTAAGGCTTTTTCTTCACCCATTTTTTTAATTAAATAGTTAAAATTAACAAAAAAAATCGATCAAGAAAAATATGAGTCCACGTGCCAAAGATAACGGTCAAACTAAATGCATGTTCTATTAAAGTGGCGCAAAAATGTTGCCTATTTTTATTTCAGCGAATGCTAAAATAGAGTGGAAAAAAACAATAAAACATACAACGACTCTTTTCCAGAACTTGCAATTTGTCACAGAGAAAAAGAGTTTCCCAAAAATAACGTTCAAAAATAACATTATTTTATCACCTACCAGTGGCGTGGCGTGAATAATTTTAAATGGTAAGTCGAAGTCGAAAAATATCAAAAGGTCGAAGGGAAGATGTAGTAGGTATACAAAACTTTCAGTTATTTTTTTTAAGTCATAAAATTGAACACTCCAGGAAGAAATTAAATTAATGAAGATATTTTTTCATCTTGATTGAATAGCGCAAAACTTTCATAATTTCGATTTGTTGAATAAATCCAAAAAATAATTGCGTGTAAACGTTATTTATATCCTGTCTTATAATTATTGTCCTTTATTTCTACATAAAGGTTCTTGAAATGAGTGTTTAAATCGAGCATTCGGTGTTTTTGTGAAGGTTCAGCAAAACCATCTACTTACTCTTTGAAACATTTCTTCAAACGTATTTAGGTACCTACGAAGATCATAGCCAAGACTCAAAACACTTGATTTCTCACTTAGCGACTTTTTTATAAACTTTGTAAACACATCAGTTTGTTTATTTTTTAAAAGATACCTACCTACTTAAAAAATTCACCAAATAACTCGGAAAAAAGCGTGTTATTTTATTGCATAAGAAAGCGGCTTTTGAACAGAGGATACTCAACTCAGAAAATCATTAGGTAAAAAAGGGAACTGACTAAGTGACTACATCACAGAGCAGCGATGGGAGATACACACACTTGAATTCACCAAAATATGACGGAGAAAAGCGTGTTATTTTCTATTATTTTATACTCAATTACACCACAGCGCAGCGGTAAAAGATACACACAAAACCCACCAAATAACACGCTTTTCTTCGGGTTATTTTTTTGCATAAGAAAGCGGGCGTTGAACAGAGAGGACCAAACTCAAATAATCGCAAATGCACAAAAGAGAAAGGAGACAAATTTGTTCTATCCACTGAGAGATTTTATAACGCGTGTTATTTTAGCTTTGGGTTATGCTTAACGTGACCATTTATTTTTTGGCAAAAAGCGGCGGGTTTTTTTAAGCTAAAAGCGGGCGTGTTTTGGCGGGTTTGGCGGGTTTCCCAAAAGTAGATTCTGTCCTGAAAAATTTCTTGCATAATAGTAGTCACGTATTGGCACGTAAAATCTAATATAATTCTTTAAAAATAAACGTTATCAGTTTTTTTTAATATACCGAAAAACTGCTTCCAAATCTTGCGTAAGCGTTACATATTTTTTAATTTTTGTTTTTTTTTCGGCATCTCGGAGTTTGTGTGTCTCTCTTTATCTTTATAAATTTTACTGTCGTATTTACAGAGAATGTCAATGAATAACGTTGGTTGTTTCTTTGACTCATGACATTTGAAATTTTCGCGCACTTATGCCAACTGAAGTTGTCTCTCCCTGCTTAGATCTGCCATCAGGGTTGTTAAGTATATGTTTTTTAATTAAAAAAATCTTCAAATGTAGTGAAAAAAGGACTAAAGAAAATTCTTAAGAGAATTAAATTCCGATTTTTTATCAAAAAGCGGGAAAATGGTTGTGGTGGCGGGTGGAGGGTTTTTAGGTAAAAAAGAGGGTAAAACCCGCCAAAAGCGGGTGAAATGGTCACATTAGTTATGCTCAGAGAGTGTGGGCAGTTCTAATATTAATGATAAAGAAGGCGAAGGGTGTGTGTTTTCGTGTGTGCTAAGTTGATGAATAGAAGATACATTATTAAGTTTATACCGTGGGTTTTATGTTGATCGTTTTTAAGTAAACATTGTTGTGTAGCTGAAACTGAAACTTTTAAAAGGTAACTCGGTAGGAATCGGGTTATATGGGCGCCACGCCACTGTCACCTACCTAAAATCTGCTGGAGTAACTGCAGTAGCTATATGTATACATATTTATCTATTATTTTTTATTTTGCAATAATTTTGCAAAGTAAATTAATTTTTGTTGTTTAAAAATGAACGTTTTTTTTCTGAAAGAACATTTTTTATAAGAAACTTCTGTTTCTTATATCCGTGTTTTTCTTATAAGAAACTTTTTTCTTATATCCGTGCTTAGGATATAAGAAACACACGCTTATAAGAAACATAAATTGTGGTATTTTGGAGATTCTGATAAGCGTCATTCACTGTATAAATAAAAACAATAAAAATGAACAGAGCAAGAAAGCTTGTAAACCGAGCGTTGAATATAAATCAGAGAAAACGAAATTGAATTGAAATTGAAAAATGATAAAAAAAACATAAACGTTTGTAACGAAGTGGATCGTGGTTATGTTCCGTAAGATAGTAGTGATTCAGAAAATGAAAATTGTCTAGAACCTGCTGTACGGTGGAAGATGCTCAAGATAGGAATCCAAACTATGTACAGCGTTAATAGAACATTTGGAACAAAGTAACGTTACTACAACTACGGGTAAGATATTTCGAAGGTTGCCAAAAAAAAAAAACATGTATTCTGAAGAGATCTGCTGAAATTTTAGGGTAAAATAGCACCACGTTTAAGCTTAATAGGTAAACTGAAAAAAAAAACACATACAATCACATAAATTTACAACCCCGGGCCGATAAGCGGTGACGATGCGGTCGCTCTGTTGGCCCAATTTGACATTGAAAGGTAAAGGAGTTTATTGAATCCTTCAATCCAACGATCTTTCACTATCGGCGAGAACATGCTCCTTTACGTCGTTACCTTCCAAGCGATCTGACAATAAAAAAACATGCACAATCAGCTTAAATAAATAGTCATCCCACATCCCTTGGAACATTCTATCAGAACTTTTGCAAAATTCTTCGGGAGATGATTATCTCCTTTACTTCGCTTGGGCATGAAGAATGCGAGCTATTCGAAAGGAACAAATTGCATTTGACCAGTCAGCATGGAGAAGGTAACGTTAAAGAAAATTGCCGTGTTTGCAATACTTGGACGGATCACAAGACCCGTGTAGCACTTACTAGAACGGAATATCAGAAGCAAAGCGGGCTATATTCCAATAAAATCGCGCCAGATACTCTAGTTGTATCTGTGGATTTACAAAAAGTAATAATTCTGTCTCGTTTAGAAGGATTCAAGGTTGTTATCATTGCCAAACGCTTTTAATGAAAGTTTTGTGTGCCTCTTGGAACAAAAAGCAAAGGAATCCCTTTTTCTGCAATTTGGCATGAGGGTATTTCCGGACGAAAAAAATAGGATATTATAAGCACTTTTCATGTTTTCTTTTTACACCATCGGGATAAATAAGGCTCATATAAATCTATGGGTTGATAATTGCGCTGCTCAAAATACTCAAAACAAAAACTGGACATTATTTTCCTACCTAATAATGATAATCAATTCTAATGAGATATCCGCTCAATCCATTTTGTTAAACTACTTGGAACCTGGTCATTCTTTCATGTCTGCTGACAGTTTCCATCACCAAGTGAAACTTTCGATGAAAAGAAAGGCAAAACTGTATGACCTTAAGGATTTTTATGATTATATTCAAACCGCAAACTCTAGTAAAGTTTTTTTTAAAGGAAATGTCCGCATCCGATTTTTACGACTGGCCCGATTGCTTACGTGTTTCTAGAACAATTCTAGAACAATATTCATGTGACCGAGTATGAAGTAAATTACGATTAGATTTAATATCAAATGTTGTACAATTTTTTTTCAATATAATGAATAAATATTACTTATTCGCATAAATTTACATTTTTTTCATTTACAGTTAATTTAAAATAAAGTATTTAAATAAAAATAGTTTGCAGATTGGTGTATGAGCTTTAAAACAAATATTTTTTGGAATTTCTTACGTTCTATTATTCGGTTGCGGTTAGCGATTTTGTGTTTTCGTCTATAACTCGGAAGTATGAAAACTGTAGAGAACTACTGTGTAGGCTGTAGGGCCTTTACGAGATTATGGGCATCGTGGCAATTGGGACTCTTTTATTATGCAGCGGAGGCGGAGGTCCAACTACCATGCATTATAACAGTGTGGAAACAGAACACCACATTGTGGGCAGCCTTTTTTAACCACTGCTATAACATGATTTTCACCGATTGCTCCTATTCTATAAACTAATGGCTCCGCATTTGACGCAATATTGTCAGACGATAGTAAAAGATGGTTTCAACGTATTGTGGTCATTATAGGAGACTTTTGTGACAAGTGGATTCAGAATCTCTTGATACTGATTCACGTCCTAAAGCAGCTGTATGGCACGCTTGCGGTACGCACGGCATCAGCTCGTCAGTGGGGTGGATCCTTGCTGCTTACTAACCTATACCCACAAAAAAAAATATCGTGCCAAAATAGAGACAGGGATATGCTGGAACCTCGCATATGTAAAAGAAAATAAAGAAAAGGAAAGCGGTATATGAACGTCGTGTTATCAGTGGTGGTGTCTTGGATGGTTTGACACACTAAGGAACCCTCCCCTTGCAGACAGCTTAAGTTGTCGCTCCTGACTATCTCTTCCTCAACGACTGATGAGATAGTCCCATACTGACGAATAATTTGCACTTTAATTAATCACACCATCTCAACAATTTAATAGTTTTCTTAGCAATTCATTTTTATTAAAATGATAGGAATACTAGTTTCAAACAAAATTAATAATATGCAGTTCTCTTAATGGATGAAGATCATATAATGATTATTATATAAATCATTCATTCAGGTTTATGATAAGATCGATAGAGATTGGATATTATCATGAATTTACAGTGCATGCAGGTGTAAAATCAAATATCAAGCAATTCAAATATATGTAGTTTGTATGTAATAATTATAAATTTAAGGTTTAGATAGATATGTAATGTATAATATAAGTATATAAATGTATGGCTAATTTAAGAGATTAATTATATTAGGGCAAGCAAGATCCAATTGAACAAATGGTATAGGCAATTCACATTTAATTGCATGTAAATTTAATTAATTAATAAAAAGGTATTTTATTTAATAGCAAATTAGAATATAGGTAATATTTATTGAAGCCAAAGAAAGAAAATATAGTGTAAAAAAGGTATATGTACTTACTCGTTGTTTCTGCAGTTCTTTGATGCTCGAATTTTGTGCACAAATTTCTCGCTGGCAGGTGTAGCTATTAGTTATTATAGATAGGTACGTTAAATTCAAAAACTTTTTTTTTTTCTAAGGCTTTTAAGTTGAAACCAGGGTAATTAATTTTAGGCTAGGTATTTAAGATGTTGATTTCACTTTGCTTGCTTTAACCTTACTTAACCTTCTTTTTATAATTTTTTTTTCTTTTTTTTTAAATTATTAATTATATACTTATTAAGTCCGATAAATTATGTATCACTTTTTCACTTATATGTATATAATACATATAATATGTGTAGACATATATATGTATTTGCAGGATTCACCTTACACCAGCACGTGCACTACGATTTTCAGTGGACAGAGGGCTATTTTGAGCGGGGGATTTCACTGAATTGGGTGTTCCTCGGCAGGATGAACAGGCAATCAAAATGGCGGAATTGAAGTTTGCCACGTGTGTCGTAGAGTTGAGAGGCTGACGATGGCAATTTAACAATTTCGGGGTGATGGAAGGTAAATTTGGCGAATTTTAAGTTTCGTTTGCACGGATTTTTACGTCTGCGAAAGCCTATCTAGCTATATCGGTTTAAAGACACGTTGTTCCCTATTTGGTGTCACTAGTCACGTCACGATGGGACTAAGCGGAGCACTGGAATTGTCGACTGATGGCTAATAGGCTTTGATTTCTTGGAACGCTGTGAATCAACATACATATATTTTAGCGTGATCGCCACGATTGTTCGTGTGTGCATGGAATCTTACCAGCTAGGTTACAATGCATGTCTTAGAAATAGTATATTCCATTGAAATGTATTCCATGCCAGCACTCTCTTTGTGCGGTTAAATTTGCGAAGCACCGCAAAGTTGATGCATCAGCTTAGAGCTAAACACAAAAAAAATCTTAGCTGTATAATCTCACACGATATGTAAGGGAGACTTACTTGATCTCGGGAGCTCAACCTTCCAGGGCAAAGTAAAAATAAAAAAGAGAGTACATGCGGCAGTTTCACATGTATAAGTACACTCTCGGTGTACTAAACTGTAGACCAGTATTGACATACCTGCCCAATGGTATAACTTTAAGCTGTCATTATATTTTGAAATTGAGTGAATTCAGAGTTCAAGTTAGAGCAAGAATCGATTTCATGGGAACGCCACAGTATATTGCATTTGCTGCTCTATGTTCGAAAACTCCCTTAGGGGCTAAAACTTTATCGAATCATAGGGAAAGTAAATCTGATCTTTGGCTAACCGCCTCCACACTTGCACACTTGAAGTTGGTTAAAGTCCCCTAACACTAGTGAGCGCCACCTAAGGCGAGGTCTTCCTCTATACCATATTGTCCCTCCCTGTCTAAATCGAAGAATTTTCGGACCGGTCCAGATGCGTTGGTGTCCATTCGCTCTATTTGTCATAGTCATCATAGTCGACTGATGCCTAATTTTTTTTTGTGGGGCGCATATTAGGCCGATTTTGGCGAGCTTAGCCTTGATGTGGGATGTCAAATTACGTTCACTAATGTGTCGATATCTCAAGATTTCTTCGATAAATCTGTTCCGTATGATAAATTCGCATAAAAATGCTGTCCCTTATCTCTATTGAAAGCAGTCACAGGTTTCTATACGCATTTAGTCCTGCGTCAACGCCAGAAATCATTATACATACTTCCTGTATGACAGTTATCTCGATAATTATTGTTCGGCTGCACACGCTCTATTGAATGTCTCAATCTCAATATTCCACGTGTAGATGCGAATGTCATTGTCCTACCAAAAGCTCTTGGTTGCTTTCCGTAACCAGGTGTGTTCATCACCCTGACTATAAAGTCCTGAAAAATTCTCACCTATACCTAAGATCCAAATATGTCGAAGTAGCTCAAGTAGGTATCTAATGTCTGTAATCAGACTTTAGAACAACTTTGGAACACATTCTTCTTCGAGACTTATTTCTAGAACTGCAGCTATAACATCAATTCCACGATGGCAATAGTAATATCTATCTTTAAGCATTTTGGACTTTTTTTAAAACCCTAAGGTTGAAAAATACGCAACAGAAATTATTTATTTATCGCATATTTCAATCAATAATAAAGAACCTTGTAGAATTCCTCGCTGCGGGTCAATATATTTCACATCCTAGCATTTGAAAATAAATGAATGATTTCTCGCGCCCATATTGCCATACCATACCGCCGCCGTCGGCAGGCGCAATATACCCACGAAATATTTATTACAATCCTGTGCAATAATTAATTTATGTTGCAATGTTGTTCCATATGAATATGAAATTTCCGGACAATATTTATAGTTGGTACATATGACTTTTTTTTCGTATGTTCAGTTCCCAATGTTGTTCAACATGAAATACACGAGTAAACCCACCTGGTTCAGTGAATTTTCCCCTCACCACCGACCGGACCGTTGAAATAAATCAAAATATTTATTGGTAGGTTGTAGCTGTAGGTGTAGGTACCTTGTGGAGTTGTGTATGGCATAAGGCAGATGTTTTCTGTGAGGCTGCACTCTCTTGCTCTTAAAAAAGATGCGCACCTTGAAGTGCCCAAAAGCATTAAACAATAATGAATGATGGGTCTTCTTCTTCTCAGAGTGTTTGCATTGAAATTTGTACCCAATGGCAGCAATAAGCAGATGTGCTAAAAGAAAAAATTCCCAACTCTTAAAGCGTGTGTCTTTCGATAAGTTCGTTGTTGGAAGTTGAAAAGTTATCACATTTGCTTGGCCAACATTTTAATATTTTATGACTGAATTTCTTACACACCTAGCTACATGGTTCGCAGATAAATCTTATCCCTATAGGTGTGCATCAACATAACATAATTGGAATCCTGAATCATGACATTCCATATGATATATGAACATATCTTCATGAAAGGCATACTTTGCGTTGAATTCCAAGTAACTTATATGACGATGAAGAATGTCGTCTATATTCGACCCCAAAAGGACACATTCCTGAAATTCTCTACATGCTTGTACTGTGATTTATAAACATTAAGTTCAAGAACAGCTTTGCCAAAAATTAACCCACATTGATCGAAAAATAAGTGAAGTTACATATACATATCCATAAAGCACCACCCGCAGTCGTACGTACATATATCATATAATTGTGTGTTGTATCCAAGAAGTATAAAAAAGGTCAACGTATAGTATACCCTTACGAAACCTCGATAAGAAAGCAGGAGACTTTTTTGTGTATTCTTGTACAACAAGGAGTTTATCGATTTTATATAGAAAGGAATAAACTGCGGGACCGCACATACCTACACACATATATGGCTATCAACCCCCACAAATTCCAACAGAGTATTGTCAGGTGAACAAGATTGAGATGTTTATCGAATTTCCCCTGAGAGTCAACCACCCATAAAAGCCTAGAAGTCGTAGTCGTAGCCAAATCGAGGGTAGTTAAATAAAGCAAACAGCATGTAGACAGTTTTCAAGGATTGTTGGTAAAAAATTCGTGGAAAGTAAATTTTGTCGAATTTTTACTTCAAATTAAAATGGCCATTTACATTATGACGGACTAGCGAAAATCTTCGACTTCTACAACCTTCGAGGGGATGGTCCCTATACTTATCCGATGAGCAATAAGTGAGACAACGACAACAAGATCAACAGAAAAACATATTTTCTTGGGTTCTGCCGTCGTCAGTGGGTGGTTTGCAGTGGTTGATTTAGGCTTAACTGTCAGAGCTTATACTGGGCATACGCAACGCATACGTAAACCTTTAGTAACAATTAGCATCAAGAGGATATAAGAATGTATTAAGTGAAAAATTACGAATTCAAGAAGGCCAATATTCCATCAAGATCAAGCTCGCATCATCTATTAGTTTAGTTTTAGGGCTTCAAAACCGACGACTCGACGAATTGATCACCGCGTATACGTCAAAATTGAGGAGAAGACCCTAGGTAGAGGTAATCATAATAGCAAGGGCTTCATATATTCCAAAGGCGCTTGAGATAGCGTTGATATAAAGGGTGTCCCATAATTCACGTAAAATGTAATTTTGGATGATGGAAAATACAGATTTTTAATTTAGGTAGAAAGCCTAAATTTTCTATTCATTCATACAGTATATACAGATTGGGGTTTAATATGGAATAGCACTTCGGATAATAATGGCCGCCACAGCTTTGCTGGCAAGTTCGTAGTCTTTGAAATTTTCTATGACCGTTTCGCATAAATGTGGCTGAATTTCATGAATACACCTCAGAATTACTTCATTCAAGGCATTGGTGGTCGTGGTCTTGTTTGCCTAGACGTTTGACTTCAAAAAACCCCCAAAAAAAGAGTCCAATGGCGTTAGATAAATCGCAAGATCTGGATGGCCATTTCTGATCGAAAAAACGGCGGATTACACGATTAGGAAATGACTGATACAGTAATTGAATTGTTTCTCTGGCTGCATGGTATGTGGCACAATCTTGTTGAATCCACATGTTGGTCACATCCATATTTTGTAATTTGGGCACTAAAAACTGGGTTATCATGTCACGATAACGAACACCATTAATTGTTACTGCCTGAGCCTGATCAGCCGCATTCTCGAAGAAGAATGGTCCAATAATGCCTCCAAACCAAAATCCGCGTTGTGGATGCATTTGTTTCTCAACAATGCGACAATAATTTGACGATTAACGAAGCCATCAAGATGAAAATGAGCTTCATCACTGAAGAGAATTTAGTTCGAAAATTGCAGACTGTCTGACAAACCTTCATTATTTTTAAAATATTGCTCAACAATGAATATGCATTGTTCTTTCGTATAACGCTCCATTTTTACTAACCCCGAACTGTCAGCTGTCACAATGTTTTTTTTTTTTTTTCGTTGGCATCACTGTACTATTAAATGGCGCAAAATTTAAATTTTGCGTGAATTATGGGACACCCTTTAGTAATGAGTTTTACTGCTTTACCATGCCGAGTAGAGGCGGAGATCATGTGCGGGTCCAGGTGAGTTATTATTTTTATTTTTTAATTTTGATTTTAATTTTAAAAATGATTTTATATAGTATTTTTAGAATTATCCACGATGAGTGGAAGCAAAAGTAATTGTTGGTAGTCATGGTCACCAAAAAGAAAATTCAAAATCATTTTCGAAGCAGGTGCTATAGGTACTAAGGTTCAAATTATTTCTTGTGTCCGGTCTTTCATTTAGATTGTTACCTTCTAGAACGAAAAAAAAGTATTCTAAAAGAGCCGAGGCAACAAAAAAATGCTCGGCCCGACCGTAAATAAGATAAGCCTTTTCAAAACAAAGTCACTTATGAAACTCGGCAACGGTCGCAGTTAACATACTCCCGGGGTATTAAACTAAAGGTCCTAAAATTGAGACCTTAGCTAACTATCAAAAGAAAAAGAGGTGCCTCCACCTTACAACATCAACGTTTGGGCGTTCTATGGATAAAGATGTTTTATGCCAGGCTATCAAGAGGAGGTCGCTGAGGGACAGAACTTTAGTGAATTATGTGAATTTTCACATCCAGGTATCTACATATTAAAAAAGGACGAAAACTAAATATGTTAACAATTCAGTAACAGTTTTATCCTTAAATAAGTGCAATAGCTATCGACAGCAGAATGAAAGCGACTATAGTCACTCTGGTGTCTTTGCGAGCATCAAACTAATGAGAAGGTTTTAGCTATAAACTAGGGTAGAGGGTACCATGCTTATTGCACTACTGAGTGAAAGGTTCCAAGCTCATCCACATCCCCCCGAAGTAACACATATAACGTCTTAATATTTCTTCCTTGGAATTCTACCAAGGTATACAAAATTCGTTGTATACTGCTGTAAAGTCCGAAATTGTGAAGGAATACAAGTTGTACAATGGAGAGCCCTCGACCTTGGCGAGTATAGCCAAGCCTTCGATAAAGAGGACATCTCAATTTATGTTGGTAAATTTGGTTATGTTGCTATTTTTTATTGTTGCCTGAATTATTTTGGTAGATAGGTAGTAAGCAATAATAGAGTTTTGTACCCCTAGCTCCGTAAGGTAGTCTCTAAAAGTGATTCAGTCTTGTTTGTTGTTTGACGCTTCCATGTCTTGAAGGTTGGCTAAAGTTATAGTGTATATGAAGTTTTTCGTTATTGCCTTATTTCAGAACAAAGGAAGTCAACTGTAGGGATTTTTTTTGTACCTACTGTGTGCATCCTGGAAAGTGGGTATTCACAGTAAAAGCTCGTGAATCTCCAGCTCCAGCTGACTTTCTCCATTCGCCTTTCTCAGAAGATATGGTACTTTCATCTTGAGGTCCAGAACCCCCTAGAGATTCGTTGATTTGGTAGTAATTTATCCAGTATTGTTTCTTAGCCACTCTGATATATTGCTTATGTATATAACTTAAGACAGTTAAAGTAAGGCTGTCAATATTTTTGCAACTGTGGCAGTGGCAGATGTTTAAGGTCTCTCTCTAGCTAACTTTCTGCCATTTTAGAGCTTCTTGTTCCACTATGAATTGAATTTTGCAGTAAGCTGAGTGATCTCAATTCAAGTTTGAACCATATTACCGTTGTACATATTATATTCAGAGGTACCTAAGAGATTAAGCCTCATAGCCTCCTATAGTCAATCAGTGTCAATCTATGACCACTTACACTCTGCTGGATTTCAAGACATTTTTTAATTTGCTTACAAATAAAGGGTCCGCCATCTAACGTTTTTTTTTTTTCAACTAGTGCTTATTTCGCGAATGGTAACACTAGCTCATGTCTGATTTGACAGATAATTAGTTTTATCCTTCCGCTGAACGAATATGGTTGTGTATACGCTTGAACAACGCCGATATACCCAAAACGAGTCACTGTTTGGTGGGGATTTTGGTCCAGAGGCATAATTGGGCCATTTTTCTTCGAAGGAGTGGCCCTTACAGTCAATGGCGATCGTTATCGGGCCATGTTGAACGAATTTTTGTTCACAAAAATTGAAGAGGAGGATATTGGCAACATTTGGTTTCAACAGGACGGCGCTACGTGCAACACAGCCGAAGCTACACTCGATATTTTGCGCCCTGTTTTTGAAGATCGCATTATCAGCCGCAGAGCTGATGTCATTTGGCCACCGCGAATCTGCGATTTGACACCGTTGGATATTATTTGTGGGGTGCCGTAAAAGATAAGTGTTACGCCGACATGCCAGGGACAATTGACGCTTTAAAGGATATAATATTCGTGAAGCCATTGGTGAAATACAGCGGCACACAATCGATAATGTGCTTAAAAATTGGACCGATCGTGTAGGCTACTGCATGGCCAGCCGAGGCAGCCATTTGAATGAAATTATTTTCCATTATTAACCGGAAGGATTGTACTTTCAAATAAAAAAAGAAATTTGAGAAAATATTCAGTAGTTTTTTTTATAGCATTTTCAAAAAATAAAGTTATTTGGCGGACCCTTTATTTTGTTTAAATTTATCTACAGCAGTGTGTCTTGCTCAAATACAAATATGCCAACATATTGACATTCATATGGCAACACCCACAGCTCGCGAGAGTAACTTTGCCCAAATTTACTCGCACCCCCCATTGTTAAGATCGAGACTAAACTTTCAAGCAAAAGTAAAACATCATCTTCCTCGTGAGTGCGACAAAGGAAAACTCAATTTGCCCCCATTCCCAAGTCTCCTGATGGCAAATCCAATTCAACCCCCAAACGGCTCATCGCTGCATCGATTTTCAACGTCGTAAAAAGTTTTTTTTTTCCTTTCGTCCTTTATACAGGTCTGGAGGCCTGACAACACAATTACCACCGCTCCGTCTCCGGTATATGTCTATTTTTGTTAAACTGGGAATGCGTACAATATTCGCAGACTGATTCTAATTTCAAGGGTGTATCCTGTACAAGTACATAAATATATACCTAACTTCACCAAGCTGTCTGTGGAGTTTTCCTATTGTTATGCTTCGCACGTACAATGAAGAACACGCCACACAAACTTTCACTTCCTGGAACATTTTGCAACAAGGATAGATTGCACGCCACTTGCACAGGTTTTTGTAGTGTTATAACAACGCACCAATACAGCGTTGTAAACTGCGTCACGGAAAAAGGGTCGTCGCGTCGGTCGAAAGTTGTACTGCCTTGCCGGGTGAAACGTGACATCAGAATGTGGTTCAATTGGATTGGATTTTGGTTGAGAAAATAGACGTCCTTCGTCGTAGACTGGTATCGTTCTACTGCACTCCCGGCCTGACTGTAAGGTAGGTGCGATAATTGGACTTTGGAAAGTGCTGTTGATACGAAATTTATTGACGTAGATAACATTTTACTTTTGTTATATCTTATATCTTTATATCTTTGAGGATGTTGCTAAGGGTATATTCGAAGCTAAGTCCTTTTCCCGTATCTTTCTGGGTAGAATACATTCCTCCTTTGGAAATGGTGGATGGAGGCTGTTTCCTGCTTCCGACTTCAATTATATTCTATTGCGAATGTTGGCATGTGGTCGGGGTGCAGATTTGTTGGAAACGTGCAGATATTTATAAGGGAAGTACAGTTTTTTACATGTACTGTAAGGATGTCCATTAGCTCTGCTATCGTGCCAATTCTTTGCTAGTCGAAGTGGATAGAAAATGTAAGCGACCATTGGCGTTGACTCTTACTACGATGCTTCAACGACATCTTTCCTTAGGATCAGTAGGGATATCTTATAGAACGTTTCATGCGCTTTAAAAAGGAGTGATAAGTAGATATACCAGATGGTGTTATACTTACACCTATATGTGGCCGTGGGCGTTTGAGGCGTTGTAAAGGTTTGTACTCCCCTAAGAAAAACTTTAACAGGTGATTGATTTGGTCAGACCTTAAGTCAGGCCGAAGTTACCTTACGAGGTTCCCTTGTCGCTGATGCAATTTCGTATATCTTAAACCTGTAACAAACCTCTGTCGAAGTGCATAATTATATAATAGCCTGCATAATATCAGTGAAATTCCTGACCAACTTTATATGATTATAGCACCATTTTTTTGCCCATAGAGTGCATTTCGGGGCTATACGTTTCTTATTAGTAGGTAGTATACGAAATGATAAGTTTTTCGGTCTGACGCATACATAAGTGAAGTTCCAACAATACAGCCTGACTTGGGGCTCCTAAGAAACCAGTTCTGTCTCAATGTTGCTGCTTGGAATGTAACAAAAAAGTTTTAGGCCATTGAAGGGATTGCTGGAGCCTATGCGAGGTAGCTCATTAGCCCTTACGTTGCCTTTTCAAACCCTCGTGACTTAGAGAGTGACTTTTTGTGGACTACTCGATATCGATAGAATTTAGAGAGTTCCAGAAGAGTCTGGAGTTGAATGTGCATAAAGGGTAATTTTTTTGCTGTTTGGTTTTTCAGCCCGATTTTTTTTTGAAAGTTCACGCGTGATTCGTGACACGTGTCAAAGTAAAAAATGCGCAGTTAGTATTGCCATTTCACCATGGATAGACTTACGCCCGAACAACGCTTGCAAATGATTGAATTTTATTACCAAAAATCGTGCTGAGTAAAAAATATGTTTTTAGAGCCGCACTTCGTCCATTTTATGGTCGTCATAATCGTCCTACTGAGAAGGCTATTCAAGCCATTGTGACCAAATTTCGCAATAATTTCAGTTTATTGAACATTAAACCACCGACCGACTCTTTTGCGTAGAGTAAAAATGACACGTTTGGTGTGGTTTGTGGGCCAGTATTTCTTCAAAGATGGTGATGGAAACAACGTTACGGTCAATGGTTCGATGATTTCGGACTTTTTTTTTTTGCCCAAAATGGAAGAGCTAGGTTTGGTCGACATGTGGTTTCAACACGACGGTGCGACATGCCACACAGCATGCGAATCCATGGAGTTCATCTTACGTTTTGGACCTGTGAATTGGCCGCCTAGATCGTGCGATTTGACGCTGGACTGTTTTTTGTGGGGATATGTGAAGTCTCTCGTCTATACGGATAAGCCAGCAACTAATGCCGCCGTTTTCTCAAGGGCAAGTGTTTAGGTGTTTTTCCATTGTAGGTCACTGCAATTGGTTCCCTCTAGGGATCGCGATGGGCCCTTTTGGTGCCTAGTGCCGTATGAGATATCTCTCTCATACCCCTGTTTAACCTAACCTAACCTAACCTAATGCCGCCTTGGAAGGCAACATAACTCGTGTTATTGGTTGAGATAAACTGGAAAAACTATGCCAAAATTGGAACCAATTGATGCGTAGTCGCGGTCAACATTTACACGAAATAATATTCAAAAAGTAAATGGCAAGAATTGATTTATGGATCCTAATACAAATTTCAAAAAATTTTGCAAATATTCGTTGTTTTTTTTTTTTCATTTTTGAAAACCAAACGCTTAAAATATCGCCCTTTATTAAGAGCTGTAAGCACTGCTTCATCACAGAGCGACCTTACTTACTTTTTACTTTAGGTGGTCCGAGGTGGACCACGGCCTCAACCAACAAGCCCTTCTCGCCGGCTCGGTCCCTAGCTAGCTGCTTCCGCAGTTAAGCACACCAAGTTGGTTGAGGTCGCTCTCCAATTATGCCACGCCACCTGATGTGGGGTCTTCCTCTGCTTTCTTTGTCCCTCAGAGGTGGACTCAAGGACTCATCGGGCTGGTGCGTTGTTGTCAATACGCTTCACGTGACCCAGCCATCTCAGTCGCTGTATTTTGAGCTTTTTGACAAGGTCAACGTAAAGTTCGTCGTTGAATATCCTCCTCCACATTCCGTCGATACAAACTCGACCGAAAATCACTCGAAAAATCTTGCAAGTAGTTGGATCGACTTTTGAAAAATTTTAGGTACCTTAGCTGGCTTGCGAGGTCCGTACAATTGCTTCAAGAATGATGTTAAAGAAGTTACATGATAGCGTCACCCGGTCACCTTGTCTTAAACCTTTTTTGACAACAAAATATTCCGTGGTGTTCTTTCCCACTTTGACGGGGCAGCGAGATTTCTCCATCGTCAGCCTGCATAGACGGTCGAGTTTTCCAAGGATGCCGAAATTTAACATGCCTTTGTATAATGCATTAATTCTGGAGATGCGTTTGCTAGGAGTTTAAGGGAGACGCGGTCGGCAAAGGTACTAGCGGTCGCTTGCGATCGTAGTCTTGCGGCGTCAAATCGTCTAACTGCCTCCGTCGGGTGTTGTTGCGCAGTGGATATCTGTATCCGTACTTTTCCTACAGCCATTTAGTGGTCCGAGTCTATGTTGGCCGCTCGGAACGTTCGGACATCCAAGACACTGGAGAAATGCCGGACATATACCGCAACGTAGTCAATTTTGTTTACCGTTGCTTGGTCTGGAGACCGCCATATCCCCTTGTGTATATCGAGAGCGGCCTACTCAGTCCTATAAGTGTGAAGCTGCACTCGTTGTGGGCACGGGACATATGATCTTTCCGAATTCTCTACACCAATTGCGATTTTACTACAACGTTCACCTGGTCGTCTTTGCAAGCTTTGATCGTCTATCTTCGCTGCTTCTTTTCATCAGCATATAGATCATCGAACTACGGGTTTCTTCTTGGTGGACATCTTGTGAAATCTAGCAAATTAGAGGGAGGTACTTCTAATATAGCAAGAGCAGCCTATGACGGTGCTACAACTGGTCTACTGGACTTGTTTTGGCAGTACGTGGAACGTGACTGCATGGAACGTTAAAGGACACGAAGACTCTGGCAGTCTTTGTAAATATTTGTAGTCGAAATTTCTCGCAGTATTTTTTCTTTGCTGGTGACTATATGCCCGAAGCCGTACCATGGCTGCTACTAATATCGATGTTGGCACCTCCAGAATGTGCGGACTGGACAAGTCATCCGACTAAATCTGGTGCCATGAAATAACGCCAAGTGCAATAAGGCCAACTTTTAGAAATTGGCCTTATTTCGCTATGCAAAAGTGTAATAAGGCCAACTTTCAACAGTTGGTCTTATTTCACTTTGACCAAGTGTAATAACGCCAACAAAATTTGAGTAATAAGACCAAGTTGGTCGTATTTCACTTTGCTAAACCGCAATAAGACCAACTTCAAACAAAACTATTGAATTTGTACTAGACAGTAACCTGTTTCTAAGATCACAGAAGAATTTAGCGTTCTATAAATCGGCGTGGTAATAGTTTTAAAGTAAGAATTGAGGTCCTTTGATTAGCAAGTGAAAGCTTGGCAAGAAGGAAACATCGGCGCAGGGACATAACTGCACGGGACATAAGTCCTTAATATATTTTTTTTAAGTGGGACATAGCATAAGTCCACCAATTTTATTGGTAGCATAAATGGGTGCGGTGACATATAAGACCAAATTCTAGCATTTCGCAAAGTAACATAAAGCCAAATTGTTTTGAGATATAAGGCGGCTCTCAGATTGAGGCAACAAGCAATAAGCAACTATAGTTGCTATAGCAACTGCCAATAAGCAATCAGCAACATTTTTCGTTCGAACGATATTTAGTAGCATTGATGTGAGACCTCTAATTTAATTCAAAGTAAAATAATTGTGAGCGATAATTTTGCGTGTTTCCTATTGCCAGTTGCTTATTGATTGTTGCCTCAATGTGAGAGCCCACTAAGAGCAAATGTTATTTTTCCATAACAAAATCTTGTACATACCGTTTGAATTAATACTAATCGGCCACGAATTTTCTAATGAACTGAAGTTAAAATTTAAAAATTAGATAGCTAAGCTAGGTATTTAAATTTTTACTTTATTTTAAAAAATTAAAATTTGGGCGAATTTCTATGAGAAATGTCATGTACACAAAACTAAATGAGCTATTGAAAACATTAAGCTAATTTTTGTTGCTGAATTGGGAATATTTAAACTTTGGGGACCCTTTTTCATTTTTCTAATTCATTCAAGATGATGCATTTCACCCAAGGCATCACAAAGAAACCGTTATTACGGTGGCTTTCCTGCAAGGCAAACAGACTATTGTAGGTGTGGTAAATCCTGGAACACACCACCATATGAGGGATAAACTTTTGCGTAAGAAAAATCTAAAGGCGAAGCCAAAAAAATTTTTGAGCAAAGGAGGATCGATTTGGGGTGTGAAAATTAAAAATTCGCGCGAATTTTTAATTTTCACACCCCAAATCGATCCTCCTTTGCTCAAAAATTTTTTTAGCTACGCATTTAGGTTCATTAAAAATTGATCCTCCCCTTCGCAATCATTTCCTGGCTGCGCCTTTGGTTTATTTACATGCCCAAGTTGATCACTCCTATTGTGCAGTGTGGCAGGATCTACCATTTAAAATACAGTCAAAATCGCTTACAACGACATGCATCGGTTATAAAGACGAATCGGTTATAACGACCAAATTTTTAGGTCCTGACTGAGCTCCATTATAATCCCATTGAATAACAAATCGTTTACAACGACATCGCTTACAACGACAGATTTTTTCCTTTTCTTGAAATAAAATATTGGTTACAACGACTAAAATCGACGCAGCTGTTATACTCGCATGTATGTATGTCAAGAACAAATAAGAATTATGAAAAAAAGGACCTCTACTTGAAAACAGATTAATTCACATGTGTATACCTTGATATCGGTTACAGCGACCTATCGCTTATAACGACCAAATTCGCTAGTCCCTTGAAGGTCGTTATAACCGATTTTGACTGTAGTCTGCTTGCCTTGCAGATCTTTAAAACTAACCAAGAAATGCATTTAAAGCTAATTGAAGACGCTTTAGGAAAAAAAAGAAAGCCAACGGTTTCTTTGTGATGTCTTGGGTTATATACATCATCTTGAATGAATTAGAAAAATTAAAAAAGGTTCCCAAAATTTAAATAATAAATTTTTGTACATTTCAGAAATAGAACAACTGTATAAATTTGAATGCAATGAAAAGTTGTGTAGGAATTTAAAACTATTATTTTCTCAAATTCAAAAAAAAAAAATCGTTTGACATTACTTGTGCTGATTCAATTTTAATATGAATGTTAAAAGCATTTTTGAATTTTAGAAAATAATACCTTTAAATTCGCGCAGTTGGCCTTATTTCACTCACCTAAAGTGAAATTAAACCAAATTCATATTTGGAAAGCGCAATAACACCAACTTGGCGTTATTGCACTTTGTCGAAGTGAAATAAAGCCAACTGTTGAAAGTTGGCTTTATTACACTTTTGAAAAACGTAATAAGGCCAACTTTGAGAAGTTGGCCTTATTTCACTTGGCGTTATTTCACGGCACCACTAAATCTACTTCCAATGACAAATCCATATTCAAATAGCCATTGCTTGGTTGGAATAGTTTTTCATACTCACTCCTTTCACTCGGTCCTTTCGAAATTGATGTCAGCTTTGTATAGTCATTCAACTTCGTGGTCACTTGTTCGCCAGTATGTCGCCCATTAGGGCGCCCTTCGCATCCCACATGCATATTTTTAGTATATAATTCCTTCACCAACCTACTCGCAAAGTATATGTAATGTTATACACCGCGGACATCCATTCAAAAAAAAAGTACGTTCACATGAGAAACATTCTAAGAAATAGAGCAAAGCAAAGGACATCAGCAAATAAAATGCATCAAGTGGATAGCTATCTACCACACGCAAAACCACTCAGTGCAGATAAAATGAACCATCGATCGATGCGAATACCAATTCGTACATGGAAAACAAATTCCTTCACGCATCAGACCAAGATGTACCACAACCGCACCACTATAGAAGGTAGGTCTTAACCCCCAATCCATCTATGTTTACCGGCCTAGTTTTAACTGACGGCCTACAAATACACGGAAGTAATGAAGATACTTTTCTATACCCATCCACAATCAATGTTAACAAACTAGATACTCTGAAAGACATGCGCTAGCACTCTCTCGTCCATGTCTTTCGGAACGGTCCTCCAGTCTCCATCAGCTAGGAGTAGGTGTGATCATTTATGTTGAATGTTTGCGAATGCATCTTCGTCCCTTTCGAGTGATCATGTCCGCCTAACGACCAGTTAACTTAAATGGCGATTGGTATTTCTGTATAGTAACAAGAACAACAGACACGTTTCCATCGATAATGCAACACCGATAGCTCGGCCAAGGTGAAGAACACAACAAATAATTTTAATTGGTACCTTAGCACAATTATAGAGGAACTTTTCTACATTTCCTCGTACATGCATCTCTTGCTCATGAAGAGCATATACAATTGAGTTAGCGCAAAGGATCGAATGGATTTGGATTCACTTGTATCGCTGCAGATGTTGTCTTGGCCTCATGGCGAAAGGGAATCTATTCGAGGATACTAACGTCTGCTATTTATAATGTCATTTAAACCTGGCTTCAGTGCTGCGCTCGTTGATTCTATTACACTTTGTCCATCATCTCAAGGCAACGCCACTGTGCTACCTATATGAGAATTCTTGATCTGCGATTGCACGAGTGTATCTGTGTGTGTGTGCAAGGCTGTCACGGGGTAATAAATTATCGGAACTATGGTCCTCGAGGTCTACGACAGTGCGTTAGTGTCAAACAAGATATCCTCTGCTCTAGCCGCGGGGCTGTTAGTATAATATTGCCGATGGTTGTGCCTTGTGCGGCCCAGTGCAGAAAGTCGACGCGAATATCTCTGTTGCCGGAGCGGACTTTTAACAACAAGAAAGTAATTAGCAGAATTGTATTTAGTTTCTGGACAATCGAGAGGGGGGCCAAGGAAGTTTTCCTCTGGCGATAAATTTAGTCAATTCGCTGTCCTCTGGGGTTGCTGGCCAACTTGCAATCCAATTGAAGTGCTTGTGTGTTCTGTCTGATGGGGAATCCTGCAGATTTATTGGCAGCTCTTGTAGTAAAGTAGATTAAATGATGACAGCCATAGCACCACAGTTCGAGATTTACTTCAATTTAAGTCGCATTGCAATTTAATTAATACTTTTTCTTTTAACCCAACTAACGACCGAGTTTATGTTTGGTAAAAGATACAAAATGCATAGCAAGAGGGACACTTATACTCAAGTCAACATTAGTTTTACAAACAACGCAACTGACGGAAATAAATTAGATTTTACAATTTTTTCAGATGACAGACACCGAGAGAGTTATGGAGTTATGCGACTAATGAGTAATTTGTCATGGGATGGAACTTTTAGATCTATGGCTTTGCAAATGTGCTGTAAATTAGAATTGCTGGGTTGATCTTCCTCTCATATAGCGTTTGGGAGTGTTTTTTTTTTCAATCTCGCTGTGTAAATTTCCTTCTCCAAAGTCATTCAATGAAATTTTACCACGGATTCCCGGAGTCCATGTTTGTGCGCCAAAGACGGGCTTGAATGATAAAAGTTTAACATAAAGCTAGTTATAGCACTTAAGTTATGTTAGGTTGAAAGTGGCCGCCACTCCAACTTGAGCCACATTGTGAGAGAGAGCGTTTGTCTCTCCCTACTCGTTGAACCATTTTGAGGTTTTTATGAAGCGTAAGAGGCTTTTGATGTCTGTGTTTGTTAGATCACCCAAGGAATCGAAGGCTCCCAAGTGGAGCTTCCTTTTACCGGGAGAGAGCTGGCAGTAACAAAGGAGGCGATGAATAGTTTTCCTCCTCTTCTTCATCCCCATAGCTTCTGCAAAAGTCGTTTGCTAAAAGGCCTAGCCTTACGGCGTGTTTTCCTGTTAGGCAGTGTCCGAATAATGACACCTATTGTAATGGCGATATGCTGTCTGGAGAAATAACATTTTTAGAACGTTTTAAATCCAGCTGAGGCCAAATTTGTCTTGTCACTAGACAATAGACATGTATTGCCTCTTATCCACCTAAGATTTGCACTCTCGATAATATACCCAAGTTGCCTTTATCCGGCTTGGTGGGTAGAGTTGTTCCTATGTTCTGGCGAGTTCATGGACCTTACAATTCGCTAAGAATGACTTGAATGACCCGGCACCCCAAATATGTGAATATTGAATTTTTCGGTCATCTCCGTAAGACGATCGGCAGTCGAGGGAAGGAAATTTAAAGAAATCGAGTCCAAATATTTGATAGATACTTGACTGCCGGAAACAATGCGGCCCAATTATAGTAGTTTTTACTTTTCAATGGCCGTCGTCGACGAAAGAAACTGCTTGTGGCAAGCCTAATTTAAATTTATAGCGATGTAGATAAAGTCCATACC